>VXAZ01005119.1:447199-801284 GCA_013399875.1 Gymnorhina tibicen
AAAAAAGAAAAAAAGAAAATAGGTAAAAAACACGTACTAAATATGCAATGCTAATTTAAAGGCTAAAGAACCGTTTATAAATTTGGGATATTTTCTTTGTTTACTGAAGAGGACATTAAGATACTGATGCAGTGAAGGGCACCATTTTAGAAGCCATGTCTCACACAGCTATTGGCATACAGCGCCCATGAACTAAAAAAGAAAAAAAAAGAAAGAAAAAAAAAGAATCAATGAATTTTTGCATTATCAACTACTGCAAGTACATAACAATTAGTATTTTTTAAAACAGTTTTGGCATGAAAATACACTATCCAAATGTTAGATATCAGACAGACTCCTCCACCTGCTCATTCTCATACTCCAAATGTGTCATAACTCCATTCCTTAATTTATTTTCCTCTCTTCTGTGTCCCTTTTACCTTTATGAACAGTTTCCCTAAAAAATTGTAATTAATCCAAGGGAAGATGTACCCCAAAGTGCCCCTTAGAAAGCTGGGGGAATGTGTGAGATACCAATATCACACACAGAAGCTGCTGGGGAGTTCACCCTGTGTGCTTGAGGAGAAGTTCCTTGGACAGGAAAGTCTCCTGCTCTGTGCTGAGGGCACCTAACACAGTGAGGGGCTCTGGGCTCAGGCTCTGAATGCCATCCCAGTACAAGAAATAAATCTGTTAACAACATCATCATATCACACTTGGACCCCACTGAAATCCTTAGTTTTCCACGTAAATGCACACCAAAGTTTTCAGATTCAGGGACAGAGTGCAGTTCCTAAAAGACCGGGGCAGCTTCAAGGGGAAAACAGGCTTTTAATAGAAGAATAAAAAAAAAGTGAGAAGTCAACATACAACAATTTTATGAATGATTTGTGCAACTCAGCATTTTAAAAGATCCTAATTTACATGCTTTTCAGTGGGTTAATGTCTGCCTCCAGGACACGGTTTTAAACACGCTATTATTATTGTGACTTTTCTGCTTTTTCAACTTCTATGGTTTAACTCTTCAGAATCCTCTTGTTTATGATGACAATTAAAAATACTTTGATTTTTAATTTAATAACAGAGCTACTGACTTCTGGTTTAAGATTGGGTTTGAATACCACCCTTAATACATATTATCTATGTATTTTATATCATGTAAGTGCAAATAATACAATTTTAGAATCTGGTTGATTTGTGTTTCTGTAAGACTATTAGCTTAAAATCTCCTACATTTTTTAAAGTTATTACGTTATCCAAGACCGTATTACAGATTCACACAGAAAACTGAGGCAGGAAGGCACCTCTGGAGATTGCCTGGGCCAATGCAGCTCAGAGCAGGGTCAGCCAGAGCAGGTTGCTCAGGGCTGTGTCTATTTGATTTAAAATATGTCCAAGGATGGAGACTCGTCTCTCTGAGCATCCTGCTTCAGTGCTGACCACCCCCAGGTAAGAAGCTGTGATTTTTTCAAATCGCCTTTAAATAGAATTGCTTATCAACTTTTCACTGAATACCACTGAGAAGAGCCTGGCTACATCTTCTGTACTGTAGCACATTAGTTTTGCACACATATCATGCACATAATGTGCTGTATTTAAACATGAGAAACTAAAATGGCTAAAGTTCATCAGCTTGCCAACATGCCTTCCCATCTTTCTAGTTAATTTTCAGCATGCAGTTGAGGGCATGACACCAGGAGCAACAAAATAAGGAAACAAATCAAGATGTTCTAACTTAAAAAGAAAGATAGCAGAAATTTTTATTCTCTTAGTCTCCTGATCTTTGCTAATAAGTATGCACAGAGAAACCAGAAATGACTGGATGAGATTCAGTTTAGATCCTCGGGGTTTAAAAATACCAGATTTTTTTGGTAAGTTTCAAAGGAAAGCACAGAGATTTCTTTAAAACCTAAGGCATTTCAGGTGTGAAAAGCAAGCCCTTTACGTTTTCGTTTGTTCTTCAAACAACACTGTGGACTACAAAATAGGTTTCAAGATTTTACTGTATTTAAAGTTTCTAACATCTTTGTTACAACTGAACGTTCCATAAGAAGGGCTATGAAGAAACATCTCTTGAACTGGAAGTATAATTACACTGAAGTTAAAAGGAAGCTTCAGTCAATTTCAGAATTAATTCAATAGATGTTTTTAATAAAGGTGTGGAAAATTAAGAATGTGACTGTCAGACACTACTTGAAATTTGCAGTCTTTTGAAAGTTTGTATTTTTGAAACTTGATTGATTCTATTTGCAAAAAACTGGCTACCAGAAAGCTGCTACAAAGCTGCTACATCACTAAGCAGTTCATTTTTTTATTAATGTCCTAAATCTATGCATGTTGCCAGGATATGCAGCCCATAAATAAATCTACCAACGGGGTTAGGTAAAGCTAATTCATTAGCTATAACATTCGACATGAGGATCACCATAGTTAATTGATTATTCTCTACATCAAAGAAAATTTTGAATGAAATCTGTCTAATGTGGGCTGCTGCTCCTCTTGGCCAAATAAATCACCATGAGCAAATGACCTCCACAGTTCCCCAACCATAGTATGAATTTGTCTTTTATTTTTAATTGGATCATTTGGTATTTTAACTGGCCAGCTTTCCAGGCCTAGGATCCTACACTTTATCATCCTTATGCTTAATTTGGTGCCAGTTGCTGAAGACTTCTTTCTTAGTTATTTCATTTGTTGACATCCTACAAAACTGGGATACCGAGGTCTTATTTACTAAAAGTTAAAGCAGAGAGGACATAGCATCAGCAACTCCTTCAAACTGTTTTTCCACCGCTTCTGGAAAACAAAAGGAAACCAACCTGACAGAAGACTACATACCTGTCTGCCTGCCCCATCATCAGATAGTCTGTTGGGAAAGGCACAAGTGGCAGGGGTTGGATCCTGCTATGATACAGACACAGGCACTACAAACATTTCAGCCAAGCCAAGCCAAAGAGGCAGCTTTCCTCTGCTTGCCACAGACTCTGACTCAGGCTATTACTTATCACAGCCCAATACTGAAATTTTGACTCTACTGAAATCAATGGCAAAACTCTTGTTCAGCAGGGCCAAAACTTGCCTAAGTTTATTACTGATTTTATGGCACTGACAAAATCTGATATCCTATTACTAATCTCTTAAGGCACCAGCTGCCTTCCTGTTTAGGATCACGCCTTACCATCATGTTTTCCCAATTATTAAATAGATACTTGTAGCCATAAAAAGGGAAGCAAAGAAGAAATAAAGGAAAGCAAAAACAAAATAAAGGACTACTGTTAACAGTTAGCATATATGCTCTAAGTACAACAAATGAATTTTCCAATGTAAAGGCACCAGTTTATTACCAAAAGGCTTATTTTCTTGGGATGGAGACTAAGTTCCCTTTTGTCTTTTCTCCTTTCTATTTTATTTTTTGTTACTATTCATTATCGTTAAATTTCCTGTAATTAAAACTGCTGAATTAGAAACACATGACTGCTTATGAAGCCAATGCCTCACAACACACTGCAATCCCAGAACCACGTTTAGCATGAAAAGACAGATCAGCTTTAATTATTGTTAAAGGATTTATGAAAACTTTGCACAGCTACAAGCTCTATCTACTGCCCTACCTGTAAGTATAAGCTCTGCACAACTTGAAAGTCATCACACATCATGACATTATAATGTAAAAATTCAACTCCCAAAAAAGTGTGCTGATTTGGCTTCCAATAATCCATATAATAAGTTCTAATAATAAGATATCCATTATTTTAAACTATCTCAAAAACACTGATTTTATGAAAAAAAATCAAGGAAACACTGCTGAAACAATATCTATAAATATATATATACACACACTCCAGTGGCTCAATAATTTTCCTGCCACTCCCAGATTTTTATATGGTTTTCTTGATGATTTAGCAATTGCAAATTGCAGTTTATAATGCATTATTTACCCATACCTGCACCTGTTAAGGTTTTGTTTGGCTTCACCTTCTACCTGTAGGCCTAAAGAAAAATTATTTATTTTTTATATCACAGTAATGAAATACTAGAAATTCGATATAAGCAATACAGCAGCTTCTTTCAAAGAAGCAGAGAATCACTGTTCCTAGAGAGAGATGCAGCCTAAAGAGACTGTAAATGTGCTCCCAGGTTCTCATGAGGCCAGCTTGTTCCGAAACACCATTCTGCAGCTACAGAAGGGCAATTCCAACCATGTCTGGTTTTCACCTCCAGTCCCATCTCTGATATGAAGCAGAGCTCTTCATGTATTATCTGACTGGCATTCAGAAAAAATGCACTACAGACGGTTTTGCAGGATGCCATTTGTGTATTCATAACGAACAGAAAAAAGTGGGAATGAACTTTAAGTGGGAAGAAAAAATGACAATCCTTCAAGTACAATTCTCTTTTTCAACTCTTATTTTATATGCTTGGGCTATTTTTTGAAACACACAAAAATGGCAGCTTTTGCATCCTTCATATGATGAGCACTGTATGAGTAAAGACACAACCCAATTTCTATATTAACTTCGTCCTTCAGGTGGAATACTGCCATTTTCTTAGATTTTCAATACAAGTTATAATGATGTAGGAGTTGGTCTCCAGGAATAAAACTGACTAAAATGTATGTCAAGATACGTAAATGAGAATCTTGCAATGTACAAACTTTCAGCAAATATCATGGGGCAATATGTTCTCTGGGACACAGAACTTGTTCTTCCTGCATTAAAATACAGAAGGTCATTGTTTGGAGTCATGCAGGACTGTCCCTACATAAAAAGCAATGAAGATTTCAAAGCATAAGAAGACTATGCACTAGTTCAACTCTTGGAGAAGAAGAGAGTGAGATGGGAATTTTGAAATTTACTTCAGTCCAGTTATGAGAATCCTCCTCTAATTTTCCTCAAGCTTAATAACGCACGTTACAAGAGCTCAAAACAAAGGGCAACAATTTTCCTATAGCTTGGCTTCTGGTACCTAATTTACTAATTTAAGAAGGCACATTTCCATGCCCAGCAATGGACAGAGAGGGCTTTTCCAAAGGGAAATCCAGTTGTCTAATTTTCTGAACTGTCTTTTAACATCAGATTATGGAAATATCCCCCAAACTCTCCAAGAATGGATGCCTGAGAACAATATCACAAGACAAAAGCTTTCAATGAATGATTATTAATTTCTACTTCTTTGCCTCCACTGAGGGCACAGCATATAAACTTTTTATCCTAGAAACCAGAGGAAATTTTTCAAAAGCTACAACTGAACTAATAAAGGTAAGAAATTAATTCAAACTGTTAGAAAATGCTGTGCTGCATGAGTAAAGACAGACCCAGCTGAGCTAAAGCACTGTAAGAAAAACACATAAGGATCTCATTTAATTACCTGCATAAACATAAACTTGAAATAACTTAATTGAACAGAAAAGCCTTATGACAGGATGCCACTTCTTTATTTAAAAAAACCCAAAGTTATGCCTCATAACCACTATTAGCAGAACCTTTGCAAAAGCAACCATCAAAGGTCAGTAAACAAAGAGAGAATTGCCCAGTGTATATGTGATGCAAAGATTAGCCCTTGTTTCCAACAAGGAAAAAGAGGTAGGAACACCCCTGGGAATGAGCAATAGGAAGGGATTGAGCAGAGCAGACCAAGATGGAAGCAGGACAAAAATGAGATACCCTAAAGTGGTATTACAGGGAGCATTGGACAGTTTCAAAAATCCAGAAAAAAAGCTTCCCAACTGGATTTCAAAATTAAGATGGGGCCAACAGAAATAACCCAAGTGTGATGCAACTACAGATTTCTAGTGTGACAGGCCTTTATTTATTTAATGCTGAATTTTAAATACACTGTCCTTTTGCAGGAAGAGCTCTACAGAAAAGCAAAAGTAAGAGCAGTAGTTAACCAGTAAGTTAGGGAGAAAAACAGAAAAAAAAATCTCATAATAAAACCATGGGAATTATACACAGAAATCTTCGATTTCAAAACTGAATTCTCAATCTAAGACAGAAGACTTTTGCTTGCCTGATGCTAATAAGGCGGTGAAAATCACTTTGATACCACTTTTGTGTTCTCAGAGGTAAAGCCTGAAGTGTTTGACCATCAGCAGACCCAAATAAATTAAAATCATCTGTGTAACAAGACCGCTACTCCTTCCTAACCTTTTCTCAAGTAACGCATTGGAAATAAATCTTTTCAACTTTATTCTGGTGCATTTTCCACCAGGGTACGGTGCACACAATCTTATATAGACCATTTTTCCAACTATTGTGGTATCACATTGAACTGCTGAGAGGAGAACAGTTGTTACATAGCCAACAGGTCAAAAAAACCCAGAGTCTGTTTCCTTGTTTTAACTGAGACTTGAGGTACGTATAGCTAGTAAGAAGAAAACCAGAAATGAATGTTCATAACTAGAAAATAAACAGAAAACTGCTGAACTAGTACTGCAATTCTAAGACAATGAACCTGATGCCTCCTCTTCTGTTTTGTAAATATTTTTTCAAGTATTTCCTATATTTCCCATTGAAAGCTGTTTCCCTGTTCTCAGTTGTGTCTCATTACCCTCATGTATATAAGGCAGAAAGCAACTTGGTCTGGCTGGTAGATTTTCTGTAAGATGACACATGATTCACTCCAGGACATTTTAAAAATTGTATCTCTGAAAGCAACATTGACATTTAACTTGAGATTTGGAGGGGGGGAGAAAGCCTATTTCAGGTCCTTAGTACCAAAAATCTTGGTTTATATTGTTTTGCAGAAATGCCACCTCAGAGACGTAGCAAAGCAGCAATTTCACTTCTGATTTCATCCACCAGTTATTCTGGTCTGAGAGCTGTACATCATCAGTCTCCCATGCCACCATAATCACTTCCTAGGCTGCGTCATAGATTCCTCACCCCTTACTGGCTCCTTACTCAGAACACACTCTAACAAAGTATTCCAGTTTAAAACACATTTTTCAACAGACATTTCTTGGATGGAATGTTGCACTGGTTTGTAACAGGCAAAATGTCAGGGACCACAGAGATTTGATTTGGGTCTGCTCTGAAAACTTTGAAATCTTACCCAGGATTATCCACCTCCTTGTGGTGTCCCTTTCTCCTCTCTCTTTCATAACTTTGGTCACAACAGACCCCTATTTGTTTCCTTCTCTGCTTCTCAATTTCTACAATCTCATCACAAGCCTGACATCTATTGTAGACACCCTTGCATCCTTCAATTCCCACTGTAAGCTCAGATTTCTAAATTCTGATTCCTTGGATACTGATCTGCTGCGAGATATTTTTTGGGCAGTAACAATTCTTCTCAACATTTTCTTGATTTTTAAAAGCAATATAAAAATAACAGTTTGCCACAAAAAAAACCAAACCAAAACAAAAAAAACCCAGAAAATCCTAACAGTTGTTTTGTGCTCAGAAGATGAATTATGCTTTGAGTGAAATACAAGCCCAGCACGGAAGGGCAGCAGAAAGACCAGATACTGCCTCATTCCTGCACTGGCTGTATCATAATTTTGTTTGTCATCTTTAAGGTATTCAAATAGAAGTTTTCAGGACCTTGGCAAACCAACCGCACACCAGAAAAAATCGGGGTGCAGGCAACATGAAATGTGTTGTCTAACACCTGAAAAAAAAACACCTGTGCTGAATTCAGCAGCAAAAAGCTGGAAGAACTTGGGAGGACTATAGCTGATAAGGAATCAAACAGTTTATGAAAGGAAACAGGTTTTTTTGTCTTCTTCTTTTTTTTTTAAATCCAAGGAAACAGAAAAATTTCTGCCTGAGAAGATAAAAAGAAAAATGAATTTTCGAAGTCCACACCACACAAGTGGATTACACTGCTTAAAAATAATCAGATACTGACTAGAAAACCTCTTTTCCAAGATTCCTCTTGACATTCTGTGGTAGCACTGCATAGTTTCAACAAGATGAATTTACCCAGATTCACCTTGAACTACGAACCAGGATCTGGTGATCAGGTGGTCATGGTTTAATGTTATCTAGATATGTCTTTAACTGCAAAGAGTTCCATTTGCCTTTGAAAACTCCAGTTTTCAGTGCACACAGAGATTTTAGTGCACACCTTCTGCTCAGTAATTTCACAGTTCCTAGTGATCTGTAGGTAATATGAAACTTGCTGCTACCTAAATTTGCTTTCTAGAATTCTTGCCCAATTCTTGCTATATTTTAAGACCACATGGCCTTCACTCCATCATGAATTATGTTGTTTTACTTTAGCACCTTCTTTCCTGTGTTTCACAGAGTTGGGTTTTCTTTTTCCTCCTTTTTTTATCCTCGCTTGTATTCAAAACACTGCAAATTGGAATTGTCATCATTTTCCTCAAGAAAACAAACATCTCCAACACACCCTCTGCTCCCTCAATCCATCTATTTTTGCTGATGTTTTCTATTTGCTCTACCAGACTTGGTTTGGATGCCCTGGTGTATTTTGTCTCCATCCTATGTTTGCTTTCCAGTTTGAAAACTTCCTGGCAGACAAGGTCTGTAAATTTGCTTTATAGAGCGCTGAGGCAAACAGTCAGCACTTAGTGAGGAAGACACCTGGTAGCTCAGGAAGAACAGGTGTTTTTTATCATGTAAGGGGATATATTCTGCCCTACAAACTCCCCAGTTCACATCAAAAGGGAAAATCTGAACATTATTTTGAACACTTTTGACAAGAAATTACCTATATAACTTTGATGACATTTGATTAATTTCTCTGTGTCCAATAGCCATCATATTTTAAAGGAATATACAGTATCCTAGTGCAGCTCCAGCTTACACAGCAAGACTTTACAGCTCACCATTTTTATCAAGGGTTTGACATTTGTATGTTCTCAAATCTTAATTATAGTATGTTACTGAATCCTAACTGGCAAAATACAGACTCCCTGTACTCATGGTTTATGTACAAAGGGATTTGTTTAGCATTAGACACACATTCTCAGCATTTTACATGTCTGTTTCACTTAGTGGTAAGAAAAGGCTAAAGCAAAATCCAAACAAAATTACCACAATGTTCAAATTCCAATTTATCTCCAACTATTCTATAAGTACAGGATCTTCCCATGGGCACTTTCTTAGCCATTTAGGAAGCTGCCATGCTGAAGCTGAAATATTTATAATTGGTTAGGGTTTGGGGTTTAGGGTTGTTTGGGGTTTTTTGTTTGTTGTTTTTTTTTTTCTCATCTATCCAGAATTTGTTGGATGAGAAATTCCCATTATTTAAGCTTTTCTGAAGCAAGACCTTCACACTGAATTTTCAGTGGTACATTGCAGATACCCATGGGAACAATGGATGGGGAAAAAATTAAGGCAGAGAGAATTTGCTCCTGGACTAAGAGCTCCAGGAAGGTTGTTCCTTGTTATTTCAGAAAGCAATGGAAGTATTCAGGCACTACACCAGGAAATACAGCTGGAAATAGGAGCACGATGAAGGCTGAAAAGACTTCTTTTAGCAATGTCATCCCCTAAAGTAGCTCGTGCCATACAAATCAGTTTGCCAAACACGAGACATTAATTGTAATGAAAGAAGTTAAATTTTCCTGACCAACTCTTTACAAGCTTAACAAGAAGCACTGTGCATAAATTCCCCCTGAAAAGTTAGAAAACTGTGTGTATTGGGGTGGGCAGGGTGAAGTAATAGGAGAATGTGGAAAATGGTGGAGGGAATGGGAAGATAGGCTGAAGAGAACACATGGGGTCCTCCACGTGCCCACAAGGCACCATCAGTTATTCCTATCCTACCTAACACATTTTGCTAATGACTCCACTTGATTCAAACATCCCTTGTAAATCAGACCTTCAGGATCTGATTTACTGTCACTGTACTCTGCCCCCTTCTCGCTGCCCAGTGCCTAAAATGGGATATCACGCTCCAGACTACCAACACAGTCCCAGCTAACAGGGAGTATCTGTCAACAGCATCTGCACACACTGCACAGACATGCATTTTAACTGAGCTACTGACAGAGAGAGAAACTCATGTTCTGCCCCTGAACAGCTTTTCTCAGAGATATACAATATCCCTTTAATCATCTGGACTTGGAAGGCAGTTCTAACAAGAGATCGGATAGCTCAAAATAAAAACCTCTCCTAGCTGCATCACAGAAAAGTGAAAATAATATTCAGAACGTATTTGCTCTTCTGTATGTCTAGTAATGGAACCAGCATTGATCAGAAACAACCTCAACTCTGAAGCACTCGATTAGCAAACAATAGCAATGGTTATGCAAGACAGGAGAGGAGGGGATATATTTGTCTTCAGTGCTACTGCCACAACTGATGACCCTGCACAAGAATAGAAGGCACAGTGCTCACATTTCTGGCTGAAAGCAGATATTCCTTCACAAGAGCTGTAAAAAGCAGGGTATAATCACTTTGAATGACAACGTTATTAAGAGCTGTGTCTTTAAGCCTTCCTTAAACAACACTGAAACACTTTAAGAAGGATGATATTAGGAAGCAGCAAAATACCAAGGGATTTCAGCCCAGTTAAATGGAGGGCTGATGCTGGGAGAAGGCAAGCCATCAGAGTCACCCAGCTGGGCAGTAGGATATGGGGCCTCCCTGGAGAGCACCTTTGGTATCCCAAGGACTCTGTCTTGCTGCTGTTCCCGCTGCTCTGGCTACAGACGTGCACTGCACAGGTTTTCCAGGCACTGGCGGAAAACCCAAAGGAGGTGAAAGCTCAGAGCAGCAATTACTGCATGGCTGTATTCAAGATTATTTGCAGTGTAACTATCTGTGTGCAGGTCTCACGTAATGTGTTTATAATGGTGTAACACATACTGACCTCAAGTAAATCACTAAGCACACAATTTCGGGTGGCTTCAGTGCTCTTATTTCCATGAGTATATGAGACTTATCCACAGCCAAAGCCTCTGAAACTAGGTTTTCCTTATATTCCTGCTATCATGTACTTCATTCCAAGAATGAACATGAAAACTCACAGCTTAAAATGATAATTTGTTAATGCTTCACATTGTACAAAATCACAAGCACAACAATTGAAGAAGTGCAAAATGTGTTTGTCACGTGATAGAGTGAGCAGGAAATATTTTAGACAATTTTGCCTCAAAAAAGGCCATTTCTTTAAAAATAAAGTTATTTGCAAGGAAATGTGTCAATTCACTTGTCATTTAAAAAAGCAGAGAGTGTTTTGAAATTGCTCAAATATTCTATTTAGATATTTTCAAGATTAAAAAGTTCTGGTTTTAAGTTCAAAATTATCTTTTTGGTTTTCTTCCTCCCAAAGACTAATACAGATGTAGAAAAACAAGCCAAAATGAAATATTTCAATATATGCTGATAGCATATATATAACTTGATCTGATTCACCTTCCCTTGACCTTTATTTATAACATAAGTGCTAGTTTATCTTTTTTCTATTTCAGAGAGCAGAAAGTTCTGAAACTTCAAAAAACTCTAGACACACATGATAGTTACTTTTGATCTGTCTTCAAGTTCTGTAAAGTCATTTCATCAAAATATATGAAGAATACTTTTAGCAATATTTTGGATGTGTCTTTCTCCTCCCTGAATTTTTTCATCCTAAGGACATACTTTTAAAAAATCAGTCTTAATATTAAAGAGTAATTTTTTTTTTCCTGTGGCTTAGTCTTCCCAAGGCCTTAGCCAATGACTTTTAACATTATAGACCATATTCTTATAGAAACTGATTGTGAAGCCACATCCAGAAGTCTTTAATTTAAGGTAAAGAATGGGTATCTGGGAGGCATAAAAAGTGCTGGAAGTGCTCCTGATTTACAAGCAAATATTAAACTCAACAATTCAAAGCCCAAGACAAAAAAATATGTTCTAAATAGAGATAAAATGCAGCATCAAGCAGGGACTCTCGATTCTTTTCTGGGTGAAATAGGGAGCACTGCACTTTCTCAATCTGGAATACTACCCAAAAAACAGGATATAGATTTTCAGAAGAGGAAATCCTTGCAAAATTGGCAATACATAGGAGCAATGGTTACAGATTCTCCACTCACAGTCATCAACTCCCTGGCCTCTTACAGAATAGTACTGTGTATCTGGCAGAGGTTTATACCCCACAGGAGCAGTGCCTCATCTGTTTGAGCTACCCTGGGCAGGTTTGCTGCCCTTGAGGGGTGATACATCTTTGGGGAGTTGTCTCCTGCATCTATCGGTCAGGGCAGGATCTTCGCCATCCAATAAATTGCCTTTTTCATGCTCCTTGATGCACAAAAACACCCCAAAACACTTCTTGTGCCCCAAACACTTTTTGACATCTCCCCCACTCAGGGAAGCATATCATTTTTCAAGTAATAGGAATGTGAATAATCAAAAAGCACTCAAAATTCTGCAGTTGCCAAGGATGCAACCTCCCCAGTATTTAAATAATCTATTTTTTCAGTAAGCTACTTCTTTTTTCTAACCCACCTGACCTTCTGTGGAAACTGACCCTTTATACAAAATGGTTATGTACAAAACCGTGAGGGTCTGGCCAGGGCTGGTCTCTGATGTGAGCAGCTGGTTCAGAGCAGTGACTATTAACAAGTCTTAATTGCAGCAGAGTGTGATTTAACTGCCAGGTAGTGTTCATTTTGCACATTTTCACATCTGAATGTCTGTATTCTTTTAGACCTTTCTAAGTTTGATGTCAAATGGCATTTTGCCAGAAAAATACCCAAACTTTTAACGGTTCGGTGCTAAATCCTACCTTCTGGGCAAACAGTGATTTAAATGTAGTTTAATATTAAATGTATGTGCATGTGTTAGTAAATACATCCTTATAAAACAGTCACTGGAAGCACGAATTTGAAGTCTTTATGCCACAATAGAATATTTACAATATACCACAGCCATCACAATATATATACATTAAAAAAATGGTCAGATGCACTAGCATCTGTATTGTTGATGCATTGTATACATCTTCTAGTATTGACGAAATCAGCATTTTCACTATGACGTTATTAATATCCTTCTTATTGATTATCATCCATTTCAGTGTATCCTCAAGAAGCCCCTATTCACAGACCAGATGCAAAGAGCTGATCTGGACCCTGTGTCTCAGAGGCATGAAATTGTTAAAGCCAGAGCACTCTTGTTTAGCAGCACCAGGACCACAGCAAGTTATTATGTTATTCCAGAAAAACCAAACACAAAGGGCAATTTGCTACCAAGGTTGTTTTTCGCATCCCTCACTGAATCCATCAATGCCTTTGTAAGAACTTACAAGGTGTCAGACAGAAAAGCTAATCCAAAAACTTAAGTACAGATTACATGTTAAGTTTTAAATTAAAAATTATTTGGTCTCAGAGGCCGTTTTTCTGACTAAATCATCTGCAAATCATTCTGATATTCACACACTTCCAAAGAGAGTTTAGATTCTGCTTAGTCAAAAAAGAAAGATTTAAATGGAAAAAGCAACTGCTATATGAGAGTCTAACTAAGAGGAAATATCCAGAAATCCATTTGATTTACTCAGCGTCAGTATTTCCCTCAGATAATTGCTAAGGATTAGACTCTCACTTGAAAAGGGAGGCTACAAGTCATATCTGTGGAAGTAAGTAAAGAAATCATGTGCAAACATCAGGCAATATTAGACAGGACATCTTAAAAAATCTTATCATTTAGCAGCCTGGCCAATAGTCCAAGACCCCAGACTAGTAGATAACATCCTTCATTTTTTTTCAAAACCAACTCAAAATCATAGTTATGAGTAACTCTGCAGTGCTAGAAGAAGAATCAGTAAGAAAGTGGCAGGCACAGCATTCTTCCCTTGTGCTTGTTCCAAGCAGCAGCAGTAATTAAAACTTCTAGAACTGCAAAAACTTACTTCTGAAACAGGGATTTTATTTTAATAACAACATCTCCAGGGGAAATACTAGCTTTAACAAAATCAGTGGGATATTAGGGCAAGGAGGTTCTTTATTTAGCTAAAACAAAAGATCTTAAATCTTCCCTCAGCAATATTTTAAAGCCTAGCACCTTTTCTAATTTTTTTCTGATTTATTTTCTTCCAGATAGCTCAACTAAGGATGCATCATGGAAGCCAACAAGTAGAGTTTTTTCTGCTTTCTGTGTGAAGCGAAATTAAAGGTCTATTTTCAACATATCGTATTTTTTTTGTTCCCTGATTATTACCTCATCTTGAAAATTTGTTTAAAGAAACTGAATCTTAATGTCATTTATTCACTGCACTGAAAACAAACAAACAAACAAAACCAAACAAATTTGCTACACCTACCTGCTAAAAAATAAAATCACTAGCAAGGAATGAACTCTCATGTTTTCATGAAATAAGTGTTAATTTTTGTCCAGAAAATCTTTGCATATTTGCCACAGCTCAGATATGAACTACTCACAGAAAATCCTGAGAACACAATGTGAACATAAAATGCTGTGTTCTAAAGACACCTCAGTTTTACGGGGGGGGGTGTTGATGCCTCCAACCTTTTTATTACCTGAAAAACCATCAACAGCTTTATAACGATGAATGCAATACAGTTCAGTTTGTATTTGCAAAATTCCCTTTTAAAAACAGCAGATGTGTGCCAGCACATCTGGAAACCACTTTTAATTATACTTTCCTCAAGTGGGAAAGCAGTAGCTTGTACCCATAGAGAAGGTTTTATATCTGACCACACAAATGCTTGCAACCACCTGTGCTTTGCACTGATTTTCATTATAGACTGTATCACATTACTGCCCTATTATTCCAGAATGCCATTTGAAGCTGTTCTGTGACTAAGCTGCATCAAGTGTGGTCTTGAAAAGTCCTCTACTCTACAAAAATGTAATAAACTTGATTGCAGTTAAGGTACTTACCACTGAGGGTATCATAATATGCACGCTCCTCAAGTTAGCTTCTCTTGCTCTGAAAGTCATAAAGGGTATACAGTAACAATTATTATTACCAGTCTGGTAATATTGGAATTTACCAAACTAATGCATGTCCCCGAATGAGATACCTTGTAAGTATTTGGAATTCCTTTCCAGTGTTTGTTTCTTTCCTACTATTAATACAGTGGTATTTTAGTCAAGTACTCTGCTGCTTCAGCCATGCTCTGAGACCACAAAAAAGCAATTTCAGCTGTGATCTGCCAGCATAACACAATTTCAATTCTGTCATCAATATTTTCATAGGTTGCAAACATTGTGAGTTACATGACTAGGTTGGGTTTTCTAAACTCAAACCTTCCTCCTCTACTCCCCATTGCCCCACCCAAGTATAACAGCTTTTTTTACATCATTGTTCCTCATTTCTCAGAATTAAAAATAAAGTTTGAGATGTCTGCAAAACTCTTCTTTTTCACAACACTCTTTCTATATTTTGGAAGACTGTAATGTTGACATGCAAGATTATGTATGTCCCAGTGGAAGGGAAAGGTCAAACACTTGTAATGCTCAGCCCTTGGGAGACGTGGTGTACCCAGGGACAGACTCCTCAGAAATGGACACCAGGATGTGCAAATTTGTACAACACAAAGTACGTCATTTTATAGATTATGTTTTAGGATAATTTGCTCTGCCGACCTGCACAATATGCAGGTAACTTAAAAGGCACCCAAACATCTCTTCAGTATAATTTATTCTGCTTAATAATCCATTACTATGCTTGAAAGGAAGGTTTCCACACCTGGGTTATTTATATAAGAACCCACATTCACTTCTCTCATATTTTCAGCCTATAATTCAGGTCTCAAATTTTGCTGTAACTCATGAAGCCCCAGAAGCTCCCTCGCAGGACTGAGCCTTCTCCCAGAGCTCTGCCCACACAACTTCCCCGCACTCTGCCAAGGGCTCTGGGATCGCAGCTGAAAGACACCGGCCCCGCTCTGAGAAAGGCTCAGAGCAGAGCTCAGATCCCAAACCAGCCGCTGTGCTCCCTCTCTACCAGGCAGAACAAACGCTCTGTACAGTCACAAGTGCCTTGGCTTTGCTCCTGCCCTTGCTCCGTTCTCTCTCCCGCCTTGCTCTGCGCAGCTGCTCCGGGGCAGCGGGGCCCGGAGCCCCCGGCTCAGCACCCCTGGGAGCTGCTGTTCCTGCGGCAGGCAGGACTCTCTGGGTCAGCAGAGGGGGAACAGCAGGCTTTGCTTTACTGCACCTTTTTGTTTGGTCATCTCGGAGCCTCACATACGACACCCGGTAGTTGTTTCAACATTCAGCCAACTATTAGGCGTTAAAATTATATAGGGGCTGTTCACTGGGTCATTTATACAACTTTTGCAAAAGTATCTATAATGTTCTAACATTGTTCTAATGTTCTAGTATTTCAACAGTCCATAACCCCACTGCTGTAAAAGCACAACTTGGTTTCACACTGCAAATACATTTATTATCCATGTATAGAAGGCACAATATTCCTACTACCAATCTTTAGTTACCTCTGGTAACATTTTAACATTGCTAAAAAAAATGTTCATTTCTGTGAAGTACTTATAAGAAAAAAGGATCGCTGTCTACTTTAAAATACAGACACACTCTGAATAGAACTTGTTAAAGGTTTTCCAACTAAACACATTTATAGGGCAAACAGACTGAAGCATTCTACGGTACTCTAAAAAAGATAAAAATATCCTATTTTTGTTTGAAGATGAAGGTATCTTGGAATCAACCTTACTGAAAGAAAATTGTGCCTGATTATCAAAACAATAGGCCTAGAATGTAAATTCATTTTGTCTTGGACATACACAAATGCAGCATTTTAATGGGGATGCACTAGAAGACAGGTAGCTGCACATACTGAACTCCACTAGAAATGGTGATATGAATTGATAAATCAAGGTCAGGAACAAGAGTCATTTCTAGAAGGGGAGAAGGACAAGGGAAAGGACTGTAAATACTCGGACTCTGCTTCTTTATAACACGAGGAAGGCACATTCAAGCCTTTTACTCAGTAAACCTTCCTCTTTGAGGAGTGCCAATGAACACAAGGAAGCTGCTTGAGTTAGGATGGCAATGCTAGTCATGCTAGTGCCATCAGGAACTAAGGGGGAAGAGCAGCCAGGTCACAGGGTGTGTGATCCAAAGACACGTAGTCAGGGGGATTCTCTCTGCTGACTGCAATGGGCACTGGATCAGTCCCTTGCCCTTATTCCTCTTTAACTATCCCACTTGTAATGCTGTCATCATGAGCTTAAGGATGTGACTGGGAAGGAGAGAAGAAATGTCTTTGAAGTCATGAAATATATCCAAGATTCTGGATACCTGCCATTTTAAAACACTGAGCTGAGCACACTTGGCCTTAGCAGCAGGTTAACAGTCTGGAAGCAAGGAGCAAACAGAGGAAAAATCCTACCATGGATGCATCCTCCCTGCCTCACTCCCTCTGGTTCCAGGCACACTGGGTGCACTGAGCCGTGCCCCCACACCCGGCCAGCCAGGCAGCCCCCGTGTCTGCAGCCATGCTGGAGCCTGCCCATTGTGCCGCCATCCCTGAGCCCTCCTGGAAACCAGCTCCGGGGCCGCACCAGGGACTGGTGCTTGGGGCCGCACATATCTGAGGAAGGGAAAACACGTGGGCTCAGGTTCAGGGTGCTGGAGAGGCTGAGCACGCAGAGGGGTTGTTCCCAGGAGCAGGCAGCAGTTGGCAAAGCTGCAGCGCTTCCCCCAGAGCAGGGTGGATGTCGTGTCTATTCTGCCCTATAGCAAACTGGTTGAAAATACTAAAAAGTCTTTGCAATCCTATTGGTCCTGCCAAGGGAGCCTGACTGGCAGGACAATGCGTCTTTGTTCTCAATTAAAAACATTATTTGGGCGCAGTAATTATTTAAAAGCCAAAAGGAATAAGATTTTGTGATTATAACCACAATTTGTCAATTGAGGCAAATGTTTTAAGCAATCAAGGTTTGGTAGAGAAAGAAGAGAGAGGGAATAACGACAAGCACTACTATGACTACACGTAGCCTTCATGCAGCCAGTACAATTTTACTTGTATTCTGAAATCAATGCACCATAATCACAAACCAAAATCGTGCCTGTAGTGAAAACCCACATACGACACATGCGGATGGGGAGGGATTCCATGAGTACATTACATTACTGGATACTGCAAGCACCCTGCCTGCTCTGCTCTCCTTTTCCTAAGAACATAGAGCAACCGTGGCTATTCTAATACTGAAAAATGGGAAGCAGAGCAAGAAAGAAATGGAGAGAATTTGTGTTAAATTGGATTTTCTTGTCTACTCCTGTAGTTTTTATCACCCAGATGACAAAACATTATCATTAGCTGTTTATACCAAAAGTTAACATTTGCCCATGGTTTTCTATTTTCTCTAAACCACAAAGGTTGGAGCCTGCTATGCACTGCCCTTATCTTACTCTGTTACTTTAGAATCTAAGAGCGCACTGTGCACATTAATCTTTCATGGCAGAGTTCACTGAAGTTCTGCCAAAATTCAATAATTATGTTCCATCCAATCCAGCAATTTATTTATCTCATTGCTGGAATTTAGAACATATAGAACAAAGTGCTTAGTTTATATGAATGAAATCCTTGCTAAAAAAACAACAAACCCATAAGACAAAACAAAACAGCCCTGTTTCATTTCTAAAGTTTTAAAACACGCAGCAGAATCTACTGAGAAATAAAGCTATTTTTACAAGACCAATGCTTCCTTGATAAACTGAAAGTGTTCCACGATGTTTAGGGTTCTTTTTCTTTCATATAAGTGAAAGTATTTTATAAATACATTTGTAACTTTTATTCAAAAGCATAACAATATGTACCACTTACACTGCACTACTAAATTATGAAATATTAATGTCTAATGGTCAATAAAAATACCAACTAAAAAGCAAGAATTTATTTTCTGAATGGAAAATATATTGATTTACTGCACTGAAATGGGTAACTGAGAGTTCAGCAGTTCTATAGAGCAAAATCTAAGATACAAAATTACAGCGAAGTTAAGCTTTATAATTGCACTCTTTCATGCTATGTTTGCAAACAAATAGAAAACATAAAGCCCTCCAAGTAGGAAGATTAGAGACACATTATTCCTGAGGGCTGTTAAAAATAAAAATGGCACAATGGAGAATACTTAATATTCTTCACCTTTTGTAGTCTCAGGAAAAGTAACTAACCAGTTATTTATCAACCCATTTATAAAGAAACATTAATCTACTGGTTTTGGATTTAAAAATAGAATGCAGTGTCTATGCATTTTAAACTTTAAACTTCTGAATGCAGAATGCTGATTTATCTGATGAAAACATGACTTTTTTGTATGTTCATACAGACAACAGATTTCTTGATGAAGTAAAATGTTTATTTGGTGTCTGCAATCAACAGCCAAATTTATAATGTTTCAAGTTTTTAAGAAAAACTTTGTTACTTCATATATTAGATTTTACATTTCAGCCATACTATCATAAAAAATTTATTGTGGATTTAAAAACTATTCACAAAGTTTTTGGAGAATAACTTGCTGTGATTTATAACACAACCCTTCACCAACCAAAATAGAAAAGAAAATCTCTAGAAATAGTACACTAGGATGTGTTCATTATTTCACAGTAAAGTCTTCTAGGCAAAACTAGGAGTATCATAATAAAACATTTTTAAGTTAGTTTTGCAATAACAAGGTGGGTATGTGCATATTTTAAATTACCAGTACCTAATTCAGTAACTCAGGAGAAATGATTTCCACACACCAGCAAATAAATTCCATAATGATTTGCAAAAACTCTACTATCACATTTACATTTCCACAAAGCATGATCATTTTCTGGCAATGCTTTACATTAAAATAGGATTCAACAGTGACGTATTTTTTTCCCCTGTTGTAAAACTTTTCAAAAGCCCCAGAAAAATGCAATTAAGTTACACGAGTTTTATTTTACTAATGTTCTCCATCTATTCTTTTGCAACATGTTCATCTTGTCTGCTTATTTTCATTGCAAATACAGCGTGCTGTAGTTAAACTTGCAGGAGACTTTCGAGTACTGTAACTCAGTCTGCTGCAATGTAACAATGAACAAACTCTCCCAGCCAAGTTACATGAAAGTACCGATAGCGAGGAGTCTGTAAAGCTCGAGCTTTCTCCCAGTGTAGCTGTGTCTTGCATTATGTAATAAAGGAAACACATACACACACACCCCCAACACCTTACAGAAAATACATTTTAACAGAAGAAAGACAATACCTGTAAAGCCCATTTTAACAGCAGCAAAAGGGATCAAGGCTGGGGGCAGGGGGCAGGGGAAGGTGCGAAAAGGCTGTTCCATATCGATATTGCTGCCGAAAGATGGTGTTGCTTATAAATAAACAACACACATAGGAAGGAACGAGCAACTCCTCGGCTACAGTCACAAGTGCAGAAATGTAAAATAAAAATACCTGACAAAATTGCTGCCTAATGCATTTTGTCTTTACATCGAACACACGTGGAAGCGACACTGAGGTAGAGCATACACAGCATGTAATAGGAGGTCCTTAATTTCCAATTCACAGATTAAATTCACAGAACGTTCAAGTGTACAATAATAATGTATTCACTTACAGTGCCAAACTTGTTTATATAATATCAGAGAGGAATAATCACCCATTTATTGCACTGATGAGTTCCACAAATCTCAGAACTCCAAGCACACTTGAAACGTGAACTTTTGCAGCTCTTTATTAATGTTTAGACTAACTCCCTTTCCCCCTTTTTAACAACAAAGGA
The DNA here is from genome assembly GCA_013399875.1 of Gymnorhina tibicen. Classification (NCBI taxonomy): domain Eukaryota; kingdom Metazoa; phylum Chordata; class Aves; order Passeriformes; family Artamidae; genus Gymnorhina; species Gymnorhina tibicen. The sequence goes on from VXAZ01005119.1 coordinate 467,820, forward strand.
CTACCCAGCTCCTGTTCCCTGTCTCACAGACCAGACCCATACCCAGATTTCAAGGAAATGGGATAAATCCAAAGGCACATCCAAGATTTTCCTTGCAAATTTCCCCCCAGTGGTTTCAGGCATGTATTTTTTAAATAGACATATCAAAAAGCTCCACTCATACAATTCAAACAAAGAAACTTCTCGAAAATATCATTACTTACTGTTCAATGAGCATAATTTACTGAGATTAAAAGTTTAAAGATTCATCTGCTTTACGTCCACAAGTGTTTTAAGCAACCTCTAATACTGTATCTTGCTTAAATGTGACAATTAGTGCTGCTTTGGCATGTTGAAAAATACAAAGATACCAACAATCCTCATTATGCCTTAGCTCTCTGTAGCCTGGTTTTTGGAGGTGCGTAAGCTGCGGAAATTTAGAATGATAATAGCAACAATTTGGTACACGAGGAAAAAACAGACCCTCCCCCCCGAATGCTTCAGATATACTGTATAAAGTCATTTTGACATGCCTACACAACTGGTTGTGGCAGCTTTCAGACATGATTCCTAATCACAAAAAAATGCTTCAGGTTCTTTTAGAGAAAGCTTGCCTTGGGAAGTTGATTTTGGCCAAGTGCCAAAATCATGTGCAAAAGGGGCCCTCATTACCAATTCATGGCAGCCTTCAGCGCTGACAAAAAATGTGACCCAACAGGCTAAAGCAACAACTAAAATTAAAAAGTATGAGACAAAGACAACTTACTTAATATTCCTTCCATCGCCACGTTAAACTTTTCCGTAATTAAACCCTTGTTAGTTCAAAGCAGTTTTCAACTACTTTTAAATGATTGCACAGGCAGTCTGTAACAGTGGAAAGCTTTCCCTGTAAATTCTCCCCAGCCACTCCACTTCTAACAGCATTTGGGTCCGGCAGCAGAACTTTTTTGCTCTGCGCCTCTGCAAGAAACCCCTCTCCAAAAAGAAGCGAAGCGGCCGCGCGTATTCCAGCAAAAACTAAGCAGATCATTACAAGCTTTTGCAAGCAGTAAAGGCATAGGAGGAGTGAGGAGGAGGGAGGAGAGAAAGGGCTCGAGACGCAGGAGCAGCTATTTCCTAAACTTTCTAAAAAGCTTATCAAAATGGGCATGCAAACTTGAAGCAATTGCAATTAACAGCGCTCGCTGCCCCACTCTCCCATAAAAGCAGATTTGATACACGGCCTTACCTAGATGTCGTCTGGCTTTTCTGTGGATCAAAAAGTTTCCTGCCTAAGCACAGAGATATTCTTTCACAAACCATAAAGGCCCCTTTTATTAATCCAGCACTGTAACAGCCCGCTCTCTAGACCATGTTGAGAGCAGGATGCGTCAGCTTTCGAGAGAAAAACAGTCTTAACACACAATTAGTGGCAGATTGTATAATAGAGGATTTATCTTAAAGAGTGAAAAGGCATTTTTTAAAAAGCAAAGAGGGTGCGGTCAGATGTTAGGCTATCCCTGAGAAAAGGGGCCTAGGCTGCACTAGTACCTAAATACTAGCAGAAGCTTACTGGGAAGGGAGCCAATGGAATGACTTTGTTTGACCCAGCTGCCAATCTCTCCTGAAGCACTGCGCCAGACTAAACACTGACACTATTTTAACTCAAATCAGGCTACAGCAGCTGTTTGCTTTCCGGCTCTCAGCTATGCACCATGGCCATGATGACTCTGCACAGCACATATGATAGAGCTGGGGCACTTCTGCTAAAATATGTTCCATGTTTGTGCTGGTGGTGTAGAAGTGGGGGCTGGGGTAGCTGCTTTGAGGGGGGTTTTCTTCCCCTTCTTTTTTTTTTTTTTAATAATATCTCTGCCACCATTTTCCCCAAAGTCAACTAAAAATGAGATTTGAGGCTTGCAAAAAATTCAGAATTGCAAGTCAGGGGAAGAAGAAAAGTTCCTGCTTGGGACAGACAAGAATTAGAATACATTGTAAAGGTGTGTGTGTGTGTGTGTGTGCGTGCATCATTCCAAAATCCACCTACTACTTCAAATGGTTTCTTTTCCTCCTGCTAGTTGCTCTAAAATTGATCAATATATAATTATTCAACAGATTCTCCCTCTCATTTTCAACTGTAAAAAGAAAGTGCGTATATATAGATGTTAAAAAGCAGGCATTACATGTGTGCATACGTGCACACATCTACATATGCATCCAGATTCTGATCTAAATTACACCAGTGCAAATCGCACTGTAAGCAATGAAGTTATTACAGGTTAAAACTGAAGGTGGAATTCGATAGCCAATTTACATATGAAAGCATATGAGACTGAAAAAACCCATAGGCATTAGTAGTAACAGGCGTATGGCATGGAGGTTGGCACGTCTTTTCTAATTCAAAAAAAGTCAAAGAAGAGTTGCAGCAACAGAAACAAAGCTCATACACATTTAAAATCAGTGGAGGCTTCTGAAGCACTGGGCATGTTGCACAGTCCAACATGGCACCTACAGGCTTTCAGTATTTACACCTAAACTCAGACACAGTACTTAAGCCAAAACTTTGTTTCCTCTCACCTTGCCACAGAAGATTGAAGATTGCTGGCTAGTCTTGAAAACTGCATGTCATGATAACTTCCTCAATCAGTAAAAAAAAAAAAAAATCAGAAGAATACACTCACCTAAAAACAAAAGGCACAGAGAATGAACCCAACCCTTACAGTTAATATAAAAGTGTGTGGAAGGTCTGGATCCTGACATGTGAATGCCTTCAGTAAGCACTGTTGGGTATCTCCAATCAATATGTATACTCAACAGAGATAATGGAGAAAAAAATTACTAAACAGAAATGGAAAAAAAATAAACTGAAAAAACCCACAAAAAAATCTATTCTGTAAAAGCTGAGCCTGTTGCTCTGTCACAGGCTGTTGGCGCCAACAGATTTCCATGATCTGTGCAACAGCCTCCTACCAAAAACCAGCGGAAGTAATTCATATCGCACAAGCTCAAATCTCACTAACTACCCTCCCCTCTCCCTGGTCCTCAAGTACATTAACAGTTTAAGAAAAGATCCTGGAAAAGATCTTAAATAACCCACCATAAAATGAATATGGGTTACAAATGAAATGACTAATGGCTAGCACAACAAATGTCAATGTTCCTATCTAACATGAGAATTGAAATGGAAGAGCAGACCTGCACTATGTCTGAAATGCCATGAAAGAATGTACAATTACTACAAGAAATGCAGTTACCTACACCTGAGAAGTCTGAAATCTTAAAATAGCAGATAGGTGACACAAACACAACAGTTTTTGCAGTCCCTCTCCTCTCTCTCTCCAGACAAATATTTATCACAAGATGAATTTGCAGGCCCCCTAAAGAAAATGTGACTCCTCAGCAAGGAGGGTGTTTGTCCTGTGAACTCACACCTCACGTTGCCCTGCACTAAAGGCAGAACCACAGCAATAGCTCTAGAAAGACTTTAACAACACTGAACTTAGCATGGCTGGAAAAGAACAGAAATACAAGATAAAAAACAAAATACAGGCTGGAGTGAAGCTCTGCCAGTTCCTTGAGGCAGAAGAGAAGGTAATATGGCCAAATGAACAGACAAAATTTGAAAATGGCAGGAAGGGAAGGATGTTCTCAGTGAAGCCAGCAAGGAATATATCCAAGACAGGACAAGATTAAGATGCAGATAAATTATGGTGGATAGACACTTTAAACACTGTCATAAAAAAAGGCAAGACTATACACTTAAGCGTGGGACACAAACGTTTTTCATTCAAACACAATATAACTAGCAGAAAGCTTGCACAACCTTCTCCTTCTTGAAGAGTCCATTGAAAATTTATTCCTGGTTCAGTTTGTAAGGATGGGTCCTATCCTATAGTCAGAATTGCTCCAGGGTGGCTGCAGGAGAGGAAGGTGGTATCCGGCATTTCTTTCACTTTTAAACAAACTATTTTTCTGCTTGGGCAATGCATTAAGAAATATAGGGAAGCACTGGAACCAGTAACTAGTAGAGCTTTGCTGACAAAGACAAATCTCTTTCCTTCTAGAAAACTGTTTAGAATTCTTATTATCTAATAAATGAAGCATTAGTACAGCTAAGCATATTTGCAGTTCCTGTTGTACAAAATCTCTAGTTGCTCTTAAAAGGGTTCTCTGTTAGAAATAACATATTCATTTTTTTTACCTTGATTTTGAGGTTAGGGAGCTGAGTGTGCATGCAACTACACCATGGGCATCTATGCCAATTAAACCTCTTCAAATTGTTGGCCAATATTGATCAAATTTATGAACGGAGGTTTCAGGTGTATTTTTTTAGAAAAACAGTAGTGTTGAGATCTCCATTCCATAAAAAATATAGGTCAAATGAATAGAGGAGTGAAATTTTGTTGGCATTCCCATGAGTAAATATGGAAAATCTGTGGAAGAAAAAGACCTAACTGCTTCATTACTTCATGGAGAAAACTTCCACCAGACTCATATACTGTTTTAAATATCAAAGTTCAGTTAACCTCAAAAAATGGATTCACAGGAAAACAGGCTTCACTGGTCATGAACTACCTTTGTTTTACTGGGGAGCTGGTAGAAAGCATATTGAACATATCATCCAAAATCTTCTTTTGTTTGCTTTACATTTTGATTTCAACTACTCAATTATTTCTTCTATGTTTAGAAGCACAGTTCTGGCCTGGTACTTTATGACCATATGATTCCCCACTTCAAGTTAATGATAAAATTCTAATTGATTTAAAAGGATTTTATCCTTTTCATCCCCAAACCTTAAGTATATTGCCAGGGGGTCCCAGAAAATGATGATGTAGAGCACTGTGCAGCTTGTGATCTACTTATTAATCACTGTGAGGTGGTCAGTAACTTCCAGCTTCCACTTGTGCATCAGTCACTTCTGGAATAGATGGTGGCCAAAATTATGACATAACACTCTAAGTCAATGGCACTGGAGGCTCTGAACTCCTAAAAGGCTGTGCGTTTCTTCACATACTGAGTCTTTTATTATTTGAACTTTCAGTAACCGTCACTGCTAGGCTGGAAGCCTTTCACTAGTAAGAGTCACTGGGGAAAGTGGAAAAAGAAGAAATTAAACACAAAACAGAATGTACATGCCATTGTTTCGGATACTTCAGGGGAGCAAGTTAAATTTCCAAAACCGAAACTGACTTCAAACAAATTTATTTCCCTACCTACTGCATTAGCACATCACACAGCACTAATTTTATTAATATGTTTCATTTATAATATGCTTATTTGAAACTGGAAGACAATGGTGAAATACAAGAGGAAAAAGGAAAAGAAAAGGAAAAAAAGCAACAGCTGTCTCCTAGCAAACAGGAATACATACTATACTCTCTATTAAAAGTGAGAAACATAAATAAATCCAAGAGACAGTCACCTATTCATGGCAAAATGGAACCCAGATGCTAACAGCTGAGAAGAAACTTGCCTCAGAAATTTGATTGCATAACTATCTTTCATGAAGGATTTTTATAGTCCTCTCAATAAGCCCGTGCCCACCACACCACCACCAGCAGTAGTGCACTAGACTTTTCTGTTCCATTTGGCTAGGAAATCTGGGCCTGCTGTGGTCCATAGACATCTTTTAAGCAAGAGCAGAAAACATGGCAGTGACTTTTGTAGCTATGGAGTTAGTTTAATTCAGACTCTAAAATTAGTCTTACACAATCTCATCATCTCCAGATGCTCCTTTATGCTCATAAATCCACTAAAATGTTTATATTGTCCCATGCAAAATGGTGAATGCCTGCTGCGGATTGTTGCTCGAAGGCAGCAATAACTTACTATGTCTTTTCTGTAGCAAGTTGCAGTGGTTTTTTGAAGTACAATCTATAGACATTTGCTCTTTCCATCACACCTCCCACATTTCCACAAGCCACAACATATTTATGCTTCAAGACATCTTCTGGAACAAATCAGTTTTAGTTTTGAATTAGAATACGGCATGACATGAGACAGATATAGCTGGGGTTTCTCCTAAGAAAAAAAATTGTGTGCTTTTAGAACAGAGACCAAGCAAATATCAAGCTTGCATATAAGCCTTAGTGCCAAGCCAAGGAAATAGCTACCATATGTATTAAAAAGTCAGTATCAAACATAATTAGATTAGATATAACACAACTGGGCCCCCAAAGACCACCATCCAATCTTACTCATTCCTTCTTTGGGACCAATTATCATGTTATTATACTGAGTAGTGCTGAGAATCCATCAAGGAAGAAGATCCTATTGTGCTGCCAGACAAAAAGGCAGTTCTTGTCTCAAACATCATCCTACTATTTTGTCAGTCAAATTCAGTGTTGGCACATAAGATCCCTGAGCTCATACACAAGCTTAGCTCTGTTCTCCCACCACCATAATTTCTTTTGCAGTTATGACTTCTGAAAAAGGGAGACATTTCCCAGTTTTTCCTTTGTGGGTAAATATCTTGCATGGACTTACTTTCTATTGCTTTCTCTAACAAGAGATTAAACAGGATAAAGGAATTAAAAACAGCAAGAAAAGTAAAATAATGAAGATTTTTGGTAATGAACCCCTCCAAACACTACCATTTATGGCATTGCACAGTACTGAGATGTGAGCAGTTCTAAGGTGAGCGTGACACAGCAGTTCAAGGTGACTAGAGATCTGGATTATTGGTGGTTATTTCTAACCCCACTCCTGGCTCAATGGGTACCCCTGGGCATATAACTTAACCTCCTCTGCTTCAGATTTCAGCTGATGAAAAGGCACAAGGCTCAAAAGGCATGTGAAAGGACATGCAAAATCAAGCCTTTGGCTGTCTACATCTTAATTTCTCTAAAATTGTGGCAGACAATATTCCTACTGATTTCTAATCAAGTAATAATGTATTAATATGAAAAATATTAGTTCTTGTCAAGTGACTTAAGATCCACCTTTGAAGCAATCAAAGAAAGCACTTGATCATATATTAATGTAAACTGAACTCAATTTCTGAGCCTGTAATTTTTCTCAATTTTTCATTGCCTTTAATGTTCATCTAGAGTAGAAATAAATATTAAACAAGGTTCAATTGAATATCCAGAATAAACTTGTGGTTGGTTGAAGTGCCGTTTTTGTGTAAATTGGACAGACAGGGCATCAGATTTAGTTTTTCACTGCATACTTCACAAAGATAGTCCTAAGCACTAACGTCTGGAGTTTTAAACTACCTGCTTCACTGCAAAGCTTAAATAACCAATCACTCTGCCAATGTCTATGCCTTTAAGTCAATGCTGTGTTGACTCTTTAAATATTTTCACTTTTTAATATAAACTTTTCAGACAAAAATTTCTCTTAGAGAACAAGGACCCTACACAACCAAAATGGAGAGAAGTTACCACTTCCTGGTTTTTCAATCTCACCTGTTTAAGTGCAGCTGACACAGCACAGATGGATGCATTGCTCTTGTCGGGGGGAGAGCCTGTTTATCAGCCTTTTGATGACTTACAGAAGGAATCACCTCATTTAGGAATCACGATGGTACTGACTATTAATATCAAGCAGAAGAGCCTACCAGCTACACCAGGAGATTGAAAAAACCTGTGTCTTGGGTTCTAGTCCAACCTCTGGAGAGGAAAAAATGCACTTGGGATTTGCATACATTGATGATTTCAAAATCCTGCTCAGCAGGAATTTCTTCTGCTGCACACTTAGACACAACCAAAATTAAACCTGGCAATAGGAGAGAAATTCTTCAGATATCCCACATCAAAATATCTGGTCTTCACGTGCATCCTACACCGAAACAGCTAGGTTTCCAAAATATTACATCAGAGGGTTTGGAAATGAAAGCCTTTATTTGCATAATATAAATCCACCTATAAATTGCCTGTAGACAAAATATAACATGCAACTGAAATAACATATACAATACTATAATTGTATTCTTCATGCAAAACTGGCTGTCTAGAGCCTTCTCCTTCCAAATCCAACACAGGACAAATGGTACACCTCTAGAACCCTTTAGTCTTTGCCAACAACTACCTAAACAAATAAGCAGTGGATAATGAAGCTTAGCAATTACCTGCCACTATTGCACATCTATGAAGGCCCAAGAGAAAAGACCACCAGCTCCAGCCTCTTGACTAGGTAATAAAAAGTCATAATATTACATGGTTTTTCTTAGGTCTGTGGTACAGCAGAATAGATTTTACAAGGACACAAAGTAGAGGAAGGCAATGTAATTGATCATTTGTCAAAACAACAGCAATAAAACACTATGCTGGAAAATGTACTTAATAAGTTTTGTCATATTATTTTGATGTTCTGTATTTTCATGACTGCCACTGTCAAGTGCAAGTTCCATGAAATACAACGACTTGCATAGATTAAATTCGTACTTCACATTCAATAACGGTTATTTATACAAATATTAACCTCTGCATAGAGACTACCCTTCCTGATACAATGCCTCCTTATGTATAAACCCAGCTTTTATTCCACTCCCATCTGCATTTTATTAGCTATTTTAGACAGCACTTTACTGTCACTGGAGAAGTTTCAAGTTTAATCTAAGGCAACTTCTGCATCCCAGATGAAAAAGTAGCAGCTACAAAAAGTAATTTGCAGTTAGTCACATCATCACAAGTTGGTTTACATTTACTCTATATGAAGTTAAATTACCATTCCAACATGAAACCCAGAAAACGGGAATTCACTTATGACGAAGGCCTTGCAAAGCCTTTTTCAAGCCGTGAGCATGGTCTGTCCCATCTGCTCCATACATATAGTTTCCATCAGTATTAGAAAGCTGTATGCAAGTCCTGATGGGGAACACATGCGTATTACTGGAGTCTCCTGAGTAATCACGTATCATGAACAATCAAACGTAGAATTTTTGTTTAATACTCTGTGTACATTCGTAATGTAGAATCTCAGTATGCAACAATCCCTCTGACATCACAATATTTAAGGAGGCAATATTTGAGGAATGGGTTTCACAAACTTCTACATGTGCCAAATCTTTCTCAAACATTGCATTCTCTAAAAAAAACCCAAAACCCCACAGTAGGAAGAAAAGAAAGAGGCAGTGGGCTCAGTTTGAATTCACCTGCGCTCAGACTGATGCTGGAAATGATAGTACCTCCAGCTGCATGTGGTTTCTACATATGCTCAGCATATTTAACAAAAAGTACTTCAAAACAGTGGCAAGTGCATGTGAAGATCTGGATAGTAAGCCAACTAATTTTCTTCAGTTAAATGGTGTTTCAAAAACTTCAAGTATCCACTGCTCATCTGACTAAGCAGTGGAGAGAATACAGAAGAGATGACATAGAAACAGAACAAAGCAAAACTCTTTTCTGGGCTTCAAACAAAAGAATATTAATGTTTTCACAGCTTTTTTGGGGCAGAATTGAGTCCCCAGATTCGACATGAAGAAGCTAAAATGGAGTAATACTTCATCTTTCATCATTTGCTGCAAAAGTATAGCAAGCTGCTATCAAGCGTAAGGCTAGCTCCCAAGGGCAAAATGACCAAAATTGGGGCGGTGGAGTAGAATGAAAATGATGAGCAAGAATTGTGGATACATTACTAATAATACCAAGAATGTACAAAAGGAAAAAAACAGAAGGTGGTGGTTTAGAAGGAATAAAAAGAAGAAGAGAAAATGAAAGGGACTTTTTTTATCTGTACTCATCAAGCCTGCAACAATGAGGCAGGAAAAACAGAAACTTCAGTTCTTTGCTACTTCAAGTTCTATTGTTGGACAGAGCTAATGATGGACAACTCACAGGTCATTCAGCCCTAGGAATGAACCAATTTGGAAAGTCACAGAAAAGCTTTCCTAGTAAAAGGCACCTGCCATCTAATAGCAGCAGTTGTGTCCCTGGAGATTCAAAGATTTTGTTAAATTTTGGAATTTCTCTTAGCAATAACTAGAGGGTGCTTCAGCACACAACATCCAGTAAGCCAAATTACTTCAAATATGGAAGAAAAATGTCTTTAAGTGCCCATTCTGTACCTCCATAGTTACACTACACTAGCACAAATGTTATATGAAGCTTTACATACAAAAAAATTGTCCGCTGTGCCTTATAAAATTTTTTTAAATCTCTATGTTTACAAAAACTATGATAAATTACTCATCACAAGCTTAATGATGACTCGTATATTGGCAAAAATGGACAAAATTACATACTGCTGATTTTTTATCCTGAATCTATGTTAAACTGAAATACGTTCCTTCAAATCAAATGGGTTTATGTCAAGGATGCAGCTGTAATGTGGAACTGGGTTAGCGGGGATATAAAAGAATCTAGAATTTGCAGACATCATTCTGTCTTTTAGAGAAATGCAACTGATATTCTGTTGAAGTGCATTTCCATGACCATGAGGCTACAAAATTTCATACCAGCTGGAGATCACCTCCCATACATTATTTTCTCCTAACAAGGAACATGAATTGGTTTTAGATTCAGTTAGGCAGAAAGTATAAAAATCAAACAAAGAGTGAACAAAGAAATACACGGCATGACTTTTTTCCCTTTTCATCAAATACTTTCTTCTAATTAAGCTTTAATTTTGTAGGAAAACATCATGGGTGTATATATTTAAAAATTCATTACGTACAGAAAAGAATTAGAACAAGCAAAATCCTGTACTTTAATTTGGGGCATGAGAGAAAATTGGCCAAAATATTTGCTTAGCATCACAGGCAGAGAATCCATGGTCCTAAATATTATATGAAGGAGAAGGAACCAAACAGAGTAATATTTAACAGTAATATACTGTTAAATATTCATGTACAGAAAACAAAACACAACAAAAAAAAAAGTTGTTTAGCTATGCCTTAATTACTAAGCCATGGTTTTTAAAAAATGTAATAAGAAAACTATTTTTTTAAAAGAAAGAGTTAAGCAACAAAGCTATTTATGCAGTTTTCTCAGCACTCAATATAGGACTAAAGAGCCTGCAATTTTCAAGGTGATTTGCAATTTCCATTAATTTGTTGGAGGTTTTGTAGCTCAATAATGAGACACTTTCATCAGTTATTAGTGAATCAGAGCTGTTTGCAGCTTTAATTCAAACACAGTAAATACAAATGCTAATGTGCACATGATTTTCTATTATTATTTCTAGAGGGCGAAAGAAGGCAAATGATCTTCAGGAGAATGGGGATGTTTATTATTCCTGCCCTAAAACTGGTTAACGGCCCCATATCGCTGGAAGTGAACTGGGGGTAGCTGGTGAATGCCAATATTTGGGCTCCAGTGAATTGCAAATGGTCATTTGGGGCTGGGTTGCTGCCTTTACCCAGCCAAAACTTGAAAATCTAAAGGTTTTGTCTACTTTAGGAGAAGCTATTGTTAGATTGTTATAAAGATATGGTTTTATTCATGCATCAGCTTCTTGATTCAAGGGAAAATTTTTTGAAGTTTAGTATCTACGTTAATTTTGGCCTTTTGCATCCAGCACCTTAAAATCCTTGCCCAAGTCTGTAGACTACATCTATATTTTGGAGTTCCAATGGAATGGATTAAAATGAGACCTTAAAAGAGAAGATTTAACTGCATATTAAGGTGCCTGAAAATGCAAAAAGACACTCAGAATAGTTCACAAGGTGACCAGAGGGGTTCCTAATATCTGTTGAAGCTGATGTAAAAATCAGTGTCAACAGAATTTGATGTCACTGAAATCCCATCCTTTCAAAGTATCTTTGAGCATCTATCTCTACGACTCTGGTCCAGAGAGCAGTAATTTTTTTTTTCCTTTCAATTAGCAAGTATAGGATATTTCCTTCTTTCAAACGAAGCTGTTAATTAAAAACAAGAAAAACATTTAAATTAGAGATGGGTAACACAGAGGTTCTACTCAATAGCCACTTGATGGCAGCATCATGTATAAAAAGATTTGCCTGTGAAGTTAAAACTTTAAAGAAAAGCCTTCAATAGCAGTAAGAAGCCAACCCAAATGATACCTTGATTACTTCAGAGTATTACCCTCTCAACAGAACCATTTTTAATGATATTTTTAAGGTCAGCAACTAAATCAATAAGTAAGCCCATAACAATCATTAATTTTAAACTTCAGAAATGCTGCTATTAAGATTATATCTTTAAAATCTATATATGAAAATTTTAATACCTGTTATGAATTTGATATTCATTCTGGCATGATATTCATTCTAGCATAACACAGGGTTAGTTTCTTTGGGAAGAAGCAAACTAAAAAAGTTCCATGACAATTTACTGAGAAAGAGTTCATGGGCACTTTTTAAATATAATAAATAAAATTTAATAAAAATACATGGCATTTTTATTACCAGCACAGTATTAATTCTTCAGCAGATAACTGTGAGAGTGCTTTACACTTCCTACCGTCAAGATAATCCACATTCTTTGGTCAACAGACACAGCCAAATAAGCTTGATAGGAGAGGGAAAGCAGCTCATGGAAGGATATAGGTCAAGTTCAAAGGTTTCTCTTCCACCACTAACTAACTCATCTGTTTGCACTTCAGCCTGGAGAGCAGACCCAGACTGTTTCAGCTGGACAGTGGGAAGGACTAGATTTCTGTGCTGAAAGTGAACAACCAGCTAGGATTTGCCTTTGCCTCCCAGGATGTGCAAATGTGTTCACAACCAATTTCAGGCATTTTTACACCGGTTTGAAAAACAGATCATCCCCAACAAGTAATGACTGCTCAGCATATTGGAAACTTTGGGCAATAACATTGCAATAATGCAACAGCGAAGACAGCTCTGTGAGGTACATATTCTACCCCTGGTTTGCTAGATAACGTTTGTTTGCAGTACTACATATGCATCTGGTGAAGAAAAGACAACTCTCTTATTCCAGTCTTTAAGGAGTTAGGCATCTGCTTAAGTCTAGATACTGTCATTCTCTTGATTTATGACTGGAATTTCTATTGCCATGACTGATTATTCAATATACTGAGTGAAAGAGGAAGAAATCTTTCAAGTGGTGGAACTAACAAAAAAATCAATATTCATAAATATATTTTTGAGTTATAGAAACACAAAATAACATCCTGAGCTAATACAGAATTCATACCCACAATTTTTTTCAAAATTTGGATTACTTCATTCTAAATGCTAAAGCTTGGAATGTTAGTTTTTCACCCAAAGCAAATTTTTTTGGGCAAGTTCTTAAACCTCTGGTTTAATATGGTTTACAATAGAAGCTGAAAGAGAAAGTCCATCAAGTGCAGAATGACAAACAGAAGCAATGATTTAGACCTAAAACTAATGTTACATTTCTCATTACTTTTGTGAGTCATAACATTCATATGGAATAGTCTCAATGGTTCAACTGTACTTGAGTTTTTAAATTAGATACATGTCCTAAGAAATTCTACAAAACTTTGAAAAAAGAAATTAAAAAGTATTTCCTGCCCTTCCTCCACCAAAACCATTCTGCATGAAATGAATTAACATTTTAAAAATTAAGAAAGTAGTTCTCTGATAGTTTTATCAAACAGGATTCAACATATGATGACAACAAAATAAAAATACCAAACAGTTCTGGGACTGTTCTTCCATCACTGTCTTGAAAAGATATTTTTTAGTTTTTATGTGAACCCTAATGCATTTAAGTGTAACTTCTAAACTTTTCTTGATGTTTTATTTCACTTAAATTTATATTTAAGCTATAAACACTGGTTTTTTTTATACCTAACAATAAAAAGTTTACTAGAACTGGGACTGGGAGGGTGAATAGAGAGGAAGGGAGGAAACGGGACAAAAAGTAGGAACTGTAAATTCAATTTCCAAATGTAACATTACTGTGTTCCTTCTTGTACTGAGTACTGCATTATATTGGTCTTCATTTTCATATTAAAAAAAAAGGACAAAAGATTACTGTAGTCTGAAAAATGTTATTTCAGGTAAACGAAAGGACTATGAATCACATATGACTGAAATATGAATATAATAGCTGAAATTACTTCTCTTCATACATAAAAGAAAGTCCTGAGGCTGCAACTTTAGTAATTCAGTCAGCTGCATATGATTTATAAACTACTTTTTTATGAAAGAGTCCACCAACCTGCTCCTTCTCAAACTAGAGAGGTAGGGGAGGGGTTTGCTCATTTATTAAGGACCATCTACCTCAGTATTCATTTTTATAGAACCCCTTTTTCACTGATACAGGCCAAACTTTGTTATTTCACCATGTGGAAAACATATAAAAAGGGCATTGCCAGGATTAATGTATTCCTGACTAAATGTTATAAACGTGGGGTGAGAGTCTATTACTCATCAGGTTTACTTTCAGCATGGTGGCAGGCAACAGAAATTGTCCTGGAAATTAAGAACCTGGAAGTCCATTCTGTAGACCATAGTCAAGCAGGCTCCAGAGCTGATCGTGATCACTAAGTCACAGAATATAATCAAGACCAATAAAACCAAATAATTTCAAATTTTAGTGGTGAAAATGAGAAACAAAAAGATTTAGTTGATTTTGCTCTTCAGTTTACTCATGAAATTTAAGTTTATTCCTTGTGAATCACAAAGCTTTAAAACCGACCACTTTGGAATCAATAGCACAAATAATTGCCAAACATTGCAACAAATGGCAGTTCCATGTTTGCAATGAGATTATGCATTTTGGTGGAGGCTGTGCTGAAAGTGAGCTTAAAAGTATTTCAAAGAAGAGGTTGTAGGTTCTGGCTGCACAAAAGTAACATTCCTGTTAATGGAAGGGAATCAAGCAGAAGGCAGAAGGCACTGGCAGAAGAAAAGGTGCTGATTTTTGCAGCTACAAGGCAGAAAATGTAAGCAAGGTACAATGACTCAAGGTGGAGAGAAGCTGGAATGGTGAAGAAGCCTGTGAAGGTGGAGCCTGAATTAAGGTGTCAACATTTCAAAAAAAATTCCTTCCTAAAAAATTATGCAATTTCACTTTCAAGTTCTGAGAAAATCTTGTTTTAACCAGTTACTATTATTCAGCATCTTATGTGTTGGGAAATTTTTGAGATTTTGGAGTTTGTTGGTTTTTTGTTCATTTAAATTGACATTAAAATGACCTTACAAATATTTTTTGGTGGAATACAGATAAGATGTTTGCAAATGTTACTTTAGCTTTGAAGCTTTATATTGCCCTTCCCTTGGCCTGCTAAGAAGTTAATATTTCATTTAACCAAGTTGTTTAGATTTCCACATGCAATCAGTTTCCTTCTTTTCTAGACAGAATTGATGAGCAATAAATACAAATATTAAATGTCCTACAGATATTTATTCTTAACATTGTTTATATTTACTTCTTTCTTTTCTTTTTCAGTTCTTTAAAGAATCTTCTCACTTCAGGCAGTGTGAATCCCTTAATAATTAGGTGGAAGATTTTTTTATACAAAGATATATGAAAGCAAACTGCACATGCAACTTCATGAGAATATATAAAAGCGTTCCTTATTTTGCTATCAGTCATTTACTTGTCAACACACACATACAATACTGGGTAAATATTTCTATTTTTACTGGAACAGAATGGACAAAATGAGAAAATATGACAAAGCAAAATTCATGATTTTGTAAATTTCAGATCAACAATATCTTTAACAGATACATGGAATAGTATTTAAGATTAACCAGACTACTTGATCCTACTTTTTTTTTTTTAGATAGATGTAATTTCCAGATTTCCATTCTTTCTAACTTGAGTCAAAGGAACACAAGTATCATATTGCACCAAATAAAACAGAATAAATGCTTAATAGACAAATACGGTTGTTGTTTTTCTTCTACTCGTTAATGACCTCTACAGACTTATCTTTCCACTCAGAAGCTGCTGTTCTTGTTCCTGACTGTACTTTTGCATTGAATTGCTCCGTTTGCATCTTCATAAGCACTGCAGAGAAAATCTTGCAGCATGGCTAATAATGTTTGGTTTCAAATTTGATAACATTCTCATGTTTCTTTGTGTCATCTGATAACGTTTACACGGAGAGTGATTTTGCTACTTATGAACAACAAAGTATTTTACAGAATAATCTAAATATGAAACTTGTCCCACGTGTCTGTTGCTCTATCTACAAACCCACTTTTTGTATCAAAGATCACAAGACCCACAAGAATTTGTCAATTTAGTGGTCATCTTTAAGGAGAGGAAAAGAAGTACTTCCCATGGAAGAAAGATTATACCAGAATAATTTTCCCCTCCCACCCCACTGCCAGCCTCTTATGAGCATACATGAACCTTTCCTTCAGAAGCAGTGTTACACTGTGCTGAGGGTTCTGGCTGATATTACTCCCCAGGGTATCTGGAAACTTACAGTGGAGACACTGCTTCAGTGGGAACAAGGCACAGAAGGCTTGAACCTCCACTAACACAACATAAAGAAGTGTTTTATAGAATATAGGACTTGTTGTTGTTGTGGTTTTTAAATATTTAGAGCTCAGGTGCTACTAAGAGCCTTCCCGAACGTTTCAATTGAAACTGTTATTTATCAAGATACTTTAGTGCATATTTTACAGTATGCAAGCAGTCCAATTAAGAAATTATTAAAAGCTGTCTGAAAAATATCTGAAAGAAATAACAATACTGTAGAACTCTTTCACTTTGAAGCCATTTCCCCTTGGCCTGTCACTCCTTGTGCCTGTAAATAGTGTCTCTCTATCTTTCTTCTGGGCTCCCTTCAGGTAGTGTAAGTCCACAATTAGATCACGCCAAAATCTTTTCTTTTACAGGCTGTATATCAAAACATCCCATTAAATCTGGAATTGATTTACTTCAGCCCATTTTTTTAAGTTGCTATGCTTGCTATTCTTTTACTATGTACAAGCAACACGACAACAAGCTTTGACAAAATGCCAGCCATTTTTACAGAGAAGAAGAAAAATAGAGCTTTTGCTTTAATTTTAGGCATAAAAACAGAAATGGAAATAAAAGAGCTAAATGTAAAACAGTCTACAATAAGCAGGAAGGAAAATGTGCCTTTAGGAGTCTATACCCTTTTTAGGGCTTACTTCTTTTATTTCTAAATTCTGCGTCAATGTTCTGTGATGTTTAAGCTAGTCTTTAAGTTAAAGAGAAATACACAACGAACTATTTTTCAACATATTAAATTATATTCTCTTTGAAAAAAACCCTTTCTATGACAGGACTATGTATCATAATTACTTAACCTCAGTTTCTTAAAGAGTAGAAGGAGTTTGGACTTTTTATTCAGTAACTGATGTTCTCTAGTATACACGAGATCCCATATTCCACTATAATCTTGTGTGTCCTATTTCACAATGTTTTTGATATTATATATTTAAAAACTGAATGCAATCCTAATCAAAGCAACTATGTACGTTTTCACTTTATAAATAAGCAGACTGCTAAATTCAAGGTGTTAGTAAAATACTTTTTAGCACAACTTTTTCATATCAATTTATAATGTTGACAATGTTCAGAGAATCATTGGATCAGTCAAATGTTGGCAATAGGCTAATGGTTATCACAGCTAAGTTAATGTCAGCTTAAGAATGACATCAACATTTCTGTTTCCAAAACTGATGATGCTAATCAAAATGTGGAAATTACACAGCCACCTGGGATGGATGGGAAAGTTTAAACATGACATCCACAAGGTATGTGTCTCAGGAGTGACAAATTAAGGTTTTCAAGCAGCTGCAATGTTTGCAAATGGGAAAAGCTGATAAAAATCATGAGGTGAAGCAGAGATCTCTTTCAGAACATGTAATTGGGCTAAGGATAAAGAGAGACAAAACCAGGATTTTGCTCTGAAAGGGAACCAACTAGAGAAAAGCAAAAGTAAAAAGTCCAGCAGAAAAAAGTAAAACCAAAACCTACTTTGACATTAAAGAGAAGGACGAGGTAGCATGAAACGTTCTTTCTGGAACAGTACATGTAAGGCCTGAAAGGGTTTGAATAATTTTTCCTTTTTTTTTTTTTTTTAATAAAGAAAGAACCTTTGCAGGAATACTTGTTTTGGAAGAACAATCAGCCAATGA
This sequence comes from Gymnorhina tibicen, assembly GCA_013399875.1. Taxonomy (NCBI): domain Eukaryota; kingdom Metazoa; phylum Chordata; class Aves; order Passeriformes; family Artamidae; genus Gymnorhina; species Gymnorhina tibicen. Next base: position 485,743 of record VXAZ01005119.1, read on the forward strand.
GGTCATGTAATTTAAAGGCCAAGAGCATTTACTGTAGGTGCATCTTAGAAAATGGTTGAGACTTTCTTCTGGGACACCCAGCTGTGGCCAGTGGATTCTGACGTGTAAGTTGAACTATACATTCTGTGACTTTTAGGTAAAACTATTGCAGATCATTTCAAATGTAGCGCAGAAATCAGGTGAATACAGAGGTTAGAGAATTTTGCCATAAAGAATTTGTACCTGTGGAGACCTCCAGGACCAAAACTGTAACACATCAAGTTCTATTTTGTCATATAATTTTCCATATTGGACAAAGCAAAGGAAAGGTGTGCTTGGCAGTGGAAAATACAGTCCATAAAAGGAAAGAATTTAGGACATGTAATTTTTCCAACAGTAGAGACAGACTACCCAGCTAAGGGCCAATCCAAATATATGCACATGCAAAAAAAAAAAAATGTAACAAACTCTACTACATGATGGGGTAGACATCTACACATAGCGAAAGACATCACATGTCTGTGATGTCAAATCAGGAAGCATGCAAGGAGGGATTATTTCAGGAAGCAAAGCTCTTCCTATTGAAGTTGAAGGATGTTGGAAATTAAGGGCAAACTTTGTTTTACAGATGAAAAATGTAGCTATCCAAGATACACATAAGGTAGCAAATACAGGGAATGAACCTAAGCCAAATGACCCCCTCCAAGACTGCACCCAGAAGTGACCTCCAGTCAGTGGGATCAGAACAGAGCCAGACTGAAGCAACCTCCCTTCTCCCAGTGATCCCTACAGTGGGGAAAGCAGGATCCTCAGCACCAACTGTTTCACTCTGCAGATCAGGTCCTATTGCTCCTCACTACTTGCTAATGTAGACATAGCCAAATTATATTTATTTGGAGACTGAAGCAGGGCTACATATGGAGAATTTCACCTTTGACAAGTACTAACTTCATTTACATTAACACCTGTCTAGACTGTTTTCCTAAGTATAAACATAAAAATCTCCTTAGTGTATTTGGGCCCTTCTTACTTAATTAACCATATGTGACGTAAAGTGATACAACCCAGTTAAAGGTATGTCATTGTTGATAGGATCAATTACAGTCAGACATAAGTATTCATTGCTTATACCATCTGTGCTGTAGTCCTAAGTGCAGAACCTTGTCAATGAAAGTATACACAGCTTAACTGTATTCGCTTTCATTAAAAACCACCAATCTGGTTTGTCAGCTCCAGGCACTTTCTCTTAAGAAGTTACAATATTATAATGCACAGTCACCTTCTCCTTCCAGCATACTATGGCTAGATAATTTGAAAGGTTTAGCATAATATTTGTGATTATTCTGCATCTTGAATTATTTTATTCTTAACTAGTGGCAGCTGTCCAAGAGTCTTCCAAAACTCCACTTATACACCAGCCTGGGAAATCATTGTGGTCATGGTAAGGGAGTAAATCTTGCCTGTTCTGTTACTTGTTTATCAACATTTTCTAAGGCTTCTGGTTTTCACTGCTTTTCTTCAATATTACAGGATCTGATCATATCACATTGGAAGAGGAAAAAGCCCCCCAAACAATAATTCAAGCCTTGTAAACCTTCAATTGCCATGTATTTATGCCTATAGACAAATACACACATGTAGAAATACTACAACTTATTTCATGCCTTTGATGTTAGCTGCAAAGAGAATTTACAGCTAGATTAAACTAATACTCCTGAAGTTAATTAACAATTTCATGGATGATACTTGTACATAAAAACTATATGACATGTTCAGCTCTATAGGGTTTGGAATAAGTCTTATTTTCATTCCTATCATTACTATAAGAAAATTATTTTTATTTAATAATACAAATATAAGATAGACAACATAGTCTCTGGATGGTTGAGGAAGGGGTTTACAGGACCAGTTTGGAGCATGGGAAAGAGCTACATAACCACATATGTTTAGAGATAAAAAGTTCTAAAAGCAGGTTGAATCACAATTTACAATTTTTCCCCCAGAATCAAGGAAAGAAATTGATGGGTTAAAATATGTTTCTAATCAAGCTCCCTCCAAAGATGACAACTTCAAAGAAGATTAGGAACCAGTGTTCTATTGTTAAATGGTTACAATTAAAACTCTAATCAAAACAGGTCACATCAGAAAGCAGGATGTACATCTAAGTGCATTTCTCTCCCCTAGAATATTTGAAGGCCACACTTAAGGATCCTCATGAAGGAAAGCAAGAAGGGATGAATAAGATGCACTCTTACTGCTATTGTGAGCATACTGGTTTTATATCTCTGTGTTTAATTTGGACAGGATTTAGAGGCACACCCACGTGGGAAGAGTTTGGAAAAAGAAAAAGGCAACAAACCAACCAAAAAACAACTTTTGGCTGATAAGAACTTTTCCCTGTGTTTATTGTAACGTAGGTCTAAGGGCTTGGTCTCCTGAGATATTAAACAGTGCTGATGAGGATACTGACCAAAAGTTAAAAATAATATAGAAGAAATAAAATTATGGAGAATAATATGACAATTACAAAATAAGAAAAGTTAAAACAATACTAATTTAGAATTAGCATGCTTATTTCTTCTAAAAAAGCTAAAAGTAAATCACACTTTGGGATGCTGGGAAGGACATTTAATAAGGAGATATATATTTGAAATCTATAGCAAGGTGCCTAGAATATTATTATGATTGTATATAACACAACTGCTGTTTACAGCACCTTTTAAAGATAAAAGTAAAAACCAAAATTTTGTAAAAAATAAGGAGTTCCTCCTTCACCCACCCAATACCACATGTAAGTATTTTAACAAAGCCTTTGCTATGAAATGATAGTATGTGCATGATTCAGAACAGAAAACATTTAGACTAATTGCCATAAAAAATATCTGAATTCACTTACAAATAAGTATAAATTTTTAGAGTACTTTATATACTTTAGTAATATTTTTATATGCTATATTGACAAATTAAAATCTCACAAATCTCTACACAAAAGAGCCTGAAATTCTCTTCTCCTTTTGTTCTTTTTATTCATAATCTCAAAATCTTAACTACTTTTCACTTATAAGAAAAATCATATGTAGCTTGTTCTATAGGAGCACAGATGATATGACTTTCACATTACTTGCTGACAGATACACCTTTGAAGAGGAAGCATTTTTTGAATCTCATCTGGAGGACAAGGTTAAAGCAAACTAAGCAGAGAGGTTTGCTGTGACACCACCAAACAACAGTTACATGATTATGTGGAGCTGTCAGAGTTGGCACGTTCAAAATCCCAGTATAGAACCAAACAGCTTGCTTGATTTTTGAAGCCAAAGAAATTACATAACAAGAGTTTTGTTTGTGCTGGGAAAATTTTCTCTGTACCTTTTCAGGCCTTCCATGAGTATTTTTCAAAAGGCAAGCAGTGGCATATTTGTCTTGAGAAGACATTTTCTTACACTACAGAAGCCAAATGCACACATCTGAAAGCAAAACTCATCTTCTGTGCAGTGCAGGAATACAGACATTATATAATGTGTTAGTCTGCCAGAGATGCTCCCTGGCAAAGGGTGTGCATATACCACAGTCTGTGCTGGATGGTTTCAGAAATGTATATTTGAATTAAAAGCAGGCATTTGATTTAATTGGAGCTGGTTCTGGGTCTGCACTATAATGTTTGCATGAAGGCTTGCTGTTCAGATGCCTGCTTGAAACACCGCAGACCAGAGATGGCTATGAAGGTTTTAGGCTGGAGAATGAAGATAAAAGTGTTAGATAAAGGTCTCAGAAGTTAAGAGTGCCTGCTGCAACAGCAAGTCTCATCACACTGCCTCAATCCTCCCTTTTCTCTTCATTAAAGACAGACTAATTGGAATGTAGTACAGCATTGGTACAACTGTAGTAATTCCGCTGTCTTGCTCTAGGAAACAAAGTTTATGAACAAAAGAAACTAGAATTCTACCATTCCTTTTCAGGTGGTTACATCTCCTCTTAGGAAATGCCACTAAGTAGCTATTAGGTATGTTATGCCACTCATCCTTACTTCACCTATACTACACAGTATATATTTTAACAACCATTGCATAAACAAGCTAGTGTTTCAAATATAACAAATTTCATCATTATTATTATCCATAATGATCACACTTGAGGAAAAATTGCCCTAGGAAACTTAGAATATTAAGGCATTGTTATTGTAAAGAGGTGCATCTGAATTTAAAGTGTTCAGGTATTCAGAGTTTAACAATGTGCATCTGAATTTAAAGTGTTCAGGTATTCAGAGTTTAACAATGTGCTTTGTGCAGAAAATAAAGTGACAAAGTTGGTCTTTATTCCCCCAAACCATAAAAATGCTGCCTACTTTATACAATTTTTAATGAAAGGTCTGGTAATTCTACCTGCATCATGAATTGTCTTGTCTTGCTTGTCTTGTCTTACACTTTCTTGTAAGAAAATAATAATTAATTTGAGGTAGAAACTATAAAGAAGATGAAAAAATCAGAATCTGTTTTGGCAAACTGGTTTCATTTGGAATTTTTTCTCTATTCATGTTTGGACATAATCTTGAATTAATTCTTTTGGCAAAAATTTCTACTACATATATTCTAGAGAAGTCCATCTGGAAAACACACCAGCTACAACACTTTGAAACTAATTTTATAGGGAGAATATACGATTAACACAACAAAAACTCAAAAAGAAGACTTAACTGGTTATGGCACCAGCCTTAAGATGGCAGATATAGATTGAACTCCTCAGACCAGTCCAGACCAATTTGTCAGCTTTGTGACCCCCAGGCCACAGATACACAAACCAGCAAAGTACCAAAAACTTTCCTTATGGAGTTTGGGTACTTGAAGATCTCAGCTTTGGTGTCTCCCTTTCTTTCTTTCTTTGTCTGCCTTGTCTGTAAGTCAATAAAATAGGTCTAGTCATCCTGTCATATAAGTTAATATAAACAGAGGTGGAAAAAAAGCCATAAACAGCTTAATTAATGCAAAATAGGCAACCCCCAGCCTTCATTGAAATTCAACAGAAGAGAAGAAGCACACAGTAGCTTGCCAAGGTGCTCCGAGAAGGCTTTAAAAATGTTTGTATCAGTAGTTAATGGTCTCTTTCACTCGTTTCCCTCAGACGATGAATTTTTGCCATTTTACATTTTTCCCCCAGAAAAGAAAAAAGACTCTTTGCTCCCAGTCTCATGCAGTTATCCAGGCTGATGTTCATTTTAAACAGCAGCTTCCCCTATGATTTTCATTATTGCTGCTTCAAGTTTCACTACACTTGAGCGAAGTATCTTATTTTCTATTTTAGTTCTGCCTCTTCAGCACTGTTTCCTACCTACGCTTTTTAAACACTGTATCTTCAAAGCATTAACACACTCAGCTTCAGATGACCATCTTGTACTCAACACAAAGTTCGAAGATGAGATATGTTTCCAAAGTCCCTCTGGACAACGTTTGTCATCTATGAAAACACTGAGGAGACAAAGGATAGAGAACAGATGACAACTAAAACTGGAACAATACAATATTCATAAAATGCAGTGATCCAGAATACATCTGCCACTCAGTCAGTCAGTCTCTGCATTTATGTCCTCAATGCCCACAAGCAGAACAACCAAGCATCCTTTCCTCTTTCTTACTGGAGATGACTGCAGCTGGCTGAGTCCTGCAGAAACTAATGCCAAGACCGGTTTCTAGGACGCCAGTGACCCCACCTAAATGTATATCACAGCTCAGCACAGCAACGCAACAAACTAAAAAATGTTTTACATACAACTGATATCTCATACTGACTTTTCACGGTTTGTGTTGTCTCTTTAGCATGGTCTTTATGCTAGTTCCCTTAAAGAGCAAACCTCCTGAAAAAAGCTGAGTACTAGTACTGCTCACTGTTCCCAACAAACCTCTGTAAATGAAATGAGTTAAAAGCAGTTCAGAGCATTAGCTACTTTCAATTACATTCTGACCAGTCACACGAGGACACAGAAATTAAATCCAGTTATTTCCATGGAACTATACTGAAAATCTGCTTAAATGTAAGGAACACAAAAACATCAATGAAGCAGCTGAGACTGTTTTTGCTTTGCCGCGGTGGAATAACTTGCTTGGATGCTGAGAGTGAATTTGGATAGCCAAGCAATAACAAGAAACAAAGTAATCTTCTCATTCTTGCCAGTACTGGATATTTTGCCATACTGGGTAGAGGGGAGAGAGGGGAAGGGGAAAAGGGAAAAAAAGAAAACCCCATTGTTTATATATAGTTTATGTATGTTTAATATAAATGAACAAGACTCAAAGTTTGGTACTGCTCTATTAGCCTCAGCTTTAAAGTTTTCAAATATAGTTAAATGAAACCAAATGCAGTTAAATGAATTCGAACTGATTTCTTATAAAACACTGAATTCTTGTGCTTTTTGTGGTTATCTGGTATTCACTTCCAATAACTGAAGCCAACAGAGCTCAGATCTGGAAAATTAGCTTTGCTGAAAATAGACAAGCAACTCCTCTCTAACATTTACACTAACATCTTCTGGAAAAAAAAGCTCAAACCCAGCAATCTTCTGTACTCCATTTGAAAGGACGAGTAAACATCATCACCAGGCATTTTCCCCATTCTGACCAGCACTGGCTATCTACATGAAAACACAAAATTGGTGGTAAATCAGATGGCTGCTTACCTGCTCTGTTTTCCTTCCTACTGCCACCTGGTCCTGACCCACATCTCACTGTCTGTGCCATTTCCCAGCAGCTCAGAACAAAGATGATTGCAAAGCCAATGCCACAAGGTTTAAAACCAAACTACCTCACATGTTTTCTCATTAATCATTATTCAGAACTTATTTTTTACTCTTCAAGAAAACAGCTTTCCTCTAGAAAACTCTCGTCTGGTCTTCCTAACATTAAGAAGGGGACTTTTTTAGTCTGTGTAAATATTTCTTAGCTTATAAAGCAAGTATTGATGAATTCATTTTTTTTAGATGTCTCTCAAACTCCACCTGGCTTCCAAGAAGATCAATCAAAAAATGAACTAGATGTCACTCACATCAGTGAAAGAGCAAACATTTGCAACACTTCAAATCTGTAAAGTATACATGGAGACAGCCAGCTTGCAACTCACACACTCATGCTATCCCCCACTCTATTTAATCTTTTAGAAGGAGCATTCCTCTATCAAAATTAAACACACTACTTTGCAGTTATCTCTCTATGAACATCTGGCCATCGACTCAAGCTGTGCATCACTAAAACAAAAATTTAAAACTTAGCCTCACAGGAGTCTCTTCCATAGAATCCTTTTCAATTTTTTCTAAAACCTTTAACAGCTGTCCTTCACTGATAGGACTAATGAATTTCCTTCTATGCTTTAATCGGTAGGATACTCCGTGTCATCAGTTGTAGGTATGGACTTTCCCATCTATATCCTCAACCTCAAATGTTCCAAAATATTATGTGTCAATTATGTCATGTTATTTCTGCCTTTGACAAACGTTTATTCTCAAACCCATCTGAGTTTTTTCTCTATTACTTCACATGCTTCCCGTCGTGCTAGGGAATCACAGCTGTAAAAGCACCTTTACCTGTGTTTTGGCCTCAGTCTCCCACCAGAGATTCTCTCAGCAAAATGTTGTGGGTTTTAAACATTTTTATTTACCACAACTACAAAAATTGAGAGAACAGCTGTGCCAGCTGGATGCTCATACTGCTTATAACACTAGCCCATGGCCAGCTCTGTGTCCTCTTCCACCAACATTTAATTATTATTTAGATTACATTTAGGCCTGTGTCTTTTCAGAGCTCTAAATTCAGTAGTCTTCCATGAAAAGAGCTCTTCAGCAAAATAAGACAAAAAAAATCAAACCTTCCCATTCTTTCTGCACTATGATCTTCTTCTGAATGAAATGGAGGAGGAAAAGCCCCTAACTTTGGTTATAAAACATTTCAATTTTTCACCTAACATCCTACTCTTTTAAAGGTACCTCATTTTTCTCCATTACCTACTTTGTGAGTCAGTCTTCATTTTGGTTTTGCAAAGTTGGAATGCCATGTCAATAATAATTACATAGATCGCTCTGGAATAAGACAATGATATCTCTGTATATACCAGTGAATAAAGCAAAACACAAAAAAAATGATGAGGCATTTTATTTGTAGAGATTTAATGGAGTGCTGATGTTAGAGCCTATATATACATAAACATGCTGACCTTGAAATTATCCCTCAAAAATTATTCTACTGGCACCCATTACACTACAGCAATGCTGAGCTGAATTAAATCACAAAATTTTAAAGACTATTCAGAAATCAAAATATTAAACTTTCCACTATGGAACATAGCCTTCCTGGAAGACTTGAAAACTCTAAAAACACCCCAAAAAATAAACTTGTTTTCTTCCAAGTTTTCATTTCATATCATATCCAACCATCATTTCTAATAAGATTCTCAAAATGAAGCCTATAGTAAAGCTGATGAAAACCACAGATTCCAAAGGATCTTGGAACAGTAATCATGTACAGAGAAAATTTAGAATTTATATTTGAGTGCCAATACAATATTCATGAGAAGAAAAATTATGCATCAAAGCATTCAATATATTAAAAAAAATTGAAATATAATACATGTTAATTTTCAGATGTGCCTATTTATAGGCTATTTTCTGCTGCTCAACTTTGTAACCTCAAAGTAGCTTCAAAATATGAGGTTTTGCTATTTGATATATAGACACATTAATATACATTTCATATATAATATATGCACATATTTTACTATGAAAACACATTTAAAAAAAACAATCAAACAAAAAAGAAATCCTGAATGGTAACTCTTGGTTTATATTCTTATTGCAAAACAGTCTTTCCAGGACAATACATAATTTATAATCTAAACAGACATTGCTCAGTGCCCAGGAATGACAGTTGTCATTGTCTAAATACCTTATCAGCACATATTTTTGGTCTCATTACTCCTTTACTGAAGATATGTTACAAATTACTTGAATCTTCACATGCAATTATTAATTTTGGAAAGTTGTTTTTTTGTCAAATACTGTCCTACCCGAGCACTCCACAAACCTTCTTCACTTTAGACAGAGGAACACAGCACATCCATGCATGCGACCACTGTGTAGGAAAGCACCATCGCACCTCAGTTTAACTGGCAGAAAATTATCAAGGTTACTTTATTCTGGACACTGGAAACAAACCTCTCATGAACTGATGTTTTTCAGAGTACCTCTTTCTGTACATTCAAAACACATTCCCCCTATTTTCTTTTGCTTGAGTCGTGAGAGTTCTCAGGTGTTGCACTGGATACTACAAGTACCCCCCTTAAGTACTCTGGAAATAAGGAATGGAATGGGCCAATCACTTAAGAGTCAGACTTGATGATCCTTGTGGATCCCTTCCAACTCAGAATGTTCTCTGATTCTGAGTGCAGGGAAAGACATGCAAAATAAAAACTTAAACTGCATGAAAGATCTCAATCCTACATCTTCCGTTCAGCAATTTTAAAGCAGTACATAAATAAAACACTAATTTGAAGCATAAAGACCATTCTAGATTAAGATGCAAGACTAAAAATCAGGTAAAATAAAAGTCAGATGTGTTGTGAGCCCCACTCTAAATGGAAGGACAACACACTAGGGAAAGGAATATCATCATGGTGACACATTATTGAAACTGATTTTCCCCAGAACTTAACCTAACCCCATTTGCAGAAAACAAGATGTCAATTTAAAGTGCTTCTCAAATTCAACTAACATGAACAACTTAAGATTTGAAGTTCCCTGAATGTTACAGGAATAAGAATAACATGAAATACAGAAAAGTTTGTTTTACTTGAGGTATTTGTTCAAGAGCAGCCAAAATTGCTTAGTGTCCTACACTAAATTACTTTTCTACCCCAGAGAGAGGGTGTTTCCTCTAAACCAGAGATGACGATATAAGGATTTCAGAAACTATTGTTTGCATTTTACTGATTTCAGATTGCTAGCACACAGAATTTTCAAATAAGGCGCTGGTAGTCTGAAAGCTCTAAAATATTTACATTTATTTGCTTTAAAAAACAAACAAAAAATCCATTAAAATTACTGAATGTTCTATTGGAGGTATAGTCTTTTTACTGCCTTTAGCACGAGGTTATCAAAGTACCCTTAGTAGTGTATTAAGAACTAGAAGTAGTGTCTGTCACAGTTGGTTCATTTCCTCTTCCCTATGGGGGAAACTAAGTATAAAATGTCATGTTTTGATAAGGTTTCGTCTCTTTTATTATTTTAGTAAATGCATATACATAGTTCTATGTTTGCGTCAGAGACAAAGCTATGTAAAAGAATTGTGCCTTGCACTTGAATTTCCATAGGAAATGGCTCCCAACCACCCTAAACAGTCCTTAGAAAGGCTGAGGTGACAAATTGTGTAAAGGGTCTAAATGTTTCAGTGTGCATAAACTGTGTTCATTACAGTGCTTTTCTACTTCAAAATTAAGGTAATTTTTAAAAGTAGCTTCAGCTGCTCATCACCTTCAAGATAAGAAGTATGATCTCATACTGAAATCTTTATTCTTTGGGAAAATCTTGTCTTTAGAAGGCTAAGTTTTCATATCATGGAATCACAGAATAAATGAGTTTGGAAAGGATATTGAAGTCACATCGTAGAATGGCCCCAGTTGGAAGGGAACATAAAGATCATTTAGTTCCAACACACCTGTCAGAGGCAGGGACACCTCTCACTAGACCCGGTTGCACAAGGCCCCATCCAGCCTGGGCTTGAACACTCCCAGGGATGGGGCAGCCACAGCTTCTCTGGGCAACCTGTGCCAGGGCCTTACTTTACTCACAGTAAAGAACTTCTTTCCAATCTCATCTAAACCTACCATCATTCGGTTTGTAGCCATTCCCTGTTGTTCTGTCACTCCAGGCCCTTGTAAAATGTCTCTCTCCATCTTTCCTGTGGGCTCCCTTCAGGTACTGGAAAACTGCAATTAGGTCACCCCAGAGCCTTCTCTTTTCCAGGCTGAACAATCCCAATTCTCTCACAGCCTTTCCTCACAGCAGAGCTGCTCCATCCCTCTGATCACCTTGGTGGCCTCCTCTGGCCTGGCTCCAACAGGTCCCTGTCCTTCCTGTGCTGGGACCCCAGAGCTGGATGCAGCACTGCAGGTGGGGTCTCAGCAGAGCGGGGCAGAGGGGCAGAATCCCCTCCCTGCCCTGCTGCCCACGGGGCTTTGGATGCAGCCCAGCACACGGGGGGTTCTGGGCTCCCAGAGCACACGGCCGGGGCATGTCCAGCCTCTCACCCACCAGCACCCCCAAGTCCTTCTCCCAGGGCTGCTCTGGGTCTGTTCATCCCCAGCCTGGATTGGTACCAGGGGTTGCCCCAACCCAGGTGGAGCACCTTGGACTTGGTCTGTTAAACCTCATGAGATTCCCATGGCCCCAGTTCTGAAGCCTGCCCAGATCCTTCTGGATGGCCTCCCATCCTTCAGGTGTGTCACCCACACTCCTCAGCTTGGTGTCATCTGCAAACTTGCTGAGGGTGCTCTCAATCCCTTCGTCCACGACACTAATGAAGATCTAAGAGTCATCTGAAGCAGATCTGAGAGCAGGTTTCTCAGCAGCTTATCTAGGCATGTCCTAAACACTTCCAAGAATGGACATGCAATTATCAAATACAAATATCATATCTATCAATCAGAGTGTTCCTGGAAAAGTGCATCCACTTCCTCATAGATTTTCAAAGGTAGCTGTGATCACTGTGGCACTCTGTTCTGATTTCCTCCATAATGAACTCAAACAGCTGGACTCATTCATTTCTGTATCAATTTCTCATTGAGTAAGGACATGTCTATAATTAGTTTTGATTTAAAGAAGTGAAATTTGAGATACTTCAATTCATTCCACTTTCTGACTTTATAATTCATATCATATAACCTTAAACTCTATCCTACCCTAACAGACACTCTAGAATACGGTCATTTTTGGTTCAGAAGATACATCTTCCTAACTTTGTCTCTCATTACTTTATCTTTTCCTGCAAGACCTTCTCTTACAGTTTAGCTATCCTTAGCACAGAGAGCAATTACCATCTAGCTATCAAATTGCTTATAAATGGTGATTATAAATAAATATGTGAAGTTATCTGGGGGCAGGAGGTAAAAGGGGAAAGAGAGGGGAAAATTAAAAAAAGGAAAAAAAAGACACCAGTAGACAAAAAGAACAAGATACTCCGGAACGTTTGCATGTCAGTGTCACTGGGATGTCAAAGAACTCTTCACTGCTGGTCATTTTCCCAGCAGCAATGAGAATAAAAAGTGGCCAGTTTTGTAATCAAGAGCTAATCAACTTAGGTGCTCCTTTTCATACAGCTCAAAGTAAACTTTATGTTGAGTTAAAGGCTGGAAGAGAGAGCCAGGTATCATTTTCCTTCTGAAAGCTGTTCACTCTTCTGTTTTGCACAAACTAGGCTGAATCAGAGAAAGTTCTTTGCACTGGATGGTTCAAGCTTTGAGTTCAAAGGACTTGAGTTCGAAGCACTTTCTTAATATGTGTTCATGTAACCACCCAGCACTCTTACTGTTAAACCTTCCCAGTAAGAGCCTTGCTATGTGAAAAGTGTCTGTCTCCTTGAAAAACCATTAGGCAATTACATTGCAAAGTCATGAAAAAGTACTTCCTCTAAAACCTATGAAGAAATCAGACACCTGCATGTGCAATGTAGTCTTAAAAGCAGAATGACAGGATTACAAGGTCAATGGTTTTCCTTTTGACAGATGTTATCTGGGTAGGATTCTGGCTCCTAGAGAGTGCAGAGAAAGGAAAAAGACAAAAAGAAACAAAAAACGACAATAGGCAGCAAAGACCAACCAAGTGAAAAATAATTTTAAACAAAATATACAAGAATGACAAGAGATGAGAAGTATAGGGTGGCAACATTTAGTTATCCCTTTAAAGAGGAATCTAATGTTACTCTGCCCCTGGGGTTTGACTGCACCACTACGCACCCATGAGATTCTTGGATCCCCCTAACTTTTCCTTCACTTTTTGAATATGCCAGTTAAAAATACATTTTTGATACAAACCTAATAGAGAAAATGGCAATTTAGTCTGCATGTTAAGAGCAAGGGACCACGTGTACTCTTCTCCACCAGGCGAAAACACAGCATATGATGAGTACAAATCCTATTTAATATTTGTCCATAAAGCAGCTCTAATCTTGTTTGGAGTCTTCAAGACACCATAATGATGAAATAAAAACAAATTCTGCACACCAGTTATTATTCCCGTACGGTTACTTAGCAATTTACTACTGCAGATAGACATCTGACACTGTCTCCCACAACAACAGAATCTCCCTTCTATTACCACTTCACTTATCACTCACTTCACGAGCTTGTTCATCCTGTGTAAGAGTTTTAGCTCGAAAAAACCTAAATAATTTAAAATTCATAAAATGCCCCACAGAATCCCCTGATGAACTTATACAATTCCATTCCTATTGGGCTGATCTTTCAAGAAACAGGCAATAGTTAACATAGGTATATGTCAAGACTCAAGGAGAACCAAACTTGCTGCACCAAAGAGAAAGTCAAAGCAAAGAATGAAGGCAGACTTAGCACAGATATTTTTGCAGCAATAATTACTGGTTGTCTCTAACACAACTGATTGGCAGGATGGAGCACCTCTCCTCTGAGGAAAGGCTGAGAGAATTGGAGTTGTTCAGTCTGGAAAAGAAAAGGCTTTAGGGTGATCGAATTGCGGCCTTCTGTATCTGAAGAGAATCTACAGGAAAGATGGAGAGAGACAAGACCATGTAGTGACAGGACAAGGAAGAATGTCTTACAACTGGCAGAGAGTAGGTTTAGATTAGAGATTAGGAAAAAATTCTTTACTGTGAGGGTGGTGAGGCCCTGGCACAAGTTGCCCAGAGAAGCTGTGGCTGCCCCACCCCTGGAAGTGTTCAAGGCCAGGCTGGATGGGGCTCTGAGCAACCTGGTCTGGTGGGAGGTGTCCCTGCCCATGGCAGGAATTGGAACGAGATGATCTTTATGTTCCCTTCCAACCCATGCCATACTATGGTTCTATGAAATGATGACAGGAGGTGCCACATGAAACACTGCACAAAGTGTAAAATCTCCAGCTGTGAAGAAATATTCCGGGAACGAGGCTTGTGTGAGAGTATCAGTGTTAATCTAGTCCAGGAGTGTGGGCACACTGGCAGGACCACAGCACACATATTGCATATCTATCTTTTCTACCTATGAAGTTTTCCTTATTTTCTTTCCTACATTTCTCTACCCTTGACTAATTTCCAATTCAGCAGGTCATTCTGTATCACTGAATAGTTGAAATTTCTTTCAAAATCAGCAACCAAATCCCAATACTATATGTAGATATAACTATAGCTATCTCTGTTTATACACACACACATCATTCACACAGGTGCAGAGGATGTAATCCTGACAGAATTGCTTCCAACTGTTGGGATATAACACTATTTTCCCCACCAGATGGCAGTAATTTCAACTTAATATAACCCGGACTGGTCAACACATGCACAGCAAACAATGGCACACTATATATTTGGGATTTTCTTTAAGAAGGAATCCTGGTTTTTTGAACATTTACAGTAGAGTTATTTCAGTTTCCTTCTATTTAATGGCAAAGTATCCTACTAATAGCTAAGCTCAACTTTGATCAGTATATCCTACAAGGTTTGTCTAAAACATATATCATTCCATATTATTTTTTTCTCAGTGTGCTGTAATTTTGTCAAATTGGAGAAGTACAGGTATTATTTCCAGTCATTGTCTTTTTCCAAGAATAATTCCCAAACAGAAATAACCGGGAAACTTTCAACTGCATCATGAACAAACTTTTACAATACATGCCAATGATTAAAGAGACTAAAGGATGCCGAAGAAGGAGGGGAAATGGTAAATACCTTTTACATAATTGACAAAAGTTTTCAGTGTGCAGATTTCTTGACTTATAAAAGCCTAGGGTAAAAAAAATATTGCAGCCAGTACATACTATGCTACACACAGGCTAAATTGCCTTTAATATGGGAGCTGACAATTTCTTCTACTGCTAAAAGCAGGAAAGTTTTTGTCAACATATTCCAGGCACCATAAAAACAATGTAATCTGGCGGATGGGGACTGGTCTGTAGGATATCCACCTCTAGGAGCAACTCATCCACTGATTCTAACCAAAAGATCATTGTTCCCTTTTTATTTAACTTCTAATTTTTTGAAAGAAATTTTCCAGAAGAAAATGTCCTATATTATAAAAAGAGAACTTCCCTGACATTCTACTAATGTTACTATTCAGAGTGATTAACTGGGTTTATAGTTAGCTCTATTCTGACTGCAAAGATAATATTAAAAGTGCACATTCGTATTAATAAAACACACTCATCTTCCAATAAATTTATGACCATATATGCAGTCTGTTTGGACAGCTGGCTTCCACCATCCTACAAGCAGGGATTCAGACCCCTTTTTTTTCTTCCCATGTTGTTTTTTCTGTAGAAAGTAGAGCAAAATTTTCTAGATATACGAAACAAGTAAGTACAGTAATGGAAAGAAAAGACCATAAAAATAAAGCAAAAAGTGATATGACTATATTCTACTAATTAAACATTAAGCAGCCTGTTATACTTGTTATACTCACACTCATGGGTAATATTCCTGAATATTTCACTTTTAACACCAAAATGCAAATCCCATTTACATGGATGTGTACTGGATGAGCAGTATCCTAAACCAGTGACATTTGAACTGAAGATGTTCTCAAGATATATTTTAGTTCAAAAGACCTGTTCATAAACTTTTCATTATGGCTTGATATCCTTCTGAGATTATACAGCCACATCAGCTGGAAAGATGAGCAGAATCCACCACAAAAATAAGTCATTCTTATGACATTTCCTCTTCCTGGAGGAAGAGGAAAAGTAAAGGCCTCAAGTAATCTTTAGTACGAACCTAACCAAAATAATTTGAAGTGGAGAATGCAAACCTTTGTGAATAACCATGAACTCAAAATCCATCCTTGGCTTGGAAGGAGAAACTGAATGAGACATTGTTGAAGAGGACAAAGTAAACACAGAGTAAACACAGGCATTCAACATAAATCCCAGCACAGAAAGTTTAGCACAACCCTGTGATGTTCCAAGGGATGGTGAAGTAGAAGTGACAGACAACTGCTTTTTCCTCCAACTGAAGGATCAGTAATAGCCCTACAGTTACATTTAGAGAATCTTGTGTATTTTGAAAAGGATATGGGAAAAATAGAGGTGAAGGAAGAGATGCAAGTACTGAATACTGGAGAGCACGTGTTACAGTGAAAGTCTTAAGAGATCTCAGATCTATTTTAGCTGACTTGAACAAATATGTAGCAGTAATTATAGGAAAACAAATACCACCTATAAGTGCCAGCAGAAAACAATGGAACAATGGCTCAAAGCTGAAGATGATCAAATTTAAATTGGGTAAAAGGCATAAATTTTGATACTTCATTTCATGAAATGAGCACTCTTGCTATGAAGATAAATAGTGGATTAAATAAAAATAATTTCTTGATTCAAAGACAAAACGAAAGGGAGTAACAGCACAAAATGTAAAAACTTGAGAGTTTAAGCTACATGGTCCAATGGACCATTCTGATTTGAAACCCAGCCCTGCACTGTGAGGAGAAGCACCATGACTGAGCTCCTTGGGAGCCATTTGAAACGCAGAGGGAGCGTCCCCTCAATGTCCTGGGAAAGCTGCCATGGTATGGAGAGCAGCTGCACTGCCCTCAGCTTCATGTGCCAGGGGCTGGTCATAGTGACTGGGACACAAATTTTGGGGAGTGATCTCAGGGCTTACCTGCAGCTTATGGAGCAGCAAACACAGTCCTGCTGTGAGATGGAATGGATGGCAGCTATGCACCTGGAAGAGACACAACACATGAGAACAGGGATACAGAACTCATGCAACAAACTACCTGAGTTTCACCTGGTATTTCAAAAGGAAACCTGTTTCAAAGAAAGACAGTGTTATGTCCTGTAACTACACAATATAAAGACAAAAAAGAGGAGGCTTTTTTCACAACACTTGATGATCTTTAACAGGTTAACAAATTTAAGGAAATTGTCATATACCAGTAGCTGAAACAACAAAGTAAGGTGGTACAACATCTTCTGTCTTGCAGGCCCCACAACCTTTCAGCACATCTCAAACTGGGGGCACTCTCTTGCTGGATGCACATTTAGCTGTGTGCTGAGCTTTGCATGCACATAAATTCACAATTTTATTACTTTTATAAAGTAACCAACTCCATTTCTTAGACTGAATTTTAGCACCTGAAAATTCTTTTTTCTCTTTGTGGATTGTTAGAAAACATATAGAATGAATTCATGCACAAAACCTATATTTTTTTTCATTCATACTAACATCTTCACAGCAAACACAGAGTTGTGTTTAGCAGAATATATAGGGAAAGTATTAATCTACAATCACATGTCTAGTACAATAAATACAATACTAAGGGAAAACACGTGTAGCAGAACCACTATGCTGGCAAAAGATATTTAGATTACACAGTAAGAAATCCTCTGAGCTGTTTGTAATCAACAGATCATATTTAGTGCCATCCTTTCATTAGCATGGAGTTTTTCAAGAAGTGGGATAAGTTAGCAAACTCTTGTTACACTCAAAGAAAGCACAGGATTTTTAAACGAGGAACCCTTCAGTTTCTGAGAGCTCAATTAGTATTAATTACAAGTTTAAAGAAGCACCACAACATATTCACATTGATAGTATAGGCATATCTACAGCATAATTACTGTCACTTCAATAAGTGCAGTCATGCATACACATCCCCTTCTAGGATCAAAGTGGTGGCATATCCAGTCCAAGTTCCTGCTATCAGAGGCAACCGTGTTTTACATTCCCTTTCATAAATGTATCATTTTCCACCTTGCAAACAGTTAGATGTGTATGGAAAAACAAAACCTGACCATTTTATTGGAAGTCTCCTCCAGAACACTACTGCTTTGATAGCTAGAAATCTTCTAACTTCCAGTCTGATTTTCTGCCAATTATTTCAGTCCTAGCACTGTTCTTCAGATTAGATTGCTTTCCTTCACTCACAATTTTCCTGTTCCCACTGTGTACCTTTTTGTCTTGGCCTTTATTTTATTGAAGAGAAATAAAGGTTTTAGTATCCTCACAATAACCTTTCCCTTCTCACTGTTTGTTTTAGTCCCATTTCTTTCTCTGTTTGCTACACCTAAGGTCATGCTTCCTACACCTGGGCACTCCGAAGCTTGGCAGCATTCCTGAGGAGGTTGCTGCAGTGCCTCACATGGAAGCACTAATAATTTTATTTTGTTACCTGAAAGGTCTAACTAGATACTATTTTAAATGGCATAAACCTTGTCATGAACATATCAGATCACTGGGAAGATGAAATTCCTCTTATCTAGTTTTAAACAGCATCTCTGAGCTAGTGACTGCAGGTCCTTTAGAATCAGAGAGACACTTCACAGCATGATTCATCTGGTCTATTTTTAGAGATTCTGACTGGATGAAATCTGTTGTGCCCTAGAAATACTCTTCACTGACCATGCCTAAACAAATACCTCAGTTGGAAAGAGCTAGACTGAATCAAGTGAAGAGCTTATTGTGTGGTTTATTAATATAGTCAGCTCCTTCATTTCCTTTTAAAAATCTCGAGATAGCAGATAATAGCAGAAGCAATCATAACCATGTACATAAGTTTCCAGACTTCATCCTGTTTCTATTCCCCACAGTCTCTCAGTTGTGAAGTTTTCTCTGGATTATTCATTGATGATACTTTTGAATCACATATTGAAAATGGCTCTTCTAGTACATTTCTAAAACCCACAGTAACTAGAGGTAGCAAAGTTTCCCCTCAGAAACCAAGTGCTTACGTAATGACTTGACAGAATTACAGTTTGACAATTGATGTTCTAGACCAGCACATGAGAAAGAGGAACAGGTATTTTAAAATATGCTGAATTTTGATCAATCATAAATAAAAGGATGTAGACCTAGGAAAGTAGGCAGGACACTTTTTGCCATCTCTATTGACCCTCAATAACTGCATCTGCTAAGCAAAAAGCTTGAAATAGTTGAATAGTAAAAGATAAACATTAAAATTTTTAAAAAACAAAAAAAAGCACAAATATATATATCTATCATCATCTTCTCCAACTGAACGATTACAGAATTTTTCTGCACAAAGAACAGATTAAAATCAGAAGGAATTTATTACTTTCCCTCACCTCCAGAGACAAATTAAGTTAGTTACTGTACAAATTAAGTTAGTATACTGTACTGATCTCACAGTGGATTAATATTTAAAAATTGACTACTATTGAATCTCAAGAATTTACCTGAAATCCTCCAACCATAAGTTATAAAAGAGAAAAAGGTGTAACCACTATACCACTTTTTCTTTGCTTCCTGAAGGAAGTGCTAGTACAGATAAATAGATTTTACAGATAAACAGGTTTTGCAGCAAGTAACAGGCTGGACTGAATATCTCAGGAGTTTGATTTGGCCAATACAAAGTCATGAAGGTTTTCTTCACTTCTCACAAATCCTGCTTACATACAAGCATTTGAACAATTTTTCATGTGACACAAGTGCTAAGACAAAATTCCTTAATGAGAGAGGATAACTGAGGAAATTTGCATGAAAATCATTGTCAGTCAAATTACAGAATATTTGGAAGATTGTTGAACACAAGCACAAACAATTCAAAGCAGAGCTATTCACCAAAGCAGAAGTTGTTATGAACATGTTATCCTACTTGGTGCTCAGAAACTAAAAATCAGAATAAGTCGCAGAAGGGCAAACACTGAACAACTTCAGTCCTTGAACCACAGTGCCAAAAGGATTAAATTCCAGATAGTTCAGGCTCCCGGACAAATTCATGGACAAGATGTCCATTAACAGATATTGAAGGGTACAGGTAGGATGTCCCCTCTAGCATCACACATCCAAAAAATTATGGATGCCAAGGGACTACAAGGGAAATGGATTACCATTCAGACCCAAAATCCCAATCACAACAGGTTCAAAGGGATGTTGTTCCACAGAAATATGAAAGATTTCTTTCAGAATGTAATTTCTGATACTTTTTTAATGTCAGACCATCAATCCTTATGCCCTTCATAAAACAAAATCCATCAGATTTTTCATCCTTTATGAAAATTCTATTTTCTTAGGCCAGAACTCTCATAAACATGTCCTTGACAGTGGCATTATTAAGCATATACACTGATCTTTTCAAAGTTTCTCTTTTCTGAAATGACTGGTCTCATTTTTCAGTCTGCTATGTATTCTTTCACATAGTGCTAAGCACAAACTTTGAATGCTTGCTCTAGTTTGCAAAGTACCCTACTCAGAAGTGTACATGTATTACAAGATTTCTTTAGAAGTAATTCTTGTCAGTAATGTATAACTTCCAGAGCTCTTCAATAGATACAAATACAAGGCAAATTTCCACCCCTGATTCTGAAACGGGATGTAATAATTTTACCAAAGGCATATATCTATATAAAATAGGCAATTTTTATCCTTGAAAACTCCCTCTTTCATAACTCTTTAGTTAGGGAAGGGAAAAATCAAATATGAAAAAAAAAATTTAAAAGGAAGAGGCAAATGCTGAGAAAAAGGCATGTTTTAAGTAAGAAGAATCGTTGTGATGGTCTTCTGAAAATATTAGAAAGGTAAAAGCAATCATGTTTTCTACTTGTTTTCCATTGTTTTCTACTTTAGGATAATGAATCTCTGGCAGACCAGAAAGTAAATCATATTTTGAGCTGCATCAAAAGCAGTATGGGCAGCAGGTGACTCTTGCCCCGCACTCCACTCTCATGAAACCCCACCTGGCATATTGTGTCCAGCTCTGGGGCTCTCAGAACAATACAGATGTGAACCTGTTGGAGAGAGCCCAGAGGAGGCCACGAAGATGATCAGAGGGCTGGAGCAACTCCTATGAAGACAAGATTAGAGAGTTGCAGTTGTCAGGCCTGGAGGACAGAAGGCTTGGGGGAAACCTTACTGGGGCCCTTCAATATTTGAAGAGGTTTAGAAAACTTGAAGATATGTTTTACAAGGGCTTGTAATGACTGGACAGGGGGGAATGAATTTAAGCTAAAAGAGAATACATACAGGTTAGATACTAGGAAGAAATTATTCACTATGAGGGTGGTGAGACACTGGCACATGTTGCACAGAGAAGCTGTGGATGCTCCCTCCCTGACAACGTCCAAAGCCAGGCTGGATGGGGCTCTGAGCAGCCTGGGATAGTGGAAGGTGTCCCTGCTCGTGGCAGGGGATTGGAACAAGACCATTTACCCTGAGATGAACTCAGCTGGTCCAAACATGGTGGTAACCATGACAAGGTTGTGAGTTTGATCCCTGTATGGACCATTCACTTTAGGGGTGGACCTGGTGATCCTTGTGGGTCCCTTCCAACTCCGAATATTCTGTAATTCTGTGATGTTTCATGTCCCCTCCAACCGAAACTATTCTATGAACCTGTGGCTGTTTGGCATGACCAGCTCTTTACAATAAAAAATTTTGCCCTGAGATCATATCATTTGTGATTGTGATTTTAACTTAGCCAGGGTCTACGCAAGAACAAAGCTGTTATTGCTGTTGTTCTGCATGTCTGTTAAAAAGCTACCAGGAATTAGCAGGTTATTTTGGACTAACATTATTTCAGTAATGCTAAAGCTTCCTTTTCTACGAACAGGATATAAGCATTAAAGGGACTTCTACATATCAATAGCAGAGGCTCAGAAAATGACAGCCCTGAAAAGAACCTCATACACTTGAGATGCTCCTGGAATCAGACTAACTTCCATTTCAAAACATCACAGAACTATGACACTGTGTGAGAAAATGTGACTTTCTGGTCATTTCAGAGTTCATCTTGCATCTGTTATTTATATTCAATGCATTTGGAAGGAGACTTGAATAAGGGGCAACAACTTAATCAGACTTTCTTAGGCTTTTTGTGGTGGGGATTATAGACCAAGAAGAATACTCAAGAGCCAGAGAGACTTAATTTGTTTTGTATCTTAAATCAAAGCTGATGCAGTTAGTCATTCCCAAGTTCATAACAAAGCAAATCCAAGTACATTGCCAAAAGCAAATAACTTTTTCTGACTTTGCTGATCTATCAGGGCTCTTGGTTTTGAGGAGGAAAGTCTAGAGGCTTTCACATGCTACCAAAATTCAAACAACATAGTTTTAAAGCTTTGATGACTCTTTGCTCCATGGGCTTCTCCAAGTCCTTGCTCTTAAGCAAGTCCCCAGTCAGGTTTGAATATTCTGTGTCATTAAGGTAATGTAGAAAAGGATTATCTGGAGAATAAAATCAAAGGATATTTGGTGGGGATTAACCTGGAAGCACTTTTAGAAACACTGGGTTAAAAAGGTGCTTTTTCTGTAAATTTCAGTCTACTGTAATTCATCTTGGAGTTTCATCTGGTTTTTCCTGCCTTTACTTTATCCAGTAGATTATTAGGATGTGCAACATGATAAACTACTGTCCTTGAAATGGTAATTTACAACATTGTTGCATATCATTAAAAAGTACAGCATCAAAATTGCTTAAAGCCAGAGTGCAAATTGCTTAAAGATGGTCCCAAACTGCAGAACTCTCATCTCCACTGAGCAAGAGGATCATGGTCTCTTTGTCCTGGTTTGGCATACTGTGACAGAGCTGACACTTTTTTTTTTATTCAAATGAGCAATTCAGTCTAAAACTCCCCTAAAATAAACTGGTGACACAGCAAACCTTGCCTAGAGCAAACCATGCAAAATCTTTGTCTACCTCTCTTGTGAAAAAAAAGAAAGAAATTCATTCTGAAGACAACAGAGGCATAAATTGCATTGATTATGGAAGAAATTGTGCCTGAAAATCCTTTCTATACAAAACATAGAGCTTTCAAACATCCAGGAGGCATCTTCAGTAAAAAAAAAAAAAAAACAAAACAAAAACACCCCAACGAACCCCTCCTTCTCCCTGTTTTCTACCTTGGTTCAGAGAAGCTGAATTCCATATCACAATGGAGGCTAGAAAACAGTGGTGCTTCTTGAGGCCCTTCAAGGTATTTAAGAAGGGGGATAAGATGTTCAGATTATTTACTCATTCCTTTACTCAAGTGAATGGCCCAAAAGGGAAAAGTAAAGAGAAATCTCTGGCTCTTAGTCACCACTGGCTGAAATGAAGTAAAAGGCCTCAAACTGGTAGCCTGAACTTTATCTTGAATGAACCAGGTGCAAAGCTGGCACATGGCTCAAGCAACAGCCCAGGGTTTTTTCAGAACCTCAGTATCAACAACACAAGAGGGACAGGACCACGTGTACTTTGGGGCAAGACATCAACACATGGTAAAAAACCACCTTACAACAACACCAACAGAAATAAAACTTAATGGTTTTACAGTCATGTTTTCATTGCTCATGGAGATGCAACTTTTCCCTTCAATACCATGTCTTACACATCTTTCATTGTAGTGCTCTATCCTCAGCTCCTTACAGGAGGAGAGTAATTATTTCAAGAAATTATCATGAATTTAATTAAGATCAGATCCTCCCCTTGGTAAACTGTGCAGACTGCTGTGAATGTAGAAATTATTTTCTTATCAGTTACAGTAAAATGGACAAGAGGAAATCCTTCCACTTAAAAAAAAATCTTCCTTCCAATAGCAAATCTTTCTTTAAAAAAAAAATTAAAACTGCATGTGTTATTAGCATAAGAATAATTTCAAGCAGTGTTTGAACACCAAATACAACAGCACTGTCTTTTGCACTGTTTATGCCATACATATGAAAAATTATTTAATCTTTTAATTTATCATTGCATTGTCATAGAAATCAAGAGAATTTCACATACCCTAAATAAAGCTGAAGGCACAACGTTTCCACGCAGTGCATGAACTTGTAAACTGCAGTGAGTATATGAAAATGTTTGCCATCATTAACATGCACCTGTAGTTCAGCAGGAATATCAAAATATCTTATTACATCTAACAGCCTACACAAAAGACCAACAAACAGATTCTTCTCTTAAGCTAATGAGACTAGTTAATGGATATTCTGGAGAAAAGGTACAGCTTGCAATCATGTCAAAGTCCAGCTGAAAACTGAATTAGTATGTAGGGTATAAATTATCCAGAATGAATCCAATTAGTCCAGATCATGACCATTTTAAGATAATGGGCTTCCTTCTTTTTATTGTAAATATTTAATTGCTTATGTTGTATATTTATATTTTCCTATGCATGTTTATATTTTTGTATGTAATTTTGGGGGCTTTTTTCTTGGATAATTTTGGCCCATAAATGTGCAGGGTAGGCCAAAAACTTTTTTTCAAAAAAGCCTGTTGTTATTTGAGGGCAACTTACAGTTAGTTTGCATACATCCTTTCATTCCGAACACAGAGTCCTCAGTCTGAAGTTAAACCGTCCTAAAGATCAACAAAAGTTCAGAATACACCCTGAGAAAATACTGCCCTCGATACACTCATAAATATTAATTACGTTTATAGGATAGGAATACAAATTCTACCAAGTACCACAGGTCCCTGTAGTTATTAAAGAGCAGGAAAAAATACTGATGGAAATGATGTGAGTAATTATTAGTGTTTCTGGAACTTTTAACTCTGTTCCACAGTTCACCAGATATTTCCCTCGCACTCTCCCCTCCCCCCCCACCCAGTTTTAACAAGAATAGTTGGAATAAAATTAATCTCATGCTGATAATAAGAAGACAAATGCTGTAGCTTGTAATAATACAGACCATCATATAGTAAGTAGGTAGCAGAAGCTACTAAAGCAAACTCTTTAACAGTAAAATTCTAATAAAATAGGAAGCCATCAAAATTTACAAACAACCAAAACCAGTTAAAATATCACAGAACAGATGTAATAAACACAATTAAAAAACCAGGCACACCTATGCCAAGGCAAATACACTGCACATTTTAATTTTTCAGGAGGAAATGTAACACATCGAAGCTAAAGGAATAACAAAGCAAAAAGAAACAAAGTACAAACATAACGATTCTCAAAGGTTAATAGTTACATCATAGGCTTATAGTCACTGATCACATTTTTACTACCTATGCCTGCAGATAATTCTCTTTTCCCCCCCAAAGACGGCAAGACTATAATGTGTTGATTTTGTGTGCATTTTTAGTTGTCTTGTCTAGAAGCGCAAATCTCAAAAATTAGCATTGTAGAGCCAAAAAATTAAGAAAAAGAACTGGCAAAATGTTGGAACAAAAAATTTATTGCAGAGAGACAGAAATTCATTACTTTCATACTCTGTCAAACTTATAATAATATGCACTTGGAAAGAAAAGCAAAATCTTATTTTAAATGGCATTTGCTAAAGCTACGCTAACAAAAGGATTTGTGGCCCTGTCACGAAAAAACATTGACCCTTGACCTTTTTTCAGTTTAGAGAAGGAGAATAGCCAGAATCTTGTGTATCAAACAAATGTTTGTTTTGTATAAACCTTCTCCCAATTTTCTTAGTTTGCTGCAAAAGCGGAGGGAAAAAAAAAGACAATAAAAAAAAGAAGAAGAAACTGCCCCGAACGAAAGGCTCGATTCAGAAACAGTGCAAGGCTGCTTCTAAACAGTCATGTGACTTTTTTTTTGCTAACAGCCATGTGCTCGCGTATCATTTTACTCCGAAATAACTCTGCGGATTTCAGCTCAACCTGCCTTTGCTTATAATGCATGACATAGCCTGTGAGGGAGCCTGAGAACCGTCCCTCTTCAAAAGCAAGGTTCCCATGCTTGGCCTGTAACCATGGAAGCAGATGCCTTTTTTTGCTTACCCCTGCTTACCTCTTTGCAGCCACGAGCTGCTCCCTATTGTTAAAAGGGGTACGCCTTGATTTTTCTTCGTTGTGACTGAACTTGCCTCTTCTTCAAAGGGCACGATGCTGCAGGTCATTGGTCTAGACTGTTTGCACGGTCCAGAGAACAGCCTTGATGTAACCCTTGCTCCGTCTGTGCCACACCACCAGCCGTGCGACTGCAGACTGTAGGGGGACATCGGAGATCTGTATTTGAAAAGAAGTCCGTCCGATTTTGCCATTGTGCCTTTTCAGTCATCGATCGAATGAATATCGAACCTTCTGTCGTTGCATGTGTGAAATAGATAGCTTAGCAAGCACTTTTGTGCCCAAACCTGTGCAGTGGGCCAAACTCTCTTCCTTTATTCACAAGCATTATTGCTTTTTGTAGTAAAGTAATTTCTTAGGAACTTTAATAACATTGTCTTAATGTTAGACCAGTGTCACAGCAGAATCTCTTTGTTTTAACCTGCTTGATTTAGCACTTATTTTTTAATTTTTTTTTTTATAGGTGCTTTCTCTTTTAGTCATTCCCAGTTGAACATCAGCCCCCTTAAAGTGCAAGGGAGGCTAATTTGGCATCGGTATGAACAGCCCAGAATTGTGAGGGATTTCAAAACAAGATACCGACTGGAGGTTTACTGTCATAAGGCTTTAAAAACTACACAGGAGAAAAACAAATGTGAACTTGAAAAGCTTCCAAGATAAATTCAAAAAGTAAAAAATCCAAAAATATATTGCTTTTTGTTTGTTTAATACAATAAAGTAGATAGTCTTAAAGAAAAGACAGATATTCTAATAGATAAAGTAGCCTGGCAGTGGTGACTAGAACCCTAAAAGAGTTTATGTGCTTTTTTTCCCTTGATACACAAAGACAAATAATTTGGAAAATTAGTATCTGATAACAAGCATTTTTGCTCTTCTGTACTACTGCAAAAACATTTTTGATATTTGCAGGTCAACCTTTTTTTTTTTTTAATATGTATTTTATTTTAAAGATGAAACAGTTAAATGTCTGCACCACTGCGAGAAATTATGAAAATCACGCTAAACCACTGAGAAAATGTAGCTGAAATGTTCAGTCAAAGAGTTCAAGAAAACTCTAGGAGTTTCAGGGAGGAGTGAAGAAAAAGATTCTCTAACAACTTCAAATTAAAAAAAAACCAAACAGAATTGTAGCTAACGTGGAAAGGGATACCAGTCGGTAAGCAAGTTTTTACTCTTCTTTTAATGGAATGGCAAAATCTCTGATCACTTCTTGTCAAAAAAACAGTAATCTAGCGAGAGCCATCAGCACCTACTCGTTGTACAATATGCCAGCCTCTACTCTGTTCTAACAAAATTTGGATTGCATCAAAAAGGGCTTATATATTCTTCAGGGTGCTGCTAACCCAGCATTGTCTGTATATGACATCAGTATATATATTTTTGAGATACCACTATCTCATACTTCAAGGCATACCTATTTTCTCTAATTGCCGCAGGCAAAGGGGAGGTGCACTAAAGAATAAAGAAGGTTATTGTGACAGATGAAACATAATTCACAATGAGTACTCTTTTCATCCAGCCTTAAGTAGCAGAGGATTACTCCAAGCTGAATTTTAGGGGACTATGTATGATCTGATTTAATAATACGAGGACAGGCCACAAGCTGAAAGGCAATATAAACCAATTATGCTTTTGCTGATTGTTTGTGGGGTTTTGTTGTTGGGGTTTCCCCCCCCCATCCTTTCTCTTTTCTGGAAACAGAAGAAATATTAACATGAAGAGGGTCTGAAGAAACATGGGGAAAAGTAAGAAATGCGGAGAAATAAAAGTTGGGATTTTCTGGAATGGATATTAACAAATGCTTTCTCTATATTTCTGCTTCATGAAACTTAAATGAAATAAGATCATGCCTTTTCTTCAGTAATTATGCGCTGTGAAAGTAGGTAAACTAATTTTGATACACTTGCTGAACTTGTCTTGCTTCCGAGAAATTCATACTTGAGTCTTCTAAAAATGCTGCGTGATGTCAAGTTTAGATGTAGATAACTGTGATAGTAAAATAACTTTCTGCTAAGTGTGTGTACATTGCTTTTCTGAGTCACTGTTTTAATATTTAAACAGTAAATGGGTAAGCTTGCATGAGTATTTTATATGTTTGTTTCCTTATGGCATGCTTTGGAAAATAAGTGCTTAGCACAAATTACTGTACTGCATTCTGAGAGGTTTCACCTTTTTATAGTTTCAGTTTCCATAAAACCAATGTTTTTGTATTATCTAAAATTGCATTCAGAATGCCTGGACTTTTTAGCTAGTTAAACTGCAGAAACTGCTAAGATGCTTGGCAAAAAAGAAATAAACAATGTCTCATTTTGTCTATAGAAATGTTAATTTAGATTAATTACTTTTTAAAGTAATAGGTAACTTTTAAAAATCCATTTTAATGTAATTTTATTAAAGTATTCATTGATCTTCTCAAAGAACATTTCTATAAATTTTGTATAACTTAGTATGCAAAATAAAACTATTTTTAGATATGGATTCTAAATGTGTTCTTTGAGTGTTCATCTTTTTTGAAAAATCACAGACAAAAAAGCCTCAAACAACCATGAGTTAAATATTTATTTTCATATATTTTGGATTCTTTTAATTACACAATAACTGCTTAGGAGCAGAGCTAATAAAACTGTGCTTCTATTTGGAAATTAATTATTACTAGGAGTTAGTTTATATATTTGAGATTTTGGACTGAAATACAAAACAAAGATTAATTGGAACAGACTTTCTATTATTCAGTGCTGCTACATGTCAGACCAGTTAAGACAATTTAACAACTTGACATCTAATGTTCCATAAACAAACAGCAAGGAAATGGCATAAAAACAAGCTCATGGAATTATTATTAATTTTATTTTCTAAACCGGAAAGGAACACTGTCGTTTCGTCTTTCTAGAGGCAGTTACTTAACTATTCTCTTACATAATACAATTTCATGCCATTCTTAAAAGCAAACACAAAACCAATGTAAGTATTTCATAAACACCATAAACAATTAGGTGGGTTTTGGGGAATAATCAGCATGCATTAACCACACAGCAGCACTATATTTTAAAGAAAGAATGAGCAGTCAGAAAATGTATAAAATGCAGTAAGAAAGCTGCTAGATTGAAAGCATACATTTTAATATTTTAGTTCACAAGGGGAGCGGCAGCCAAAAGACCATTCTAACCACCTGACAAACAGCAACAAACAACAGCTCTCGAGTCAAAATATTTATTAGGGTGTCATGTCAATGTACAGGCTAGCATATGTGCCAAGGAGAAATTATTCTATTATCTTCAGCTGAGTGAACCAGCAACAATGAATGTACAGATTTGTAAATATATATGGAACTGAGACTGTTCTTTCAAATCACGCAACCATTTAATTTTCATTGATCATTTGAAAAATATATCAAAAAGTGTGAAGTACAAGTTACATTAATTCCTGTGACAATTTTTATCCAAATGTTATTGTTGCCCTGTCACTTTGCACTTGCAATCCATCGTAAAATTTCTTAGTAAGAAATATATGCTTTAGCATTTGTTTCAGGAGTCAAGTGGCATTTTAGTTACACTGAACGACATTAATTTAAGCAATATATCTTCTAATAATAAACTTTCCAAAAATGTTTATTTTAGGGGCATTCATATTGGTAGACTTGTTTTCTTCTCTTCAAAATTAGTTTGAAGTAGAATTCATTATTGACATGGCACATAAAACTCTCAGCAAAATTGCAGATGAATGTTGTCTTTGGAAAAGTAAGGAAAAGAGAACACAACAGATGACGCCTGTGTGCAACAAAAGAATCTGTTAAGATGAATAATGTTTTAATACTGAAACAAAGTACAAGCACTCATACGATTTACAAATCCAAAGATATATAGTATTACATATTATTTTAATTCTTTTCTGCAAAACATACATCAGGCAGAATGAATATGTATCAAATTCACCACACAGTTTTTAATTGCCAGTGTTGAGGTTTTTTTAAAAGAGAACAGGGAGGCAAAAAGAGCTCTTCCCCTGCCCTGCAAACAGCTTTGATTTTAACCAAATCTAAGTGTGCAGGTACAGTTGTCTCATCCCATAGCCCATAGAGCTTTAAAAACCTATGACTGAAATTAAGATTTGTAATATTTTGGGAGCTACAAAGAATACAGCAACTCAGGAGACAACACTGGGAATGTAAGAAATCACAGACTTTGATTCTATACGACAAGCTGGATAGGAGTCGAAGCTGCCACATGTGGTGTGAAAAAATGCCACCCCGGTGTGAACAAAGGGTTTAAAATGGAGTCAAAAAGCGTGCAAGCTCAATGTCTAAGCTTTTCCTGTGAATTGTACTGCCACAACCTGCAGGATATCAAGTGGGCTGGGAAGAATAGAGTGCCTTTGGAAGCTACAATGGAGTAGCGGTGGCCGTCGGTGCGTTGGGGTTTCTATTGTTTTGCTCTTCTTGTTTGTGTGGCGCCACAAAGCGCTGCTCTACTTCAGCGAGAAATTAAACTCTAAGCTCCAAAAATAAAGTCACAAAATTCACCGAGAAACTGATGAATGCAGTAACTCGGATCTTGCTTGTTGTAGTCCTGGTTTACAGCTCAATGAGAGCATTTATCAGCTGGACTCTGCATTTTACTGAGGCCTGAACCACAATCTCTCACATGCAAAAAGAAAAAAAAAAAAACCAGTAATAGATGTTGCTCATAAATATCTCTGCGGACTTTTACTGAGATAATCATTGCAATAACAGAAATATTTTTTAGGTTTTTTCCAAGTAGAAAGAACATTGCACCTTATTTCAATCAACAGCTTTCCTCCTTTTATTACAACATAAAGCTGTTAATCTGCATATTCAGTTCAGAAAGCACTGTCTTTTAGAAATAATCTATGATATTGCATGTAGTAGCAACCCAAAAATGTATGAGTCACACACTCACAAAAATGCTATGCTAACACTGTTTAACAGAGAAGGAACCAAAAATCATAAATATCCTACCTAGATAAAGGAAAATGCCATGTAGTTAAGGCAAAAGGAATAGTAAGAAAGGAAACAGTCAAATATATTTTCCAAAAAATATGCGAACAGCAAGTACAAGTTCCTTGAAGAGAAAATAGATTACAGTTACCAGAATTCCTAAAGAGAATGAATTAAAATCCAAGAAAGCACACAAGCAAAACCTGATAAACAGTAGATTTTCTAAGAATTAAAGAAACCTTCCGATTTCCTATATTACATTTGCATTTTTTATTAAGGATTAGGTCAAAAGTCACTGATTTTAGTTTATGAATGCAGGTCAAGACAAGAACATTTTTCTATTTACTCTGTGTAACTCTGTATAGAAATCAATCCGTTACTTTCATTACAACCACACAATCAATTCCATTTAAAGTACAATGCAACAGCCAAGTCCAAGGACAATATGGATCGCTGAAAATCCTTCATACTATCCACAGAATTTATTCAGTTCGACTGGGATGATTTTTCTTCTCATTAGTATTCACCAAGCTTTCACAAACAAACTTATCCCAGCTTCACCTGTTTTTAGCCCAAAGCATAAACCAAAACAAAGCAAACACTAATTTACTGATACGACGCCATTGTGTAAGTATTGCTCTTCAGTAAATAAGACAAATTATCTATTAAAGAGCAGTTTTATGTGCTTAAGTCACACCGAGCCACGAATATTTCTACAACTGCAATAAGACAGGACTACATGCTACATAAACCCTACAACATCCTCACATGCAGACACGTGATGAATGTAGACGATGTATTTAAGCACTGTCTTAAACAACTATTTTTTATCACCTTACAAATACTTGTAAACATGCTCCTCTCATTTTTCTCTCCCTCATAATGCTCTTTTGAAATTCCTAGGGGACACAAAGCCAAGGTATTTAAAAACCGTAAAATATTATAAATGTCTTTCCTTACATTCTCAAAGAATTTGCTATGATCATTTGGACAGATGCAATTTAGCCATTTTTATAAAGGTTTTAAATGTTCATAATTAGTTTAACATTTCTAGTTCAACATATTAAAATCTAGACATACTATCAGATTTTAAAATTGTAGAACTACAAACAGTACTTTTATTTATGGTATTTTTATATTTATTTTATTTATTCAGGTTTATTTTGCTGGTTTCCTTTTATTCCCAGCCTACTTTCTCAACTTATTTTCTCCTGCATCTTAGTATTTGTTGGGGTTTTAAAACACTATTTTATCTTTCTGGCTGCCTGAAACATAAGCCTGTCAAACAAATATGGTAAAAATAAGAGAACAGATTGAAAAATGTCCTGTTCAGAGATTTCTGCACAATAAAACCTTATCTTGAATATTCTTAGCATTTGTTCCTTATTTGTTCTTTTATTGATCACTTTTTCAACTACGTGTCTCCCTCCCCACCAAGATATCAGAAAATGAAAAATGAATCTTGGAATATTGCTCCAGAATCTGCAGCCCGATGTCGACTAACAACGCAGAGGCTGTGTTTCCGTGTCCAACATTTCCTCAGCTTTGCTTATTTGAGATATGTAATCTCTGGGTGTTTCTTAGGGTGCCATCTCCTTTTTAATCCAATGTATGTTTTTAAGTCGCTCTTAAATTGCTGTCCCTGCCAAGTGGTCATTCAGTCAGCAGCCTCCTCTCTTGGGCAGAAGCCAGCACTGCACACATGTACGCACATACGTGTGCACGTACAGGTGGGAATGTGCCTGTTCTGCCTTGTTATTTCAGCTGAGTCTCAGACTGGGGCTGTCTTGAACTATTTACATTTATCTCTGCCAAACCTCGCTGGACGCATTTCAGTCATAAAGAAAATTTCATAATGCCAAATTTCTTACTCACATATAACAGCATGTAAATAGGCGAAGGGTTCACAGCACTGTGAGGGGAGACACTGTCCTGACAGACTTACAGTTATCCCCACTGCAAACCTTAAAGCAAGCATACATAAACATCTTTTTCCTCTTGTTCAGCTGTGTTTACTTGCCACTGCTTCCCTCCCCTGGCTTCCACCAGCTCATTTTTCCCCACCTCCTGAACCTGTTTATTTTCTCTCTCCTGTCTATCTGCCAGCAGCAGCGCTTAAGGATCCCCCAAAACCTGCAGCCTCCTGTCCCAGGGGCACCCTGAGCATGTGAGTGGGGTGCAGGACTGAACAGGTTAATCCTGCACAGGCAGGAAGAGGAACGACTCAGGCTCTGAGAACACGAAGCTGGACAGTTTGGAAGGATTACATTAAATGTAAGATGTAATATCTGCAAGTGAGATAGCAGGGATACTGTTGGGAGAGAAAAATTCACTTTCCCAGAATGCTCTCCATCTATTCAGACATTAAACAGCTGAAACGTGTGCACCGCAGAGGTTAAGCTTGCCAGCTGAGAGCAGGACACCGAGCCGCTCAGCAGCCCTCGCCTCTCCCTCTGACTACTGCGCCAGCCTGGGGAGCCGTGACACCAATTTCACCAGCAATCTGCCCCCAGGGGCTATTTTAAGACTGTCCCAGACCCATCTGCAAAGCTGGCCCCAGAGAGCCAGCTCAGGTCTGTTTGAAATGCTACGGAACGGCTACGTAATCCAGCTCAGAGCCTGCAAATAAGTGATATAAGGGATATTTATTTATTATTAGCAGAAAACAGTTCAAAGATTTCCTGACTCAGCTGTGTAAATTAACAAACAGGGCTTTCCCATGGCTAAAATGCACACTGGACCAGCACAGAAACCACCTCCAAAATCAGCTTGTCCCTCTCACCAAAGGTCATTTGTTAGGGCAGCTCCTCCTGCCATCTCCCAAAGCCTGCTGGGTCTACGTGAGCCTCACAGGCCAGTCCAGGTGACAAAACCAAATGGACAACAGGCTGAGTAACACGTGGGGAAAACACAGTCTGACACAGCTTCTCCAGGATGGAAATGTACCCCCAAACAGCTGCTTCGCAGCCATTGCCCCTGGATGAAGCTGTCAGAGTGGCAACAACAAATATAAGGGCCTGTGTTGCCCTCAAGGGCTTGGGGGTTACATCCTTAACCTTTCCCCAGACCCTGAAGAAGGGGCTTGGAAAAATGAGCCAAGAAAAGCATGAGGTTGAGAAAGTATCACCACCCTCCTTCTGCCACAGCCATTGCTGAGCATTTACTACCACGTGAGGTTGTAAAGTCGATTCAATTTTCCCTGTGTGCAAGTGCTGGAGGTCATCACTTGGTATAACTGCCAAAATTATTCTGATTTCTTGTGACAAAATGTTTAGTTTACACTTCTTGCCAGTTCAACAGGAACATCTTTGGTGCAAGCACACACTCTATGCATCAGCCATCCTGTGGTGCTTAAAATGAGAGACCAAGTATAACATGAGAGTATTCTCTGCTTGGAAAGAACTTTTTACTGCCTTCCTTAATTTGTAAATCACCTTCTGTGGGTTTATTTTAGTACCTTGATTCTATTTGAACATAGCTTATTATGATTTAATTTCCTCTTTTCTTTTTTTTTAAACAGAGCATGGAAAAGAAAAATAAATCTCTCATGCTCTCAGCATATAACAATTGATATAATAGACTGAAATGGCTCCTTCTAATCACTTGGGGATTTTTAAGTGCATTTTATTGACATGATAAGCCATTATGAGTCCTTCAGACTTGTTATGGTTTATCATATCAAGGCTTACGGTTTTAAGTAATATTCCTAATATGCATTCACAGCATCCACTCCAACAGCTTTTTTAATCTCAATTAAATACCATTAAATAAATGTATGGTACCTATGTATAAGTGGCACTAGAAGAGTATTTATATGCACATGTGACCAAATAATGTCAGACTGGCTCAATTGCCTTCCACCTCATCCCATACCCAGAAGTCTTATTACTCAGTACAAGTTCATAAGAAGAGGTAACATTATTCAGTGGAATTAGGGACGACAAAAGTTTCTGGTGGTGTGGTTTTTGCTAGGGTTTCTTTCTTTCTTTCCTTCATGTTAGTCAATAAAATGAGATCCCTTTTGCCAACCTCCAGCAGCTGCCTGAGCAGAACTTGAAACCTCTTGATAAGTCCCAGAAAAATGGACTTTACCTGTAGTGTCTACGATAATATTTGTTCTCAAAAAGAAGTAAAACTGAATGTCAAAAGTCACCTGAAAGAGCAAAACTCTGACTGCACAGAGCATAACTTTGCAGCTATCCTGAATGGCCACGTAATTCACCTCTGTCTTCCCCAGCCTCTGCTGCAGATTTATGGTCTGCCCCTTTATGTTTTTGGCACTGCAGACTACTGGTTTTCCCCATTTCATCTTCCTTTTATCTTTACATTCTGACTTCTCCACAGCCCTAGGTCCGCTGCCCCTAGGAGAAGAAAGTGGAAAGCAGCAAAAAGGGAAGTGTGCAAGGCAAAGGTGAGGCAGTCAAGATGAGTATGGCTGTCAAACTGGCCAGACCTTCCATGAGCAAAAGACAGGGACTCCTGCATTAGGAGCAGCAAGAGAGAAAGCTGTTAGAAGGTTATAACTTGGAACTTAAATGTTATGAATTTATGGAAACCGCTCTGACTTTGAAATGAAAAAGCTGCAGCTGCTTTAGGAGGCTGAACTGGAGAAGAAGACAAAGCAAGACCTAACAAAACACAGTACAAAAAAGGAGTGGGCAGCCTGGCAAAGCAGGCACCAAATCCAGCCTAAGAACAGACATTAAAACACCCAAAGGCACAGTAGGTTGCCA
Source organism: Gymnorhina tibicen (assembly GCA_013399875.1). Classification (NCBI taxonomy): domain Eukaryota; kingdom Metazoa; phylum Chordata; class Aves; order Passeriformes; family Artamidae; genus Gymnorhina; species Gymnorhina tibicen. Next base: position 521,335 of record VXAZ01005119.1, read on the forward strand.
GTGGCCCACCTTGCCACGCGGTGCTCTCCCATGCAACCCAAGGGCAAAAACCTTGGGAAGGGGTATAACAATACACCAAAAAGTGCAATATTCTTTACTTACAAAAGAAACTGGGAGCTGTCACCTTGCATAGAGGCTAGACAGTATTAATACAGCTAATGCTGTATCATCTTGCCTCTTCAAGTAGAAATACTCGGCACACTTACCTCTAATTTAAGTAAGCAAATTATACATACATAAAAGATGAAGAGCATGTGTCATTTAACTAGATATACCAACAGCTAAAACAAAGATAGTCATGTTGTAAAACTAAAGGATGTAGATCCAAATTGTACTCATAGTTATGGTCAGAAAGATGCACAATTCCCTAATCATTTTATGCAAAATAGCTGCAAAAATCAAAGTAAGTTTTTCACTGTTGTCAGAAGTTGGCCCACTACTGACATTACCCTCAGTGCAGAACGTGGTGCCTCTCCTATAATGGATTTTGAGTTTATGATGCACTCTCAGAATCACTTCAATAAAACCAAAGGCTATCAAATGATTTCATAATCAATTAACACTACAGCTTAATTCCCAGGCTGCTACATCCTTCAGTGCTGCTTGGCCACATAACTGATGTCTAATTTGCCATACCATAAAAACAGCCTTGTTTATTCTCATTCCATTACCAGTAACTAGCTCATTATTCTAATGCACTCTGAAGTATTTTAAAAATAAATGTGAAAGAAAATTCCATTCTATTCTACATCCATTAGTTATCCTTCCAGGTTAAAAACCACGTTGAAATCATTATAGCCCTTTCTCTTTATACATACCAAGTAACTCATTTGTTGTAGAATATGGTGCATTTTTTAGGAAAGCTTGTTGTGGTAAGACAAGAGCAGCAAGACTGATACATATCAATCCTTGAACACAGTAAATAATTTTCATTTTATAACTTCCTGCTCTATTAGGATGGCCCAACATGATAGAAACAGTCCAAAAGTCCCTTCTAAGAAATAATTTTATGTCATTATATCCTTAACATCAATAACTTTATTAAGATACTCCAGAACAAAACCAGCATGCAAGTGCAACTGGAACCTCTCAACAAAAAGAAGTTTATAGCAGTTATAAAACTACCACAGTAGAAGAAATCCCCTTCACCACCACAAGGATGTTAAAGTCCACTTTACTTTTGTATTTGACAAAAAGCCATGTAGCACATGTCTGTGATCAATGGCTTACCTAAGCAGGTAAAAATTGATCAAACAACTACAAATTTCTCCTCTAGTACTTATGGAAGTAATGGGAGATGGAATTATTGAAAATAATTTCCTGCCCACTTAAAGTCAGAAAAGATGTGCTCCTGAGTCCCCTAAATAGAACAGCTGCAGTGCACCATCTGACTGCATATTTCTACATTCATTCAGCCAACTCTGAATTCAGGCAGAAATCCACAAAGATAAAGTCACTTCCTAGAACCCTGGGCCTTTAAACTACTGTCCTGATCTCATCTAGTCACTTGCTATTTCCTTAGACTGCTAAAGACAGTAATATATATTTATTATTCATGCAATACTCTGTAATTTAGTATTACTTTCCAGGATGATTCACTTTCCTAAAGATACATTACTGCTCTTTGATTATATATAGCCTTTTTCAAAAACTCCATGCAAAGGGGGAAATATTTTTTTAGGAAATGAATTACTAATATTCATGTGATTAAACTCAGTGATAACATATTACATTCCTGGACCACAGATATTAAATGATCTTATAGCATGATAATCTAGAAGGCTCCTACCCACACCTTTTTCATTCATAATTTTCAGACTTATACTGTGAGTCAAGATTTCATACATAAAATTAATCAAAAAAAGAGAAATAATCAACGAAAGAAGCAAAATAAATCAACGCTCACTAATCTCGGATTTACATTTGCCTTTGCCAGACCAGGGCACCAGAGCTCTGATATCCATGTCATTTAGAGCACCTGATGATATCTGCATCTGTATTTGCATTCCACTATCAAACTTCTGGGAATATCCAAAAATTTTATTTCATTGCTATATAGAACTCACCCCCTGCCCTTTTTCCAGGAAGTAAAATAAACACTTTTCAAGTCTGATTGCTACAGACCACCCAATTTGTAAGAAAGAGATTATTCATCTCACTGTTTTACATTTAAATGTAACTAGTTCAGGATTTTCTGGTTTGTCAAGAAAGAAGGTCAATGATCAATTAGATATAACCATGTAAAGTATATAGAAAAAGAGGAGAAAAGGTCTAAGGAGGTTGAATCTTGGTACCTGTAATAATGGAAATTAATCAACCCAAACTCTCCTTTATCTGGAAATGCTTAAGAGAACCTCTGTCATCCCTGTAGTTGACCAATACAAATTTTACTGTTAAACAGACTTCAATTATTTCTTTAATTTGAGGGAATTAATATATTCTCATATATGCAAAGAAACAAATGTACAATTACTTTTTTGAGTTGGGCATATTAATTTTTTACCACTGCATAAAATAGAATCAGGTATAGATAACACACTAATGTGAAATGGTATTATAATAATGACCAGCAATGTTGACTATGATCCTATAAACACATATTTGTATCCACAGGCACACCAATCTGTTCATCCATCCATCAGTCCACCACTCAAAGATATTTGAATGGAACTTAATGTACATAGACTGAACAACATGTAAGTCAAGGAAGCACAAAGAATAAAGCTCAAAGATTGGCTCCATGTTTTCATTTCTTTGAAAAGGCACAGTCCTTTGTACTACAGCTTGTTTTCCACATTTCCTTAGAAGTATTTAGAATATACTTAAAGATAGAAGAAATTTATCCGTAATAGGACTAAAATGTGAGGTTTTCAGTAGTGAGTGCCATGATGGGGCAGGGGCAGAGCAGTCAGGGGATCAGGCCCAACCAATAAGAGTTTATGAAGGGCAGGTCCTGCTTGACCAACATAGCAGATGAAGGAAAGGCTGTTGATGTTTACTATCTTTATCAATGATCTGGATGAGAGGATCAAGCGCACCCTCAGTCAGTTTGCAGAGGACACCAAGTTGGGCTGGAGTGCTCATCTGATGGAAGGCAGGAAGGCCCTACAGAGGGATCTGGAAAGGCTGCATTCATGGGCTGAGGACAACTGCATGAGGTTCAACAGGATTGGGGAAAGCTGCTGGAAAGATTCTCGGTAGAAAAGGACGTGGGCGTGCTGATCAACAGCAGCTGAACATGAGCCCAAGTATGCCCAGGTGGCCAAGAAGCCAATGGCATCTGGCTTGTACCCATGATCAGCTCCCTGTACTCAGCACTGGTGAGGCCACACCTTGAATCCTGTATTCAGTTTTGGGATCCTCACTGCAAGAAGGACATTGAGGGCCTGGAGCATGTCCAGAGAAGGGAACAAAGCTGGGGAAGGGTCTGAAGCACAAGTCTGGTGAGGAGCAGCTGAGGAACTGGGGGCGGTCATCCTTGAGATAAGGAGGCTCAGAGGGGAGGCTTATCATTCTCTACAGCTCCCCAGAAGGAGGGTGTAGCCAAGTGGGGGTTGGGCTCTTCTTCCACGTAGCAAGCAAAAAGATCCAAGGAAATGGCCTCTAACTACACCAGGGAATGTCTAGATTGGATATTAGGAAAAATTTCTTCACAAAAATGGTTATCAAGTATTGGAACAGGCTGCCCAGGGAAGTGCTGGAGCCACCATCCCTGGATGTATTTAGATGTGTAGATGTGGCACTGAGGGACATGGTTAAGTGGCGGCCTTGGCAGTGCTGGGTTAATGGTTGGACTCAATGATCTCAAAGGTCTTTTCCAACCTGAAGACGCCTATGAGTCTACAACAATGTATTTGCCTACCTATCTTAGCAGTTTGACAGCATCTTAGTCCTAAAAGCAACTTAAATCTCTACTCTCAGCAATTTCAAGGAAAGTTTTCCAACTATGAATATTAAAAACAGAATCTCTTTTTCTTTTTAATTCTCGGAAGATGATCTTGGAGTCTTTGGATTTTGCTTGTAGCATAGCCAAACAGAAAAGCAGAAAAAGTAAAAGGTCACAGATTTTTTTTTTTCCTTCTACAACTATGAAACTAGCAAGAATAATTTATTTCATTTTGGCAAGATGACACTATTCTGGAAATAAAATCTTCAAAACATAGTCTGAATTTCAGGAAAGCAGACCAGTGAAAAAGAGCATGCCCAAACACTTCACGAGTGCAGAAACTTCACACCACTTTACAAACAGGCCACATAGCACAGTGACAGAACCCAAGCCAGAGCAGCAGAAAATTAAATTCAACAGAAAAAAAATCCCTCTCTTATCTTCTCCTCAGAGAAGCTTCTGACTAAAGATCTCATTCTTGACAACAGCTAGGAAACAGCTGTATTTTTCTTCTAGCACTTATCCCCAAATTCCTGCAAAAAGACAACACTTTCTTTTCATCAGGACTTGGTGAGGTTCAGGTGCCCTTCTGCTCCTGCGTCCCTTATGAAGTCGTGAAATTATTTAGGAGACAGCAGTGCTGTCGGGAAAATGAAATGCAATCCTCTTGAGCAACAGCCATTAAGGTTGCCCATACTTTTATTTTTAATCATGTGCTTCTCTGTGAATCAAACAATCATAAAAGGCATGAGCAAAACTTCCTGATAATTTTGGACACATCTTCAGAGATTTGTAATATTATTCTTCTACTCACAAAGTTACCCCATGTTCCTCAGAGACTGACATTACACAGCGTAAGAGAATGCAGAAGCTCAAGAAAGATTAAGTACCAAGAACCAAGGAGGGCTCATGCAAGAACATCATGTAATGTTCTGTAAAGACTGCTCCGAATTCAGGAAAAGTCAATTACAAGTTCTCTTCTTTGGAGGAAAATTACAAAAATATTTCATCTTTCTCCAACAGGACAAATAAGCCTTCATCTCTTTCTCCTTCAAGAACAAACAAGGTGTTTGCTGGTCAGAGAGAAAGGTTTAAATTTTTATTCTGCTCTTTTTTTAAATTTTTTAATTTGTGGTCCCTCTACAAGTGACTTTAAGATACACAATCACTAGTCAGGTGGCCAGTAACTCCATTTAAAAACAATGCTTAAAGGACTGCCTTACAAAACTCCAAAAATTCTTTCTGGGAAGCATACAGGATACTGATCATTAGAAACCATCCTAAGCTGCACTGAATCACAGAATCATTTAGGCTGGAAAAGACCTCCAACATCATTGAGTCCAACTTTTGACCAATCACCACCTTGCCAACCAAACCATGGAACTAAGAGCCACGGCCAGTTATTTTGTGAACATCTCCAGGGATGGTGACTCCACCAACCTGGGCAGTCCATTCTCATGTTTAACACCTCTTTCCATGAAGAAATTCTTCCTGATGTCCAACTTGAACCTCCCCTGGTGCAGCTTCAGGCTGTGTTCTCTTTTCCTTGCCTGAGAGAAGAGAGCTTAAACTACAAAGATCTTCAAGAGTCCCCATATCACATAAGCAGAAATGAAATACACATAATGATGCATATTCTGGGCACGTATCCTTCAAAGTTTTTCCTTGCAATCAAGAAGATGGACCCTCACAGGAAAATTCTCACCCATTGTAGTAGAAACTAGACTTTATTTACCTATAAAGATAAATAACTTATTTTGTTTTCAAATTTACTGTCAGCATCTGACATTTGCTTGAAAGATACGATTCAGATTTTGGAATCCCTAGTGCTAGAAGACAAAAAAACCAGAGAACCTAAAAAAGTCTATCCTGCCTTTTAAATGGGAGATCTTTATTGTAGTTTCCAGAGCGGACACAACCTTTAATCAAAATAGCACCACAGTACCATGTTTGTGGAAAAATCATAGAATCATAGAATATGCTGAGTTGGAAGGGATCAACCAGGATCATTGAGTCCAACTCCTGGCCCTGCACAGGACACTACAAGAGTCCCATCATGTGCCTGAGAATGTTGTCCAACACCCTGAGAACATTGTCCACACTCTGTCAGGCTTAGTGCTGTGACCACTTCCTTGGGAGTCTGTTCCAGTTCCACCACCCCTTCTCAGTGAAGAACCTTTCTCCATCCTAACTCAGCTTCAGGTTGTGCCCTCAGATCCTATCTCTGGTCACCACAGGGGCCTGCCTCTCCCCCTCATGCTGAAGACCACAATGAGGTCCCCTCTCTGTCTCCTCCAGGCTGAACCGACCAAGTGGCCTCAGCCACTCCCCGTACCGATTCCCCTCCTGACCCTTCACCATTCTCATGACCCTCCTTTGGACACTCTCTAGTATCTTAACATTTCTTATATTCTGGCACCCAAAACTGCCCCCAGGACTTGAGGTGAGGCCACCCCAGTGCAGAGCAGAGTGGGACAACTCCCTCCCTGTCCTGCCTGGCAATGCTGTGCCTGATGCCTCCCAAGACATGGTTGGCCCTCCTGTCTGCCAGGGCACTGCTGACTCATGTTCAACTGGCCATGGACCAGGACCCCCAGGTCCCTTTCCAAGGTGTTGGAAACTACCATTTTTCAGGACAAAGGCACTGCCACACAGCCTTTCACCTCCCGTTGTTTGCCAACACTTGGAGCACAGTGCAGAAACACACACTGACCACTGAGAATTAGAGGTGTTCTATTAAAACCAAAATAAAGAGGCATTATTCCTACTAGAATTTAAAGATATGGAATGGGTACGTTGATCACAGCTGTATTTTCCATAATCACAATTAATATTCACATAAGCTGGACATGCCCCTGCTGTGTGCTCTGGGAGCCCAGAACCCCCCGTGTGCTGGGCTGCATCCAAAGCCCCGTGGGCAGCAGGGCAGGGAGGGGATTCTGCCCCTCTGCCCCGCTCTGCTGAGACCCCACCTGCAGTGCTGCATCCAGCTCTGGGGTCCCAGCACAGAAAGGACAGGGACCTGCTGGAGCCAGGCCAGAGGAGGCCACCAAGGTGATCAGAGGGATGGAGCAGCTCTGCTGTGAGGAAAGGCTGAGAGAATTGGGGTTTGTCAGCCTGGAGAAAAGAAGGCTCCAGGATGACATTAGAACCCCTTACAGTGCCCAAAGGGAGCCTACAAAAAGGCTGGAGAGAGGGACTTTTTACAAGTGCACATAGTAGTAGAAGAGGGAGAATAGTTTTAAATTAAAAGTAGATAGATTTAGATTAGATATTAGGAAGAAATTCTTTACTGTGAGTGAAGGGAGGCCCTGGCACAGGTTGCCCAGAGAAGCTGTGGATGCCCCATCCCTGGAAGTGTTCAAGGTCAGGTCAGATGGAGCTCTGAGCAACCTGGTCTAGTGGGAGGTGTCCCTGCCCATGGCAGGGGGCTTGGAATGAGGTGATCTTTAAGGTCCCTCCCAACCCAAATCATTCTGATTCTCTGATGTTTCAAGGATTGCTAACATGACTTGCTCCTCTACTTCTCTCTATTTCCAATTACCCAGAATGACGAAAATGGATTTTTAGAATTGCACACAAAAAATCAGTAGGAAGAGTTTTTCCAATTGTTCCAACCCAAAAACTGATGATGAGAGATTTGTTTGTCTTCCTTAAAGCAAGTTAACATGGCAGCATTACTGAATTTACTTCCAAAATCTTGGTAATCACCATTACCACATCTAATCATTATTAGGACTAAATTCATAAAGCATTCCACCTTCATTTATAGATACTTTTTTAGATTAAACTCAGTTTACTCTTCTCTAGCATATGATTTTTTTATGTCTACCATCTGACATTTTCTGACATTCAAAATTACTATACATGTTAAATACTGAACTTTAGGTGGAATAGAAGCCATTCCATAAATAAATGGAATAAACACCATTGATTCCTCTTCAGTTGGAATACTGCCTGTGAAAGACTGTCCAGTTTCTGGTTAATGGAAAAGACTACTTAATACTGAAAAATCAAAAGGCAAGGCTAAACAAGGCTATTCTACTATCTTTAGTTTACTAGATAAAGTGCAATAAAGAAAAATGGTGTTTATTTATTCAGCCTTCACACAGAGATTGAATGAATGTTTGCCATACTCTGGAGCCACATGTTTCAAATTCAAGCAGACTCTGAATACTTCTCTCTTCTTCTCACTTAAACTGTTCTAATTACCAAGTAACGTAACAATACTTAGACATTCTCTGTATATTGAAGTGAAAAAGGTGAATTCCACATAGGAAAAATGTGATTGTCCGCTCCACCAAGAGTTAAATATCAAGAAGGAGTAAAACCCAGGAATCTGAGAATCCTAAAAATAATTCCAAAACAAAAAGTAATTTTTCTTAAACAATACTAATATTTTCTACCCTCATGTTGTAGACAATTACTTGTAAATTCTTGATACAGCTGATAATAGTCAAAAACATATCTGACTCAGATATTGAGTGACTTACTTTCTTTCTGTTTTCAAGCAAGTTGTTTAAAGATCTGCCTTGTGTCTTATATAGTTAATCCTAATTCTTTATAAGCACTTGAAAAAGAAAAAAAATTTTGCTCATACATTAAACACTGAACCGTAAGATCAGTTTAGATCAGAACAGAATATAACAAGATTTGATATACTTTAGGGTTCTTTTCTCCTAGATTTATATACATAATGTCAGCTATAATTTTTCAGGTCTCTTTTAACTCTGTTGCACTGCTAACAGAACTGCAGCTGCTCTTTATTTATTTTTATCCTTTTTTTTTCCCCTGTTCATAATATGCAGTCTGTCTGGCTCATTTTCAAGCTATTGAAATACTTCAATTCTAAAAAAAGTACAATTGGCCACAACCAGTTGTGTGCTTATGCTTAGGAAACCTCCCTCCCTCCTCTCCTCAATCTTCTGTGAATTTCTGGAGTCTAGAAACAAAACTAGAAATTCAAGTGTATGTCTTAAAGCAACAAGTTTGTTTTGTGTGGTTATAGCTGTTCCCTTCTGAGATTAAAATACTGTACAAAGCAAGTAGTTCTTGTGGTAGTACTTCTGGAACTATGAAATGCAGACATCTACAGAAAGCATGACACTGACACAAAACCATCTAATTCAAGTTTTATAAACTTAATGCCTGTTCAGTTTCAGCTCCAGAGACAGCTGTCAGTGCATTGAATTTATCCAAAAGTACACCTCCATGAACTTTCTTCAGGTCAGGGAAAAGAGAAGTTTGTGGTGGAGAAATTATATTAAAAGTTGCCTTGTAGAGTTTATTAGTAGTGCTTATTTTAGAGACTGGTTGTCTTTCCTAACATTATTTTATGTATGGCTGTTAGAACCTCATATACTTCAATGAACCACTGAAAAAATATCCAGACTGTCAAATTTTAAAATCATGGTCAGATTTTACATTTAGATTGCTACTGCAAGGCGCCTTAGTCTCCTCCCACAAAGTCACATTATTTAAAAAAAAAAAAATTCTTCTTTTTTTTTATACCACAAATATTTACCTTCCTGAAGTGAGATGAGCACTAATTAAAAATGCAAGACTATTTTATGTGTTACATTATGTGAGCCCATAAAGCCAGGAAGGAGCAAAGCAAGCTCTCTGTTTGGAGTGCAGAAAGAAACAGAAACTGTGCCGAGTCAGGATGTTAAATGAGGAAATCACTTTAACTGCTTTATGTTAAGGAGTTATACCAACAGCACTGGCTGTGAGATTGCCTGTAAAATCTGAGCAACACTATTTGCTTTAAATGAATACGAATATTTTTGATTTCATACCTGAGTGGCAAATGTATGATTTATCAAATGGTCTAGCACTGAAAGGCTCCTCACCAAAGAGGGAATGTTGCATGAACAATGCTGTCTTTGCTACAACATGTTATACCACGATTTAACTTTAATAATAAAAACAATGTTACTTTGGGGGGGGGGGGGTGTTGAAGCATAACAAGAGTCTACCTCTCTGTCTTTTATTGAAAGTAATTTCAAAAGATACTGGCAATGGAGCAAGTATTCAAGCTGCATACACTCAGTCTCCGCCAGACTTCAAGAACTGCAGTGAGAATTAAATATCCATGATTCACCTAAGCAGCATCCCCACTCCAGATCAGCCCTCAAAGAGCAGGTCCAACAATTATTCAGAGTCCTGAGTGTACCTATCTTTGCTTTCAGGTAAAAAACCAGCCATGACTGGAAGGGCCTGAGGCCCTTCTTGCATTCTCATGGCTGGGAGGAGCCACTTTGCTCACTTGATTCCTTTCCAAGAGTTCTCAGAAGACGAGTTATAGATCCCTGGTAGAACTCCTGCACAAAGGGAAGACACTTTATACTCGTGGCAGTATAACTGTTGCTGATTGATTAAGGAGAAGCATCTAATTAATAGCACAAGATCAAGTTATTCTGAGAAACCTTGGTTCATCTCAGCCCTAACCTCCCATCTGAAATTCTGTAGTTCTGAAAACTCAAACCCTAGTTGATGTTTGATCTTCAAGCCCATGAATCCAGAAATGAGGCCCATAACTCTGTTGCAGGTTCTACAGAGGATCAAGTAACTACTGTTGGCCCGAGAAACACAGCAATCACAAACAAGCACTCAGAATACTTATCTGAATGAGTAACAGAAGTGTGCTTTTATTTCTAAAATCTTAGCCTTGTCACATGTAAAATGTGGCTTAAATGTTAAATGCCTTAAGACTTCAAAACCTTAAAATATAATTATTTCTTAGGTAGTAATTAATGCCTTCCACAGTGGTAACTGTGGATTCAATAATGGCAGTTGCAAGGAAAATACAGTCCTGAACATCAAAGCCCCAAGGCTCTCAGTTAAAATGTGGCTCCTAGGGCTCCTTTGCTCCCCAGGGCAGGAAAAGGGACTTTGGGAGACAGCCAGGCTGTGAAAGGTGGAACGCTGTCAGCAGCCACAATGGCTGGAAAGCCAGGAATGCCAACCCTACATACTGCGTGTGGCACAGCTTGCTTTGCTCTTGTGTTCTGGTTGGTTGGTCTTTCCTTGTTTGTGATAGTTGGAATGGCCAGTATTCATCTATGAAGTGCTTTGGTTCTGGTGAACTGGCTTTTGCCCAGGTAACCTCATTTCGGCAGAGAATCCCAAACCTGCCCTGGACATAGGTTTTTGAGTTGCAAACCCTTCCCTGTAAGTCCCATGGGAACAGAGGAGAACTGGACAGACAGCCCTTCTACCTCCAAACAGAGAAAATGGGAAGGAAAACCAGGAGATAAGATTTATCAAAGCTTTCCTCACGGGGAACTAAGGAGCCTGGATATTCTAAAGAACATCTAAGGGGCCTGCCCCAAGTCTGATGACAAAAAACATGTCTGGAAATCACCCACATATTCTAGGATTGCTTCATTCACATTTTAGGCAGAAAACTGTGAGTTAGCTTGAAAGTAATTTATTAGTTCTGAAGTTACCACTGTGTGAAGACTGGGCAAGAGGCTTGGCTGTGAATTGATGTAGGTCTGCTCAAGCCCATGCACCTAATCTCTGTGTTTTTGTACTATACTGACAGAGCTTCTCAATGATTTTTTTTTCACCATATTTAAAGTAAACAATGGGCTGAAATGAACAACTCTTATCTTCAGATGTTTATCTGGAATTACTGCCCTACAGCATGCAGGCAACTCTCTCAGGCAAGTAAGTCCTTTCATTTCTACCTGTGTATTCAATTCAGAAGAATCCAGTGTTTATTCATAAACCACAGACAAGATCTAGACAAAAAGAACCCCCAACGTTACTTCAACTGCAATGAACAATGTGCTGGATATTTACAGATACTTATTAGCAAGACAACAGAGAATGCTAGCTCTGCTAATATTGCTTTTCAGCAGAGCTTTAGAATAATGATTTTTTTAAAAGATAAGTTTGATCTGTAATTCAAATCACACTGTATCTTTGATTTGCTACCCCCTCCTCCCCTCACACTCTCTTTCCTCCTCCCTCCCCCCAAAAAGCTTTATATAGAGTGGCTGGAAAGCAAAGTAGGGATCTATGCAGACACTATCCATCACATTTCTGTCTTAATTGAATGACACCAGAATGAGATCGATAAAATGTAACAAGAGACAGCTTTGCATTTCCACACTCACTTATTCTCCCTCTCTATTACTGCCAGCCATCACCGTGACCAGAAAGCCTAAGTATTGAGTCTGAACGTTGCTGCCAAGCAAGCTGTTAGTATATGAATAAACTTGTCAGGAAAACAATAAAACTTACAATACTGGGAAAGGCCAAAATGTCAAAAGGCCGCTGCAAGCAGCATTAAATATGCTGCTTTTAAAGCTGAACTATAGAAACATATGAAGAGTTTCTAAATAACATGGGCACTGGCAATTCTTCAGATATTATTCCCCTCATTCCCTCAAGACATGTCTGTGTGCCTGTGTGTGACCGTCTGACATGCAGTTGTCGTGACCTCTTGGCGCAAATCTGCAATTTCAACAATAAACCCACACCAGCTGTGATTTCCCTATGTTCAAGGATTCTGAGATCTCCAATGCATTATTGATAACCTTGCTGCTGTGCTAAAAGCAGAGGCTGACGCACTCATAATCCCAGACTTTTTCTGAAAAGCTCCAGCTTCACATACCAATCGATCATGAGAAATAAAATGAAAAAAGCCCATTTCAAAACCAGGCTACACGTTGAGTATTGCATCCATTTCAGTATGCATGCTAAGTAAAAATTTAAGCTTTTTTCAAACTCCTCTTTTTTTCCTAACCTTCAATTATGATGATCTTTTACTCCTGACCTTGTAAGGGCAATGCTAGATTATCAGGAGCATAATTCAGATGTCAGCTCTGAAGTCACATTTATATTTAAAGTCTACATTGCTTTTGTAGCTAAACTCCGCAGGCAAGACCAGGCATTCTGCTAACTAGCAAATGAAGCAGCTAACAGTATTAAAAAAACCCACAACAAAAAAAGGAACAAGCTGCATCAAGCGAATACAGTAAAAAAAAATTAGTTATAAAGACAGGAAGAGGAAAGAGTTAACAATAGTAAAACTGCACAGGATACAGCTTTAGTTATGCATAATTAGAAAGCTCCTGGAATCTGAAAACACAAGTATCACCAATTTTCTGGTCTCAGTTTAGTACGTAAAGAAATGCTCAGACATTGCATCACAGGAAATGTTCTCTTCATGTTTCAAGACAGACTGTCATATTTCAACTTGAAACACAATTAGATACTAAAACAATTGCTGCACAAGTACAAGCACTTCTGCCAGGCATTATTAAAATCCAGATGATGAGACACTTGGCCTCTTAGCTTCAATACATAATTCTTCATGCCTGGTTGACTATGTTGCATTGTTTCTTCATTATTACGTCCATGCTCAGTCTTCCTTTTTTTCCTATCTTTTCTTCATGTACCAATGATTAAATATGACTTGGCTGCAGGGGGGAGACTGAGACAGTTATGACTTCTCAAAGTAGAAAGATTCCTCAAGTCATCCCTATTTAACAAACTTAAGCACGTAACAACTTTAGTTTCAATTATTTTTTTTTAGAAAGTATATTTACAGTATATTTCTATATACTTTAGAAAGTATATTTAGCAGACCCAAAAGGAACTAATTTTCAATAATATATGCAATTTAAAGCAAAATTACATTAATGATCACTAAATAGGCGGCATTATTAAAAGTATACTGAAAAAAAGTCTGTATATACTTCTCATCTTTCAGAACAGTGTCTAAACCTGAATTATCAATAAAAAAATTAAAATAAAAGGAATTTTTAAATTTGATGATATTTACCCCTAAGGTTACACTCACCTAGACTGACCAGGACTTGTTAAGATTAATATATTTTCCTTAAAAATTACTGCTGAAAAGCCAAAAATAACTAAGGTATCATTGAAAACCTCCAATCACACAAATCAGGGATGAAATACCTTACACATACAGCAGATAATGCCTTATTAGGATATACCCAATATCAAATACTAGACATCAAAATCATAGAATTTGCTAGAAAATCTGGCAACATTCACTGAAGGGAAGTAAGCTGGGAAGTCCTAATGCCACAGTTTTGTGAAAGTAAAAACACCACGACTTCAGGGTGCCTACACAGTCAGCGAGAAAAAAACGGCTACTCCAAAAGGGAAAGTCAAAAGAAGGATGCCCAGACTCTCTTGGAAAAAGCCCAGATTAGGTACTCAATTCGGGTAACTGAAGCGGGATGATGCGGTTTTTGCCCCTCCGGAGCACTTGCCTTGCTGTGAAAAGCAAACAGACCTGACAGCACATATTTTACCCTGGTGCCCACTCTATGAAACCAGGGAAAACATAAAATTTTCCATGTACAAAAGGGGCACTGCAAACTGGGGGCTGAGGGCAACAGGCTTCTTTTCCTCCTCTTCCCTTGCTTCTATCAGTGGGCAAGAACCATAGACAAAAGCTGAAGAAACACACCAAGTACAAACTAGACTCTATTTATGACAAGTGCAATATGAATTACTCAAGATAGCTCCTAAGGATGCCAAAAGAAATGGAAGGCAATGCTAAGGAAATTATAATTTACTTCATTTTTAAGTTACGTTTAGAAGATTTGGGATTTCCAAGAACATTTGCAAATTTCACAGGTTTCCATATGTAGACAGAGCCTTCTCCTCAATCAGTTCCATCCACATGGTAAATTTCTCAGTGGTTTACAATAAAATGTTTCATCAACTGAGTCTGTATTTCATCACAACTCATAAACAAACAAATTTAATCCCTCATCAACATCCATTTACAGAAGTGTCGTTTTGCTTTCTAGTTAACCTACATAAATGTGTTCAGCTATCGCTCAAAGGTCATCTTTGTCATGAAGACTATCCCCCTCCTCAAAGAACTATCCCTTCCTTTTCAGTGGTTTTCGGTGTGGTTAGTTCAGCAAAGCAGCATAAATGGCTGCTCACATGGCAGCCTAAGAACACATTACTTCAGGCACTGACAAGTGAATGCTGTGGGCAGATTCTCTGCCAAGATTAAATTCACATTTTTATACCACAGACTGCCACTGTTCTGCCTAATTCTAGCGATTCTAGTTATTCTCCTTTTCCTTTTGTTTACTTGTGAGGAGAAGTCCTGCTGTTTACCTGAGGTCAACTTATTATCTATGACAAAACTCAAAACACCTCCGTTTAGGACATAAAGTCTCCGTGTAGGCACTGCAAGGGAGTACCTATTTCCCTCCAGAGGTCAAACTCAGAGCACACAAACACAGAAGTTTGAAGTCCAGCAACACCATCTTCTTCACATTCAAGCAAAACTAAATGTAAATTTTCTCTCTCCTTTTTCTCAAAACTTCTTTTTGGGGGGAACACATTTTAAAAAATCATGTCAAAAAGAGGTAATAATTTGTTTATAAAATTCAGTGATTCTAAAGATTTATTTAAATAATACCACCATGACTGAAAAATTAAAGAATATTAGTATTCATTAATATATAAATACAAAAAAATTTTAAGCATAGCTCATGACAAAAGATGAAAAAATACCAGTTCAAGGATTAGTAAATCACAATTCTGAAAACTTTCTGAGTATACCTGAGATTAAAGATAAACAGAATTTTGTCAACAATCACAGCGACAATATTTTATCCTTGGTGCAGTCCTCTACCAGTGAAAGATACCATTCTCTCAGTTTAGCAATGCAAGATTAGGCAGAAGAGAAATATGTATAATTTGTGAAACTATAAAAGCTTAGAGACTATTTCCTCCTATAATTTGAAAACCTTTTGTCTTTTAATAATTTTTACTAATTTATTCTTACAAGGCCACTAAAGTCCCTTTTAATAGTCATTTTGATATTTAGCTTCACTATTCTACTTTAGCATATGATATTAAAAATATCAAATTTTGTGACATATATTCATTACTTTTCTTTTAAATTCTTCAAAAACAAACACATAACACACACAATCTGGTTTTTCCATAGTTCTTGTATAAAAAACTAGAAGTTTATTTACTGCATCTATTCTACACTTTAAAATATTTATGTATCGTAAAAATAATTTACTTTGGAGAAATGTGGATAAATACTGTTCTGTACCAAATACCAGTTATGTTAACAGGTGAAAATATGACAAAAAATTGTGGTGTTATTCTAGTCCACTGAAAAAGAACTTTTTTTGTCGAACACGCTCTAAAATAGCAGGAGAGGGGTAAAGGGGTTTTAACTGGTAAAACAAAGCAAAGTCCAGATTTTATAAAGCAACTGCTGGGTAAGTTACTAAAAAGTATTTTGATATGAAAAACTATTGTTTTACCAAACGAATCAATTAAAACATTATGTTACTAATGTTTCTTTCATATCAAAATGACTTCAAGCTCTTGAGAAAATAACTTTTGTATTCTTTCAGGAAAAATCATGCCAGAAATGTGTTTGTTATCACATTTCTATAAATCATGCCAGAAATCTGTTTGTTGTCACATTTCTATAAGGCAATTATTGCATACACTGAAGAAAAAAGTTTAGCCCGACACATTACCACTAAGAATATTTATGGAGAAGGAGAAATACAGAAGAGGCTTGAACTTAATAATGTAGGGCCATTAATTAGCATCAAATGAAAGAAAAGCAATAAAGCAATTTTGTAACCAATTACTGACAATTTGCCTAAGTACGATCATTAATTTTGGATAATATAAACCCATAAAATTAAGGGACCAAAACTATTTGAATCAATATCTCTTGCTAATCTCGTCCCGCTAATTTAAATAGTTTCAGGAGTATGAAAATGTTTGAAACTTTTAAATGCCATAAAAAAAATGGAAAAACATATGGCTAGGATTTCCTATATAAAAGTTACTAGCTTTTGCTTTGGGGCTATTTTCCTTTTCTTTTGTGGCTGATAATAAGGAAAACTAGGGCAGTTAATATTGTGACTCTTTGGAATTAACACAGTCAAAACATTTGGGTTTTTACAGTTTTCCTACTGTTTTAGGGAGTTTTCATAGTTTAGGAGAGTTTTCATAGTTTAGGAGAGCTAGAAATACCAATGTTTAATAGTTTGATTAAGGAATCTCCAATATTTACTGAAACTATTAACAATGTACTGACACAATATTAACATCAAGCGGTGACAGGGAGTATGAATTATATTCTTGCGCTGGGATATGTTCCCAGCCTTTCCCACCTCCAGCCTCGAAAAGAAATGACAAAGCCCCCAGCGAAGCCCCGTCATCCACCCCCCGGCTCTGCTGCCCGGCGGAATTCCCGGCAGGCGGCATCGAGCACTGCCTGCCATTGGCGGAAAGCGACGGCGCTGCAGATGTGGCCACAGCAGGCTCGCCTCACGTCCTCGCTCTGCCTTCATAGCACAAGGTCACGCAGCTGCACGCAGCATTTAATCGGTACGGCCACTCAGGGCAGCCTCCCGAGCGCTGCCACGCACAGCACCCGGCGCCGCTGACCCTCTGCGCTGCTCTGAACGCCAGGCACAGGCGGTGCGTCCTCAAGACAAAGTTCTGCAGAACTCTGCTAAGGCTGCGGATGGCTTTTGTTAAAGAACGTGCTTTCTGGACTCCCTCTTCCCTCAGCACTTGCCTGCGTCTGCCCTCCAGGAAAGCAAAGCAAGCTTTTGATAAATATCGATAGGTATTCGGGAAAGAAAATACACGCGGAACACCTCCGTGTCTCCCAAAAAGACCCACCGAGGAAACTTACAGTTTAATCAGCATCCATATCAATTCATAAACCTCGGGTGCTAGAGTACAAATAAACACTCTAAAGGGTTTTAGCTGCAAGGAGATAAGATCTCTCCCTGGGGAGACGGCTAGAAACTGCTCCATTGCCTTTGTGCAGACTACTGGAATGTGCTTGCTTTTCATTTCGGTCTTTGTGTCTGGCACTCAGGCCTCACAGGCAGTGTCTTAAGCCATGCAGGGTCAGGGCAAACAGAGAACTGCATTCATGGACAGATCAAGTTTATGTGAGAATCTGCTCCTCCTGTGCCCTCAATTTCCATTTGAATTGTTAATAAAATCTCAGCCTGAAAGCACATGATCCCATCAGTGGGGAAGTCATGCAGAGAATCCTCTAGCTCAGAAAAACAAATTTCTTTATCTTTTTCATCCTCCTCCTACATTCGTGGGAATTATGCCATGTAACCCCCCTCCTGAAGTAACCCCCCTCCCCCAGAACAACACCTGATTGCCAGCCCATAGCTTGCACTAAAAAACACTGGGGGAAAGAAGGGGAGAGGAAAAGGGAAAAGGATGCACAAGCAATGCTCAGGAAAATCACAGCCACAATAATTGCACCTTTGTAGCAATTTAAAGATTCCCAGACACCTTCAAGCAAAAGGAAACACAAATATTTCAGTTTTTAAGTTAATTTCCAGCAGCTGATAACACTAGCTGCAAGACTTTCCCACAGCTTTATGACACTGCATGAACTAGAGGGCCACAGATATAATAAAAGGTCACACATAAAGGAAAGAACAGAGCCATACCCCAATTAACTTGGTCTCCCCATGCAAAAATTGTACAGGAACAAGAGCCGATATTTGCTGCAGGCACCAGACATGCATTTCCTAACCTTGCCACGGTCTAAGTGGGCCTCTTGTTTCTTCTGCCTTTGCTCCTTGCAAACTGGTTTAATATTGAACGCTTTTCAGAGGGATGGGCTGATGAACGAAAACATGAATTTCCTGCTTGCCCTTTAAGGTGGGTTAAAGGGGTGCTAGTAATCAATTACAGAACAAAAAGCAAAAGAGACACTAAAGATTTTACAAACTAGATGTCATAAAGTTTACATGCTGTTTTCTAACCAAAACATTCCCTTTACTCCTTCCTCAAAACTCTTTTTTTTTTCCTTTTGGAGGTACAAAATATAATAGAGTATTAAAGTAAAATCTGTATGAGATGCAATGACACAGAGATTGATGCAGTTTTCACTTGCTCTTTAGAGCAGCGCATCAGCCCCGGAAAAACAATAACTGCACTAAATAGACAATGGAATTTAAAATCTTGTGGTTCTGAGTTTTGCATGCTCCCAACACTGGCCTCCACTCCCTCCTTCTCCTCACACTCATTTGGGAAGATATTTCTGTTTGCAGTAATCACTGGAATAAGGAAAGTTTTAAGGCTGAAGCTGAGTCTCTGGGACCAAACCTGCTCATCATTTCACTCACCAAGGCTTCTTTTTCTGCCTGGTGACCACAAAAAATTTGATCCTTGCAGTAAGTACAAACTCCTGGAAAAGCAGATTAGACCTTTGCCTGCCTCTGAACAGTGCTAGTCTGAAAATATTACTGCATATTATTAATAAAAGAATATCATTATTGTGATGGTATCTCATACTCAAAAGCTGATTTAAAGTAATACAGGTATTTCAAGGTTCTGGAGGCCTGGGGGTCTCCTGGTTCAGACCGAGTGGGCTCACAAAACCAGAATTCATCATCTGTAATATTCCTATCAATAAAGGATATATCACAGCAGGTGTTGAGGATGGACATTGCTATTACATGATGAAACTGGTTTTGCTCTAGTCTAGATTTTAGGCATTTTTAGCTAGGGCTGGTGGAATTGCTCCTTAGGAAATGCAGCCAATGGATAGAGCCCTTAAATCTGTTCACCAGGTGTCTGCAAATAGGTCACGGGTGTTATTAATTACTTCATTAGCCACAAGTCCTTGAGCAGTGTATGCAAACAAATTTGACCCTGTGACACAATTTTTAACTGACCGATAGGAACAATCACTATTCGTTATTCGCAATGCGCGGCTGGTCACTTAGAGCACAAAACTGTGCTCTTTTCCTGGCTGGGGAGGAAAGAAGGCCTTTTCTGTTTGAGAACTCTCCATAAATGCTTGCAACCACCTCAGGAGTCAGCTAAAATGCTTTGTTCAAATCGGACTTTCTAGCAAATAGTTGTTGCAGTTTGTTTTTTTCCCCACACAGTCTCGTGGCTGGTGAATGTGGCTATGACTTCACGCTGGGAACCCCCGGAGAGCTGCAGAGGGGACAGACCATGAGCTTCCTTACACCAATATATGCACGCTCACAGAACACACCAAATGCCATGTGGAATTTACAATTTCAACACATTTCATCTACCCATGTGACAGGATGTTTACAGGCCTTCTTGCCAGAGTGACAGCTTCCTTTTTTACCTGAGTATAAACTGAGAGAACTTCCCTTCTGTTTTTTTTTTTTGTACAGTCACCCTCTCCTCATTCAAATACTTCCTTAAAACTTCCTTTCTCTTTGATAGTTTATTGATGCTCACTCATATTTTATGGATACAGTGAAAGCTGTCATATCACACCACGAAATACAACAACTGAGAGCGACTGCAGAGTAGAAGAATGTCCTTTCATTAAATACAGACCAAAACTGCAATTCAGTGTGCATATGGGTACAGGGAGGAGGAGAACATCCCAGCAGAAAGTTACATAAAAATTATGCATCATTTATATACAATTCAGAGCTAAAATCAAATTGGTTTTATCCAATTTGAAATAAAAAATTTGACAGTTCTAATAGGCTTTTGCCATAAAATAAAGCTAAGAGGAAAGGTGAAGGAAAGAAGTGGCATAAAATTAATCTCATCCTATAAAAAGAAGGCAGGTGGACTACAACGCAGGCTCCACAAAACAATCTGTTCAAATTCTCACTTATTTTCTCCAGGGAGATTGAAGTATTCATCTTGCATGGGGAATCATGAAAAATGTTAAATTTTTCACAGTAGAATTAACAGTAGTTAATTCAGCAAATTAACTCTCACCTTGCAAGTTCTAGCTAAATGCCTTAACTAAACAGCAAGCTTTTTCCAATATCTTCCTATTTCCTACATTACCTTACATGTACATGCCGTAGGTACAGTAGGTATTCCCTACATGACCGTCTATGAACTTAAAAAAGTCCAAATACTGAGGTGGGTTGGTTCCTTTTTTTTTTAATGTAAGGGAACACTCTAAAAGTCTATATTAATAATGTACTAGAATTAAATTATTAGAGTTAATAGATTTACTTTTACAGGAGTTTGATATCAGTATCAAAGCAATTAACTTTGGTACTTCATGAATCAAAGTGTATTCTATAAAATAGTGAGATTTACAATGGGTAAACCCCAATAAAACATCAACAAAATATGGCTTATCCACTCCATTATTTTAAATAATGTACTTGTAATATTCCAATAATGTTCTCTAAAATTAACATTGACTGATATTTTGTCAGCTAATAAGCTGATAAACAAAACACATCCCTTCTTAAGGAGCAGAATGATACCAAAGCACACAGTCAACAGACTTTGTCTTTCAACAAAATCTAAAGTGCTAAACAAATACACACAGAAACAACAATCCTACCTAACTCCTTTCTTCTTAAAACACACTTTTTTCCTGTCTTGAGTGTATACAGAAACAAATTAGACTTTACATGAAGTGGGTGTGAATTTTCATGAGTTTTAGAAAGCTGATAATTCAGCAGCAACAAAGCCAACCTCGGCCGCTGTGGCCCATTGTGGACTTGTCCTTCCGTGGTTTTGCCACCTGTGCCAGACCCTACACTGCACAGGGGATTTGAACAGTGTGACCAAGGACCTCAATTCAAAATACTAATTGACATAAGTTTGAACACATCTCTTGAAATGAGATTACAGTTAAATGCCACCTTCCCTCTGGCGACAGTGTATTTTAAATAACAGAACCATAGCTAGGCAAGCTTTTTTTTTTTAACTATATAAAATATTTCTTATTGGAGAAATAACATCTACATTTCTCTGAGTTTTGCCAGTAAAAACACAATCTAACTTTTGCTTTTAAAATGGTGTTCATGAAAACATGAGCATTTGAAAATACTTACCAGAATTTACACTGATGACATTCGAAGTAGATGTTAGCGGGGTTTATTTTCTTATAAATATTTTACTTTCTGTATATAAAGATGGTGGGAAATAATGTGCCTATTAGTTCCCTACAAACAAGAGAACATGTACACAAATGTTTACCAGCAAATACAACAGATTTTTTTTTTCTATAGGGTTTAAATATGTTTCAAACCCATAATTGGGTTTTAACAAAAGGATATTGTGTTATTAATTCTAGAAAATACTTAGAGGACTGCTTGTGGTAAAAAGCTGGGAAAAACCAATACCAATGCATCTGTGGAGCAACCAGTCGCCACCCTAGCTTGCACATTTTCTTCTGTGAGCTCAAACACTGTGAGTCAGCCTGAAGTTGCAGAAGTATAAACGAAGAAAACCCAGTAAGACAAAGTGAGAAAGCAAAATAGCAGTGTTAGTCCTCCCTGTTGTTCATGTCAGCTGCAGGACTGCCCAAGGTGGGAGGGCAAGGCAGAGCAAACAAGTTCACGAGCACCACTGCATCTGAAGGATAGATGCAGAATTTACGCAGGATATGCATAAATTGAGCCTCTCTACTCCACCATATGGTCAAAATTCAGGATCTTTATTTCAGTGGCAATGTCCAGTATTTCTAATGTAACTGGAAGCTTCATATGATATGACTTAAGTCTGGTTTAAACAAGTGAGCTTTCAGAGATAAATGCAAAAAGCAGTTTCATTGCTTTTTCATTCTCTCTGTTGTCATTGACCCTCCTCTGCTGGGGATGGTGAGGCCCCGCACCTGCAATGTATCAGTTGTGTTTGCACTGCACACCATGCCCTGGGCCTCTGGTGGCATTTCCCTGATTTGCCTTCATCTATCCAGTGTGCATGGCACAGGCAACAAAGACAGAGAGGCACCTGTGGCCCCTGTGCTGACAGAGTCCCAGGCACACCTTGATTGTGTTCTCACAATTCTCCAACTCAGCTAGGTGTAGCAGGCCATGAACTTGCTACATATGGTGTTAGATTTACTCCTTTTTCATAAACTGCTCCCTTTTAGAACAATTAATAAAGCCCAATACACTGTCTCTTTCAAGTCACACGCTCCTCTATGTTTCCGATAACATGGCAGTATATTTTCTTGTAGGTTTGGAGAAAAAATGTGCCAAAAACTAACAGAAAAAGAACTAAATCAGAAATCTAGCTTTACTTCAGACATCTAGTATGTACTTATTGAAATTTATTACATACCTATTTATCCACGAAGATCTGGAGCTTGTTGAAGACCAAAGAGCTTGGAATGTTTACCTTTGAAAGATACACATCTAGCACATGGTAACTTCCTACTGTCAGAGGTCCTGTGTGATTTTTAACTTCTGCTATGCTGATCAAACAAAATTTTAAAATTTGCCACAGTGTAAGAAAACACTCTCAATAGTCGAGTATTCCCCCATCTTTAAAGCTCTTCTCAAGTGCAAGGCAGTTCTGCATTTTCTGCAATTTATTACATGAAGTAATTTCAAATGGGTATTAAATTACCTCAAAATTATCAGCTCAAATCAATATACATTTACAATGAACTGTGGCAGGCCTGCAGTATGAGAAGGATGAACAGCAAAGCTGACTACAAGCTATGAAAGAGAAGCATGGGGTACTTGAGTGATTATCATCTGAGACAGCTGATATAGCAAGAGGTGAGGAGATTACTGAGAAATTGGGTCTTTGTAACACCTGATGGTCTTCAGAAATTTAGGTGATTATGGTGGGTGCCCAACTCAGAAGGGATGATTTGCTGCTGAAAAATATCAGAGAATTCGGGTTTTCCCATCTAGAGGGATACTAAAACCTAATGTAGGAAACAGCAACCCCTGGAAATGTACTTTAGGCTTGTTCCCTCTCGATGCTGCTCTACGGCCAGCCTGTCTCCAGATCTGTCCTGTGTCAGCAGCACCACAGCAGCCACTACCAGTTTAAGGGGATTGGTTCCCACTCCCCTGGTGCAGGTCCGCTGGAGAGGACAAAATCCTGCCAAGCTACAGAGATGCCTATCTGTGTGGCTAAACACATGATCCCAGGAACCTTTATACCACAGGGTTCGTTAAGGTTACTGACAGGGATCGGCTTCGTTATTCATCTCTGGGGACATTTTCAGGAATCTCTTCTCATGAAGTATCTTAAGGAATTTCTGTGGTAGCAGGAATTCTACATACCTGTGATTAAGGCGATAGTGAGTGAAGTTAGCACACCTAATCAAAGTTGTACTCAAAAAGTACAGTAGGAAACAAGATTAGGTGGTAAATCACCTCCTATTGCAAATTTAAAAAATAAATGAAAGAAAGGAGAAAAAGGTGCAATAAAGTGGTCCAGCTAGCTAAAAGCTTCAGCAAACAGGAGTGATAGCCCAAGAAATGGTTGCATCCAAAATGCATAAGTCAAAAGGGGCATAAATCTAGGATGTTAAAGTAAATAATGGGACTAAAAGTACATAAGACTTTAAAATTAAATCAGAAAATCATGTGTTTAATTCTGAAGGGAACAGCGTGTGCCAGAGTATTGAGTTATACATTGCTGTATTGAAGAGTAGGTCAAGATCTTATCAGCTCTATTATGAGGAATGTCAATAAAAGGCTGTGCAATGATAAAATGTTTAATTAAAAATGAACGTTGTGCAACAGATGAACTCTTTGCATTATACAGAAAAAGGAGTCAAATGTATTGTGTTCTCCAAGTTACAAATTGCACTGAATCATTTTCCCTCCATCAAACATTCTTATCGCTATGAACTCTTGTACAATAAATGGATTTACTTATACTATGTTCTTTACAAATTAGCGTAAGACTATAGCTGCAGGATACTTCAAATACTTGAACATGTGGGACAACTGTGAGAAGAATACTAGGGTCTTGATTTCTTGGTATTCTTTCAGGTGAAAAAGTGGTTTTCTTTGGCAAGTTAATTAACAAAGCAAAGTGTTAATACTGATTCAGTGAGTTGATCCAAAAGCAACAGGAACTAGCAAGATTGAATATTTTGGTTCATTACTTATATAATATACATGTACTCAGCACGACTGCCCTAAAAATCTCTCACAGTTCAGTAGAGAAGGTGACAAACAATGACACCAGGAAAAGCACAGGGAGCTAAATGCAGCAACAGCTGTGGCAGACAGACATCATATTTCCTCTCCAGTGAAAATACCTTACCCCCATCCCCTCTGCAATGTTAATCTAATCTTAGACACGAGGCAGTGCCAGATCCAGGATACTTATCTGTGAGAGTAAAGGCAAAGGAATTCAAGATGGAAAATATGTTTTTTACTCAGTTTTAAAGGAATGATGCAAAATGCAGGGAGCATGAAGTGGTAAATTAGCACCACAGGACTAGGCAAAAACGGCTTAATACTTTCATGGCCTTCCTTCCTGGCATAACTGTGCAACAAAGCATAACAGAACATTCATATGGACGCTTGGGCCTGAACATGCAGAAGAGAAGATTTTTAAAATCTCTGCCACTCAGCTTCAAACCCCCAACAGAGACACTTGAGCATACAGGTGCACATGGACACATACACTGCATAAATTGTGTACTTCTTCAAACCCAGCCCAAACTGGGAGAGATTTCTAATGAAAAACATCGTCAAATTCCCAAAATGAGGTACACCAATAGAATGAAACTTCCATTAGGAGCTGATGAACCTGAGATACTGAAACAGACAAATCAGATATCAGATGAGATCACAGTCAGCATTTCGTATCTATCCCTTTTTCAGAAGGAATTAATACTTGTGTTAAGAAAATATCTCAGACTCAGAAAGAGCTTTGGTGTAGCATTCACGTTTTTGACCATCAAAATTTAGCTTCCTATGTCAATTCACAACAATTTTAATATACTTTTATGCCTGCGCTATACAGTTAGTGGAATACATTAGAGCAAAGAGCTCCATTGATCAGTAGAAAATGAGAATCTGGTGCCCTTTAGTCAAAGGATGTGTAAGTTATGAATGACCTGTGGGCAGTACATGCTCCAGCTGTGGGAGCATGAAAGAGTCTACTACTAAAGCAAGAATAATACTAAAGTACATCTTTTCACCCATGGACAAAAATAAGCTTATCAAATCCAAACTGTTAGTAAGGGGAAAATCCACAATATGCTCAGGAAAGAATTTGCAGCCATAGAAACTGATGATATTAAAGAGCTATTAAGTGATCTAGTCTTTCCTTTCAGAGTTAAGCTTTGTTTCTTGCAGTTGTTGCATAAGAGTATCTTACCTGTAGGATTGCCACCCCATTCTTTGGTAAATTGTTTTGAAGTCCTTTCTGTTTTCATCAGATACTATTTCCTCAGTCTATAATTTCCTCAGTCTACAATCTATAGATTCAGTCTATAATTACCCATAACAATACTGTCATATTTAAGGACAGAAAAAGTTAGGTATAGGAACAAATTTTCCTTTGAGCATAGGATATCCTAAATCAAGTACAAATAAACTTCAATAAGAGAGAATTATTACCTAAGGAGCAGATTTGGTAGCAATATTAAAAACTAAGTCCCCAGAAGAGGTCTCATTAGGGGCATGAATAGAACAAATCTTTCACCAGGAGCCAGTAGAGATTCTCAGGGTCATGGCCTAGTTGAAATTAAGAGACAAACTCCTACTGATTTCAATGGGGCCAGGATATGGTCCCCATATTTTATCCATAGTATATCATCACAAATGTAAACTACAAATGGAGCATCATGAGGTGAGGTGCCTATAATTCCTAATGTTTTCATCTGCTGTAATAGCCAAGACCTCTCCCTGAACTCCAACAAAGGCAAATTAGTTCCACATGTCAGATACCGACCATAATATTTTCCCTTACACTTGGTACACAGTGAGGGGGTGCAGTACAGCATAGAGCAATTAATACATTTCTTTTTGTGAAATAATGCATGACAGAACAACTCAGAAAAGATGTCGCTCACTTGAAGGTGGTGAGTTGCTAGCTTATGAAGAGTATAAGTAGGAAAAGCAATCAATGGAAAATAAGATAAATTAAGCCCCCCTTACTGTCCAACACCTTCCTAGTTGTTGCTTTACTTGCTCCGTTTCAACCCTTCTTTCCTTGCAGGTCTCCAGGCACGCCTCACTTCCAACATCACTTCTGAATCTGGGATTAGAATCTATCACAATCCAAACTGAACAGTTTTTACAGTTTCCTGAAAGAGAAATCTAACATATAGGATAGGACTGCTAAGCACAGGCAACTCATGCATTTTGCATACCCTACAGTATTCTGCCAAGGGCTCAGCTGCCATTCCAGATGGCTGTGGGTCTACTGCATGTTTTGTGTCATATTTACCAGTCCCGTGTTTAAGTAACAAACTCTCACCTCAATATGTCTTTTACCACCAGTGAGAAAATAGTAAAGGAAAACCAAGGCTGTTAGGCAATACCTATTCATTGCACTGCACTGACCAGAGATTATGTATAACAATAATAATAGTAATAATAATAATAATAATAATAGTAGCTTAAATAATACGCAAAACTTCCTCAAGTCACTCTCATGAAACCATTCTGTTAGGAAATAATCTTGGCTGTGGAAGGCTGACTAAGATACACTCTTTCTGATGACACATGCACAGGTCTACAGAGTACACCTGTAGTCACAGTAGGCCAAGAATGGTTTGGAACAAACTGTGACACGAATGAAAGCTCATGGAACATTGTAGCCCACTACAACACCTGGACTCATTAATAACTCTGTTGGGTAAATACCAGCACAGAGGAAGTCACCCAAACCAATGACAAATCAAGGTGAAGTCGGACTTGGAATACCTGTCTGACTTCACTTATTAAACAGAAAAGTAGCTATGAAGAACTTCATCAGGCCTTCTGGAAAAGAATGAAACCTACCTTATTCCAAGA
Source organism: Gymnorhina tibicen (assembly GCA_013399875.1). Lineage (NCBI taxonomy): Eukaryota > Metazoa > Chordata > Aves > Passeriformes > Artamidae > Gymnorhina > Gymnorhina tibicen. The sequence continues at coordinate 548,956 of VXAZ01005119.1, forward strand.
AGTCGCTCTCCTTTGCCAGTACTACTCAGTGCTGCATGTGGCATCACTCAGAATGGAGCATCACAGCAGACAGAAGCTGAAATCTATGGAAAATGTTACTTTCCAGTCCTGTAAAATAAAAACAAATCACAATTCTTTCAGAAACAAAGACCCTGTAAAAACACTGCACTGTATAATTCCAAGATTATCTTAATTCAAGTCATCTTTGTTAAGTTCGATTTTCCACAAGGAAGAGAAAAGAATTAGAAAAACAACAACAAAAACAAATGGAGAAACAAATAAAAAACCTTCCCCCCTCCTCAAGCTGGCAAAATTAACTTGACTTCTAGAATTCAAGCCATGTTTTTACTTATAAATAGAATAAAGGGCCTTTTTTGAAAAACTGATTTTCACCATTTAGAACTAGAGAGTTTATAATAGTTTAGAAGTAAAGAGTAAAGATTTATAAGCTTTCATGTATTTGCCAAATATCCAGTATACAATAGAATGTTGACTACCATGATAACAGTTTCAAAATATCCCACAGAAGCCTTTATGATGGAAAACTAATCACCACTTTGTCAACTAGACCATGGCACTGAGTGCCACATCCAGTTGCACCTTGAACACCTCAAGGGATGGTGACTCCACCACCTAATTGTAGAAGTGTGAAGATAAGCACTGTAGAATTAGACAAAAGTGAAGTAAAGAGATCTATGTCAGTCAAATTGATGGTCATATAACTGGAATTTCATTATTTTTTCTGATAATGCATTAACCGAAGTGTAAACTGACTTCTGCTCCTAAATCCACACAGACTTGTATACAACCAATATGAACACAGAGAATGGGAAACTGGAGAGGGAGGAGCTGAGATTACAGGAAGTACAACCCCAATTAAAAAAAAAATATACAAAATGTATAAACATTATCTTCAGGCATTTTCTTTTCAAAAGGTTTTGAGCCAAATTTAAGATAGTTTGTAAACTTATAACTTCAGTGGAGTGACAATCAAGTTTACAAGAGACTAATTTAATACTTTATTGTATTAAGCACAAATGACTTCATATCTCTCTTACCCTCTTTGTCTGGAATAGAAGAACTCCACTAGCACTCTATTTCAATTAAAGGTATGCAGAGCACAATTAAATTATATGGGTTTAAGACAAGAAGAAAATATTTTGCAACAGAGTGTCTTTCTGAGTTTGAAGTTCTTTCCATGACTGAAGACAGAAAAGAAGTATTTTCCAATAATCTATTTTAAGAAGTTTGTGAACCAGGTGCCAGAATAGAAATAAAATGTCTTTCCTTATAGTTGATGTATCTGAGATTAAATAGTTATTCCTACAAGATAAATTTCTTTTTTCAGTTGAAAGTAATACATATTTTAGGTATGCACAAATACAAAGCAAATGATCCCAGTATAATATAAATCCCTCTCATGAATCTCAAATGTTAAATCATCATAGAATCATAGAATAGCCTGGGTTGGACAGGGATGTTAAAAATCATCTCGTTCCAATTCCGTGCCACAGAAGGCTCTGAGCAACCTTCCAGTAGACCAGGTTGCTCAGAGCCCCATCCAACCTGCCTTGAACACTTCCAGCAGTGGGGCAGCCACAACTACTCAGGGCAACCTGTGCTAGGGCCTTACTTCACCCACGAGAAAGAATTTCTTCTTAATCTCTAATCTAAAACTGTTCTCTGTCAGTTTGAACACATTCCCACTGGAGTGTCCTGTCACTCCAGGCCCTTGTAAAATGTCTCTCTCCATCTTTCCTGTGGGCTGCCTTCAGGTACGGGAAGGCACCAAGTAGGTGACCCCAAAGCCTTCTCTTTTCCAGGCTGAACAATCCCAATTCTCTCAGCCTTTCCCCATAGCAGAGCTGCTCCATCCCTCTGATCACCTTGGTGGCCTCCTCTGGCCTGGCTCCAACAGGTCCCTGTCCTTCCTGTGCTGGGACCCCAGAGCTGGATGCAGCACTGCAGGTGGGGTCTCAGCAGAGCGGGGCAGAGGGGCAGAATCCCCTCCCTGCCCTGCTGCCCACGGGGCTTTGGATGCAGCCCAGCACCCGGGGGGTTCTGGGCTCCCAGAGCACACGGCCGGGGCATGTCCAGCCTCTCACCCACCAGCACCCCCAAGTCCTTCTCCCAGGGCTGCTCTGGGTCTGTTCATCCCCAGCCTGGATTCATACCAGAGGTTGCCCTGATCCAGATGCAGCACCTTGAACTTGGTTTCATGAGATTCCCATGGGCCTCTTCTTGAGCTTGTCCAGGTCCCTCTGGATGGCATCCCATCTTCCAGGTGTGTCACCCACACCCCTCAGCCTGGTGTCATCTGCAAACTTGCTGAGGGTGCACTCAATCCCTTTGTCATTAATGAAGATATTAAATAGCATTGATGATGTGTTTGTCATGTCTGGGTCTAAAACTAAACCACAGGAGACCCACGGTTCAAACCATCAGATAATAACACACTGAAGATGAGATCCAAACATGAAAACAAGCCTGACATGCTTCTAATTAGTTTTATTTATTAGCATACACAAACATCTCCACACACAAACCTACGCACAAGTAAAATTCTTGGACTTCAACTACTTATCGCATAACATTTCTAGCCTTTGAAATACATATTTTAATGCCATCAGGCACTGGTGTTGTTTTTGCTATGTGGCTTAAGGAAATGGAAATTTCAGTCCCTCAACTGGTGGCCATTCAATATAAAACTTGTAGCACAGTAGGACATTCTCCTTCATTACCACTTTGCATAACCTGATGTCTCTATTCACATTCACAGTGATTGTCACTCTTAATAAAAAAACAGAATAACCTGAAACATGTACTTCTGCCCTAAAATAAATCACATCGTTTGGGGGAAAAGCAGTAATGAAGAATACTTGATACAAATTCATCTGTGTCAAGGAACTTTGGTCAAATCCACCTTGAATATGCTGAAATCTGGTCCACTACCAGCACTCTCTACTTCATAGCTGAGGAAACTTGGCATTTAATGTATCAACTACGAAGATGGATCAAAGTCCAGAGAATAAGAAGCTAAAAGTTATGTTCAAAATTATAAAGTGTAAGTCTTTAGTAAGAGGCTGTAAAACACCTCTCTGAAATCAATATCTTGTGGGGCATCTGAAGAAGAGCTACAATGGGAATCAAAATTTTTGTTCCTGAAGCAAAACAAAACCAAATTCTTTGAAAGACAACAGAGCTCATGGGATGGGAAAAAATACCAAAACAAAATTTTATGATACTAAGATGATAATTGCTAAATGCTATTACAGTTCTTCCCTTGGATAGGGAATGAGAAGAACCTCTTATTTAAGGTAAGTGTAATAGGAACAAACTGCCATGAAATATCCACGGCCTGCTGCTTTCCACACTAAGATAAAAGTTAAAAAAAATCTTCAAGCTCTGCCTAAGAATTCCATCGTTGGAACCACTTGCCAGAGGAAAGATGCAGTAAGGTTCTGTTTCCAACCATGGTCCCACTTCAAACCATCTTGTGACCCCGTCCCGTATCTGTTGTTCTCTTGGAGAGGTGAACCCTCAACACCATGTTCTCTGGGCTGCATCTTCTCAGCCAGTTCCCAGACCAGCACCTGAGGGATAGAGGCTGGGATTTTTCCAAAATGTGCAGAAAAGAAAGGAAGATCACAGGTCTGTGTATAAAACGGGGGAAAACGGATATTCTGAAAAATACATTCAGTACAGTGCTGAACAGCCTCCACTGGCTGAACAGGCATTATAGGGCTCTTGCTCTTTTCCAAGAGTCAGTGTGAAAGAGCCTTCAAAGTGGCATCAGCAGAGCCTGTGTTTCTGAGGAACAAGACTTCACTGACAGAGGGTGGGGGATGCTTGGATTCTGTCATCTACTTTGCTCTTAACATAAATTTTTCCTTATCTAGATTTAAAAAAGGCAGATACTATGATAGGATGGTGGTATGAACAAAGGGGACAAAGAGTATTCTGTTTGATTTTAAGGGATAGGCAGATTTTTGTCCAGCAAAATGTAGGAATCTAGAAAAAAATAATAACCTATAAAGTTTTAAAAAGTCTACAATCCAAATGCTGAATTTAGCAGATTCAAATTGTGCAAATAGCTTTTTGTTAGAATTAATAGTTGCTCATCTTTTATTTTTGTAAACTGAAACTTCAACTCCTACTTTCTGCTCTTTATTTTTAAAATAAATATTAATTTCTTTCACTGACCAAAATATAGATGGCTAAAATACTGGTCTCGATCTTCAAGCATCTGGAGTTAATTTGAAAAGATGCAGGTAATTTTAATAATTTTTAGAATGAAACAAACAGAATTCAGAGTTTTTCAAACATTAAAAAAAATTCCTAGATGTACCAGTTTGCCCTGAGAAAGGTCACTTCTCTGACACCATTAAGTCAGAAGCACAAGTGCTGGGTTCTTTCCTAAAGGAGTTTGAACTGGTGCGACAAATGGAAAAAATAGTAAATAAATTATATGTGCCAAAATTTCTAGATTATATACTTGATTTTATACCTACCACAGTCAAAGGAAACAAAAAAATATTGACTTTCAGGACTGTGCCTGATGGGACTTTTTTTTTTTCCTTCTCACAAAGTACTTAGAACTAATATACCTAATCAGGGGAGGATATTAACGACCTAAATATATTTATTAACTCTTTAGCCTTTGTATTTACTATGTTATACCTAATGGCTTATTGTTATCACTACTGTGGTTTAAAATTTAGAACAATAGCAAAGAAAAAAAATGGGTTTTTGCTGCACAGAAATTAAGTGGGAGATTAACAAAAGAAAAAAAAAAGCTGAAAAGCTCATTCTGTAAATCTGGGATCTATTTCCCTTTTGAAAACATCCTCAGCAACTGCCATTTGTTGCCATTCAGTTTTATGACAGCAGATTATTGCAGAAAATAAAGTTTGAAATTAATTTGAAATTAATTTTTCACCAGCCACAGTTCTGGCAAGGAGCATTTGTCACCCTAAAAAATGTGTACTAGAATTAATCTTCATATTGTACAAGGCTTCCCCGGTAGCTTCACACCAGAGCAGATCACAGAGAATTATCAGATTTATTATCTCTTTATTGATATTCCTGAGGCATTTGGATGGATTGATTCGGATGTGCTACTCCTTGGACATATTAGATAGATTACTTAACAAATTTCCGAGCAGCTGCCCGTGACCCGGTCAATATCTCCCAGGAAGTTCCTGCTCACAAACACCCATCACCTGCCAGGAGCACATCTGTCCTCTGATCTACAGCTGTTGTCTTGTGATACACAAACCACAGTACAAACAGAGCAAGTTAAAGCAGCCCAATCTTGCCTTTTGAATTTAGACTATATTTGGGGCTTAATAATAAGTTTTGCATAAATGCTATGAAAGACCTCTATTATTCTACTGTTATCTAATCATCAAAAGGGAATGTTTCTTGAGATACAAATCATTCTTATATTACTACTTTTTGCTTTTAAAAATGCCAGCTTCTGACAAGATGGACAGTCTTCTGCAGCATCTTTTAGTTTGAAAGCTTCAGTGGAGCAGAGCAGAGGGAAGGCCACTTAAGAATTTTTTAAGTTTCTACAAGATAGAATCTGGTGATGGAACTTCTGGCTTACCACAGCAGATTCACAGCCTGGCAGAGTTGTTCCCTACCCATGTTGAATACATCCCATCTCCTGATGGGAGAAAACTGCCTTCCCTGCAGATCTCATCCTACTGCCTGGTAATGACGGGCTGTTCCTATTTTACTGTTACTTGGGAGTGTCTATACTCTACAAAGACCAAGGCTGTTTTCTGACTAGGACTGTTCATTTCCAAATCTGGAGTTTGACCCTCAACTCACCTCCCGCTCATTCTGTAGGAGCGACCCAGCACAAAGATCCTGAAATCTCAGGATGGCACAGCAGGCTGAGCTACCTCACCTGCCAGTCGGACTCCCAGGAGGCCAAGCAAGCTGGAGCTGGGATGCTGCTGCACAGCAAGTGGTAACCCTCCCATGGCCAGGGATGGAAGAGCTTGTCTCATTCCAGAGAAAAGGGTCAGGACTCCTCCTCCTTCTCCTTTCTGTCCTTCAGCAATACTCTAACAGAAGTAAAGGCTGGATGGGACAGAGGGAGGAAGGAAGAGAGGGAGATTGGAAGGAAGGGAGGGAGGAAAGAATACAGTACAGAAGTCCTTGGCTTGTTTATCAGATCACTGTCTCCAGTTGGGCAATAGGGAATACTAAGGACATGACTTAATCCTACCCCTCATACGCTTCACTCAGAACTGTAGGAGGGCACCTTTATTCAGGAGATGATGTACAGGGGCCAGATTTCAGCAGTGTTTCCTTACACCTTACCATTTTTACTTTACAAGCCATGCTAACCATGGAAGGGGAAGGGCAATGTTGTTGGCTCATTCCTCCAACTCTTTTTTTCTTATTTTAAATACAGAAATAGGCTCTATGACCAGTTGCTCAGACAGCATGATGGTTAAGCCATTTATTTTCTGTGCATGAAGGGGTCAAAACACACAAGCCCCTTTCCAAGAAAATGCTCCAACTGCCAGGCTACAAGGTGATTCTGGCTACGTCTTGGTACTGAGGACCTGATGCCCATGCTATGAACATCTCAACTCTAGTTTGCCTCTGTGGTTTGAATGCCTGGCTGGGGAGCATCTCCCACATTTGCTCATTTGTTTCATCTGAAATGAAATTGATTCATGTGCCCAAAACCCGAAGCACAATAAGATACCATTTTTTTCTCCAAGCGTGTTTCACAAGGATCCATATGAACTGCTTCTAAAGTTAAAGAAGACTATGGATCTATGGATAACCTAGAAGACATAAGAATCAAGGAGCTGAGAAAGGTGGCTGAATTGTTAGTCATATGATAGTAAAAGTGAAGGTAACAAATATACTCAGAAAATTTTATTCACTGAAAATATTTTTCCCAGAAAACTTAGACTCATTAACTCAATATAATAAGATAAAATAAAATAGTTACTGACTATTAAGTTAGCCTGAATATTTTCCAGAGTAATTCAAGATAACAGTCCAAAGATAAATTTAGATATCTAGAGAGAGACAGAGATGACAAGTACTTTTTCTGTTGGCACTATGAATAGAAAAAATATTTATTTTTCAGTAAAGAGTCTTCGCATCACAAATCTTTCCCAGTGAAAGGCAATCTCTTATCTAAATTATGCAACTGACAAAAAGAAAAAGGTTATGAAATCCTTAACACATGGTGTTTTTCACAGAATTGGATGGACCCTAAAGAGAAGCAAGAAGAAAAATTAAACTGAATTTACTCATTATATGACATTTAAAAGTCCCTCTTCGAAGTTTTCTAAGAATTCAAAGTTTACCTGAGAAACTTTTATTTCTTGTTATCCACATCCATGTATTTCTGAAGAACTAGAAATCCAGAATCCACAGTTCCCTGCTTTCAGTGATGAAAGAACAACAGATGAAACCCATGCATGCTGGGATTATCAAGGAAGCCTGAGGTAATAAAATGTTCAAATTACTTTTAAATTCAATGGGAGTGAGACTTCTAACCCCTTAAGGCTGTTGAAAATAATATTTTCAATATCCTGGAACCAAAGAAATTAAAATTTTGATAAACCTTCTGTGAACTAATAACTATTGATTATTTAATGGTTGATTAAACTTCCTTACTAACTGCCTCCAGAATTTCGCATTTAGAACACTAGCACTCATATTTCTATTTTTCATAAATGTCAATTCTGTCTGACATTGTGTGTTATTCAACATGAAAGATATCTGGAAAATAATCCTGCATCATAAAAGTGATCCACTGAGTGCTACCAACAATGAACCAGTAAAAGAATTAGTTATACAAGTAAAAGTATGAGCATTTCTTAAGAACATATTTTATAAAGTAGAACTTCTTCATTTTCAGAACAGAAAACAAAATTGGTGATTCAGATCTATATCCCTGCTCTGGTCATGCACAGTAAGAGGCATGAACAGGATGGGATTCCAGTCCACCAGTTATTCCATGATGGCTTCTCCTATTCCCATATGGTGCACCCTTTACCCATGTGCTACACCAAAAGGCATGAAAACCTTGCTTCTGTTGCAATGAAAAGCAAAAGCAAAATTAAACAGCACAAAACTATTTTGTGAAAATAAATTCTTGGCTTTCAGCCAGCTCTGGTGAGTGGCTAAAGTCCAATACTTGAGAAATACATTCCCTGCACTGCCCCACAGATCAAGTCCAGTGCCAGCTCCTCTCCTGCCCAAGGCAGGGATAGTCCATCCTTGCCTTTTCCTTTAGTACTGAGCCAGAAAAAGACGTTTTTATCAACACTTCTGAGAAGTTTTTAGCCAGCTCTAAACCATTTTTACAATTCATAGGACCTGAAGTTTCTGGTTGGGAAAGTTTCGTGCACATATGGGATTATGCAGGAGGAGGTTTGGTGCACACAGACTTCACTGGGAAGTTGCGTGGGCTTCTTCAATTAATTATTTTGAGAAGTGGGAACACCTAGAATGTATGAAGCTTGGCAATTTCTCTGAATAACATTAGAACAGGAAAAAGAGAAACTTGTGTTTGGTCTAATAATGAGCAAATCTCTAATAGCAAATAGATTCCAGTATTTCAAAGTAGCAATAAAGAAGAGCATTTGTTCGCCTGACAGGTCAATTTTATTCCCTTTTAAAATATGGAGAAATGGGGGAGCTGGAAAACTGCAACTTTCCATCACTAAAAGAGTAGGTATTACCTAAGGCAAGATTCCTAATGTATGTGTATCCTGCCTACAAATGCCTTCATTGCATTTGCTTTTCCTGCGGGGCACACTGGTTTTGTCCTTCAAAAATCTCTCTTGCATGAGACCTGAAACTCTCATCGAACAAGATACAAGCAGAAAAATGGAAAAGGTCTTAAGAGGCCACATACAATATATCCAAACATGAAATGCTCCAAGTTTATAGAGCAAAGTATACACTTTACAGTATTTGTAATCAACATAGGGAGTCTTTTATTGCTTTGCAGAAATCTGTGCCAAGAAAAAATTGCAGCTCTTTTATTTTCTAATGACGCAGCATGCTGTTAATTTGGGTATAATGCCAAAAAGCTCCATACTGTTATTCAGGAAAGAGTTGTCTAGAAACCCCTCAATGTCTTAGATAAAATTGAATCTGAATGGCTAAACCAATTTGAAAACAAATCAATTTAAAACTAATTTTATCCACAACATGCAGTTTTTTAACAAACATCTTTCACTACAACAGAGCCACTAGTGACATCCTTGAGCCAAATACATTTATTCTGTTCCTGATGTTGCATACAAAACAGGAACACCTTTCTGGTACTACTCAGACTACAGAGAAAACAAATGCCTGAATCCTTTCTCTCTTGTTGTCCCATTTCCATCATTAAAAACAAAGTCCTCCTCACAGCTAGGCAAACACCTCGGAATTTCTCCTGCCCTGGCTTCCTGCCTATTCACCAGAACCATCCTCTCTCTCCTGGAGTTTTAAGTTCATTCCAAAGCTCCACACAGAGAGTCTCTTCCCTTCTGGCCTGAATAGGTCACCACTGGTTTGAAATCTCACCCAAGAGATGAGTATTCTCGTGCCTTTTGTACCCAGATGCTGGAGGTATGGGATTGGTCCTTCTTTTCAAGGAATAAGTGAAAGGCCAAAACCTCCCAGAGCCAATCATATGCTGACTTGATTAAACCGCTGCCACCTTCCACTCACACACCAAGAAAACAAACGTGACTGTATAAAGCCAAGCACAGTGGAAAGATGGAGAACTCTCCCTATTTATTTGGCTCTAATAGCTAAGTATCAAAATAAGAACTTGCAGTAGTAAAAGATGTAAGGAACAAAGAGCTGAAAAATAGGGAGGGTTATCTTCCATAAAACTATGTGAATTAGCCACTGCAGTTCCACTCTCCATCTCTGAATTTGCACAGGAAACAATCTTGGAAAATGCATGAAAAAGTCAAGCAAATAAATTGCATTGGTTGACAAAGCAAGGATTTTTTTTTTTTTTTTTTTTACTTAATCTCTATTAATACCTGAAAAAAATACTATGTTGTGTCTTTCAAAAAAACCACGTTAGCCTAGACAGCAAATTACTTCCCACTCTGTTATCCTTCCCATGGTTATGGTCTGGCCCTGCACATTAATGTGAAGCAATATGAAGTTTCCTGTTACACTTTTTATTGCTTTTTCATTCAGCCTGAAAATTCACCTTAACCTTCTAAGTACTGCATTACTCACACTCTCATTTTTTGCATTGGCATAAGGAGAGCAAAAGCATAAAAAAAGACTAAATAACTTAGAAAACCCGAAACAACACAACCTTTTGTAATCTCTACTCACCGTTTTATAATTACACTTCTATTAGTTCTTATCAAAACAAATCCCTACTCAACTGCAGTCCTTTCAAAGCAAGAAGAAAAAAGGCATCTGAACAAATGCAAAAACACTTTTGTTCAAGTTTAAGTTTCAAAAGGAAGCACAGAACCAGGCTGTTCTTTCATTTATTCTGAAGCATCCAGAAGTTGCTTCAAAATGTGCTTTCTGTTTTCTCATTAATCTTTAAAGCATCTTAAAATCACTCTGGAAAATAATAATAATAATAATAATAATAATAATAATAATAATAATAATAATAATAATAACAGCAACAAAAAAAGCCACAACACAACAAGATAATAAGCTTACTTCCTTTTTGGGAACTGAGGATTTGTCCTACTGCGTAGTGCATTCTTTCAGGGTTTTACTTCTTTGTCCTGTAAGGATTTTCTGTCCTTACAGTGAAGGAAAAAATATTACCCTGTCCCAGAATTTACAAAATTGTATAGTTATTGCAAATTCTCGAAGAATTGTTCAACAGCTAGAAAGTGTTAGAAAAGGAACATATTTCCTGTTACACAACAAAAAATTTAAAGCAATTTCTATTAATATTATACAGAACATTTTTGGATCCATTCCTACTAAATCCTTGTTGAAAAGTCCCGTGGGACTAAAGTAATTCAGGGTATTAATGATTTTTAAGTTTACAATTATAAAGACATTTAATTTGACCTGAAAGTTCAACATTAAATTTCCAGACTGGATTGAAAAATACAGGGTTTCCCATTGAACTGAAATACAGTTTTCCCAATAAATAAAAACAGAACTATAAACGGTATATATTTAAATACCGATAAGAGGAAAAAACCCCAACAAACAAACAATAAAATTTATTCTGTGTATTTAGTTGATTTTATATTTTAACAATAAATAGACTAAAACAGGTTGTCTTTTTAATGTGTTTGTATAATTTTCACAGAAGGAAAACACTGATGAAAGCCTTAAGTTTTTATTGCAGTTCATTCTGCCAACTGAACCCTTGTTCAGAGAACTTGTATAGAATTTCTTTTAAACAGACGCTTTATTCAGATGTTCTTAAAAATTCAAAAAGAAGACCTGAGGAAATTTAGAGACACTCTTACTGTAATTAGAACACTTCTTTGTATATAATACATCCCCCTGGAAAATAATATAAAACTAATTGAAATAATTTCCAAAACCATTTCACATTTATCTCTCAAGTTTTATGAGAGCTCTGTGGAGCTAAAAACCACTTCAGATTCATCCACCTCTGTCAACAAATAATGAAATTTTAAGGATTGTAAATGGTGATAAATTTAAATTTAAAGGCTTCCATTAATCTTGATAAAGAATATCAGTGCATAACTTAGTTTATATATAACTAAATATATTCAAAATGCAAATGGTTTATAACCCAGGCACCAGACAGTCTTTAATAGCAGCATTCAGTGACTTCCTAGAACTGTACCTACACCAATGCCAAAGCACATGAGCCTTAACTTTACTTCCATATCTCAGTGGGACTACTCCAGGAGTGAAGTTACTCCCTGTGTTAGCATCTGTTAAATGAGATCCATAATTACAGCTGCCAGTTGGAAAACTGAAGCAAAAAATGAATACGCATTTCAAATATTCCAGTATATATACTATTCCCATGTCACCAATCACAGTGCCATCTGTACAAAACTGTATCAAAAATACTTGTCTTTTAATATCCTTCCCTTTCATCTCTAAATACTTCACTTGCATTGGAAAATAAATTTTAAATTTGGTTTTTTACCACCAACCACCCTACAGAATGGTCAGCATTGCTATCACCAGCAACAATGAATTACCATTGTATAATGACTTCCTAATGTTGGAGTGAATTTATTTCCACAGCAGTATGGCTTTCATTATTTCTGAGTTGACCATGTTAACCATTACGAATTCTTTTATATATAGATAAAAGAAATATTATTTCATAATATTATTATGAAATAATTAAGTTATCTTAAGAGATGAGCTTTTTCTCTGAACTTAGCATATATGCTTTCCCCCCACCTTCTACTTTCCTGCTTCTGCAGAAATAATAATTCACTACAGTATTTATAAAACTCAAAACAATAAAATCCTCAAATAATGCATGTGCTGTTAGAAAAGAAAGTTGGAGCAGTCTCAGTTTCTTTTTTTTTTTTTAAGAAGAAAACTTATCTTGAGGGCAAAAGCAGTCCAGAAGTATATGGCATTTAATATTTTACAGAATATATGTCTACAGAATATACTTTGTGTTTCTGAAGAATTAGTCTCTCTCTACTGAAGTACTTGTGTTTTGCCAAAGAGCCTGAGAAAGTGACAGTAGTTCAATCCAAGGCAGCCTAGATAATAATTTTATTCGATGAAATGGAAAAAATCATAATACTACATACTCCATTTTTTAGTTTCCAGAAACACCCTCTAGTATTATCAGAAATACAAAAAGTCTTAGTATAAAAGAGAAATTTTGCAAATTATCATAGAACTTGCTCTATCTCTAGTAAAGAAAAAACTCTGAACTCAGAAAGAAAAAAGTAAAAAAGGATATTTTTATCTGTTTAAAGAAAGTCCTGAGACCATCTGATTTCCTGGTTCTCTATACAACTTTAAGAAAAGAGTATAAAACTCTCTGGACTCAGTAACAAAAGAAAAGTAGAAAGCAAGCTCTGTAATCAGAATTGAAATAGACACATGAAAATACAGAATCATAGAGCATCTTCATCTAAGAGCTATTCTGTTAAATTAGAAGTAAAATAATTTTATTTCATTAAAACTTTAAGGTCTGCACAAAGGTAAATAATTTACAAACACACCTAGGAATTGTTCTTCTAAAACTGGCAGTTTGGTGAAGTTTCAGAGAAGTTTGAGAAAAATATTATGGTCATGGATAAAGAAGGAAAAACAATACTTCAATCTCTTTCCCAATACAAAGCTTTATTTTACATTATTAAAATGTAATGATGTATATGAAATAGAGAGGTTTCGATTCCACAAGTGCTTGCTCCCAGAAGTCCCACCACTTTGAATATATTTTCCCAGACAAATAGGACTATCTACAAGTATAGTCATGTGAAGAACCAGGCATGCCCCCTGTCCCCAATATTTATGAAATACATTAAAACAGCAGACAAGCCCTTTCTCGGTATAGCACTTCTGTTATGACTCAGTGCTTTTACTTTACAGCACCGTACTTAAAAAGACTATGTCATTGTAAAGCTCTATTCTAAATTGCTGTGGAAAAGTATTTTAAAGTATTCCCCAAATCCTATGAACTATAAAAAACACCCCAATTATGGATCACAGGCACTACATGAATTATGTTGTCCAGTACCAGAAATCTGTGCAATAACATCAGCTTACAATGCTTTTTATGAGACTGAACATTTGCCATGTGAATAAATTTAATCACAAGTAGTCTCTTCACAAGTTGGAGAAAGTGGGTGTTTATATTATAAAATCTTAAATTTTTATGCAAGATTTTGTAGGTAACTTATAACCCAGCTGCTGGGGATGAATACTCATAAAAGTGTTTGCATGTTTCAAATACCAACTAAAAATCATACTGTATTAGGGATACACGTGTGTGAAATCACTGGATAATCAGCATTCAAGTACATCTGAAATACTGCGTTTCCATGTATGAAGTTGGTAAGGGGAACAGGCAAAAATGCTGGAAGGGGTTACATGGATTCTAATGTTTCCTGCCTTTCATTCATGGCTGAAAATGTAAAGTGTATGACATGTAGCTCATCAAACAGAGCATTAAAAAAAAAAGAACGTACAAAAATAGACCAAGACAGGGAAAGCAGTAAAATGTAACAGCTTATTCACTCGATGACATATAAGATTCTGAAGAAGGAATACTTTTAACAACATGGTATTCCTTTAACAGAGACAATCGCTGCATCAGAAGTGACATAAAGTGAAGACAGGCAAGATGAGCATTTCTCTCCACACAGGATAAACAAAAAACCAAACAAAACCAAGCCCCCAAACCATTATCATGTGGAACAGAAAAGACCTTCTTGAAACGCAGAGTCAACAGAGGGACAAGCAGGTGTTTGCATTCTCTGCGGTTTAACTCATGGGCTTCATTATGTGCTTCACAGAAAGAAAAACAGTTTCATTGGTAGATCTTGCAGGGAAACAAAGAATTTCAACAAGATGTCCCGATAAACATCTTACGCTGTTAAACATCTTCACCGGGAGAGAGAGAAAAATCTCCCCCGCTGCAAGCAAACGTGGACATCTTTTGTTCCCTGATAAATATTTGCTTTTGTCTTTTGTGATAAGGTCTGCTGCCTTCGCCTCGCGCACAAAAAGGGCCCGCTTGTTTCTGTACAGAAAACATTTAATTAAGATCATTTCCGATTTCCAAGCCGCCCGTGCTCTGAGGAAAGGGACGAGCGAAAGGGGAGAAAACCCGACCCCCGCTGGCTGGGAGGAGGGGCCGGGGAGCGCTGCCCCGAGTCCGGCCGGGACCCGCCGGGGGACGCGGGCCGGGAACGGCCGGGAAAGGCCGCGAGAGGCCGGGAAAGGCCGGGAAAGGCAGAGAGCAGAGCCTGCCCGCTGCTCTCCGCTCCGGCCCACCGCGCCCGGCAGCGCCGGCGGCAGCACCGCCCTGCCCGGGGGCGCGGGGGCTGCACCGCCTGCACCCCGCCTTCGGTACCGCCGCACGCAGGCCGGGCCACAGCGGGGGAGATGCTTCAGTTTGCTCCGGCTGGCCTGGAAGGAGCGGGGAAAGACACTGATTAGGATGTTGGGGTTTTTTCGTGTTTGGTTTTTTGTTTGTTTGTTTGGGGTTTTTGTTTGTTTGGTTGGGGGGGTTTTGTTTGTTTGGTTGGTTTTTTGTGGGTTTTGGGGGTTTTGTTTGATTGTTTGTTTGTTTGGGTTCCTTCCCTCCACATGGGATTAGATGGGGTTGCTCTTCCCACTACAATTTTGGTTTTGAATCCTTTAAAGACTAAGGTACAGTTTGGGGTTTGCCTCTGTGACAATTCAAGGCTCACTAAAACATCAAAACCCTCCTACCAAAGTGAAGAAAAAGAGCAGCTTTAATCATGATTTCAAATATTCTAAGATAAACACAAAAGCAATGCCAGGCTCTATGGATTCTGCAGTTTTAGCTCTCTGAGGACTTCACCTGTTTTAAGTACTGGAGTTGGAATACACAAATAGTTTTGCCAGTGCTATAGTAGTTTGAAACACTGAAAAGAAAATCTGGGAGACAAAATCCTTATAAAGTGTTTATATACACACAAGCAGTACATGACTACCAAAGATCTTAGTCCTGATGCATATGCTCATTTACTGGAATTAATCCTCTTTATCGTGTTGACTGCCTGCAGGACCCAGTCCTGGAATATTCTTGTATGGCAGGTGCTAGGAACAATATTATTAGATGACGTTTCACTGCAAGTCTGTGGCAGTCAGCAGTTACCTCCCTGCATACCTCAGGAGAGCACACCCACATGATCATAACCAGAGACTTATTACTTGAGTATGTATGAAATTTTGTTAAGAAACATTGACAAAAATAACTGGTCTGAAGTAGGGAGAATTAGAATGCAAAATTTAAAGCCACATGATACAAGCAAAGATATTCCACTAGGAAATATGCACAAATTTGCAAGAAAGAATCATTCCTGCAATCCAAATATAAACCACAGGCGATTAACTCATACTGTGGACAGGACAGTCCAGAGATCTTTCTTTGGTTAAATATTCAGAGCACAAAGTGGCAATTTTTTCCTTCAAAACTCAGCACAATAAACTACATTTCTATAACATTTGTGCCATGTTTCAGAGGGCACAACTATTTCTTTTTCTGCAGGACTATCAAAGTTTTTATTTCATGAATGAATTTGCATGACACTAAAGACAACACCATAAACAGAAGAAAAAAAATTGTTAATGCAAATAAATCAAAGTCATTCTATCCTTCTCTGGCCATCTGTCTCCCCATGAATACACATGCGAAAAATAGAATTTGCTAAAAGCAGCTATTTTAAGTCTATCACATTTTTGTTCCAAGTAAAAAAAACAAGAGCAGAAAGTGCTAACAGTATCATCTTACCTGCCTTTTAAGCAAAAGTGTTAAAACACAACACACAAGAAAGCCTGCAAGCTGACAAAGACTCTGGATTAGGAACAGCAACTGACCCAGTGAAAATGAATCAGACTCACTTTTTTTTTTTTAATGAGACAGATTACTCCCCCACATATTGACACATCAAAAAATTATTATTACAGATCAACTTGATATTACAGTACGTACCACACACTTCTATGCTCTTAGCAGGTTTTCTCATCAAAGCGCTCATTCAACAAGAAGTATTTTATATGATCCCATAAATGATGGTGCTAATAATTTTGAACTGAGATAGGTAAATGCACCTTATGTTACCTGCTTTGCATAGATTAATTTCATAAGATCTCTAGAAGCTGTCAGGTGAAAGCCCCATCTTTTTAACCTCTTGAACATCCTAAAACTCCAGAGTGAAACTAAAGTTAATTTTCTTAACAGCACCACAGATTTGACAGGATTGTTTCAGGGTAACCATATACACAGTACCGTGTGTAAGAGCAGTGCCTAAAAGAAAATATTTTAAAAGTAACATAATCAATCTTTGGTGTGTCTGTTTTGTGTATCTACGAACAGTGGAATGCAATGAGAGACACATTTACATTTTTTTAGGGGAGGAATTCTATAGTAAATGATAATGACAGTACCATAAACAGAATAACGTCTTTTTACGGTTTGTGTGAATTTGATGAAAAAGAAAGCCATAAACAAGACCAAAGAGTGTGATGGGATTAATCCAAGATTATCTTAATTGATCCTCTTCATAAATACAGTGAAACCACATCCACTTAAGACCATTCAAGAGGATAATAAGTAAGCAGGAATTACCCAACTTCAACGTCAGCATTGGGCTGACAATATCAAACAACCATGAAGAATAACACAAACTAAATTAAGATAAAGATTAAAAGCTTCTGTCACTTACAGAAGGACCAACAAGAGACCTACCTGTGTATCAGCTTTTGTTTATGTAGGCAGAACAGATAAAGATAGCTGTAAACTTGAGACTACTTCAGTATGCCAGGGATATGCTTCTTAGCATATGCTTATACTCTAAAAGAGTGAGATAAAGCCTTTTCTGAAGGCAATCTGGGTTTTTTTTCTGCCTACAAAGTCTGGGGCCAAAAGAAAGACATTTTTATTTATCAAACAAAATGGAGTAGGAATATTTGTAAGTGGTTCAAACATATTTAAGAAATACTGAAGTGCACTTAGTACCTACTCCACTATCTGGCCATTGTTTAAATAACACATGACTAAAAACGTTAATTGTAGTAATCAGACAAAGCTGGAAACTTTACTTAAGGACCTATGGATCATAAGTCAACCTTGTCTTTATCAACCCAGTAGGAAAAAGAAAGAAACAAAGGCAAATATGTAACAAACAAAACATGCTGCCTATCACCCACTGGCAGTTCAAGCATGTTCCATACAGAACATGAAAAAATATCTAGTTTTTCCTGGCAAAAAAAATTGTTTCTACATCATAGTCATTACCATCGTATTTGTTGTGTTGAATATTTACACTATGGAGGGGTTTTCAGCAGTCCAAATTTATATTTTAAATCTGGAGCAGGGAAGTCTTAGACTCAGTGGAGGGGGATCAGGTTAGGGAACATTTAAAGGAACTAAAGTAGACATAAACAAATCCCTGAGACCTTATGGGATCTATCTATGAGTGCTGAGCGAGTTGGCTGATGTCCCTGCAAGGCCACTCTCAGTAATCTCTGAAAGGTGGCTGTGACTTAAACAGGTTTCAGAGGAATGGAAAAAAACAAATATCAGCCCCATCTTTCAATAGGGTCAGAAGAAGGATCCCGGGAACTACAGGCTGCTCAACCTCACCTCACACCCTGGGACAAATCCACTAGAAAAACATTCCAGATGTACTGCAGACAAGGAAATGATAGGCATAATAAGCATAGGAAAAGGGAAAATCATGCTGGACTGACCAGAGAGCCTCCTATGATGAAACGAGCTGTGAATGTCATTTTGATTTTACGTGGCCTCTCATAGCATCCCCACAGACAACGGAATGAAATATGGACTAGGTAGGTAAGTGGACAATGAGGTGGACTGAAAGCTGGCTGAACTGCTAAGCTCCAAGGGTTGTGATCAGCACAAAGCCCATCTGGAGGAGAGTCCCCAGTGGTCTACCCCTGGGGTTGATCTCAAGGATAATATTTTTAAATATTCTTCCTCAGTGGCATAGGTGATGAGACAGAACACACACCCAGGGAGTTTGCTGAGGATGCAAGAGTAGCAGAAGAGGCTGATATGCCAAAGAGTTGTGCCATTCAGAGGGAAGGAGAGAAATGGGCCAACAGGAACCTCATGAAGTTCAACAACAGAAAATACAAAGTCCAGAACCTGGGGAGGAATAACCCCAGGCAGCACTACACACTGAGAGCTGACCAGCTTGGAGGGAGCTCTGCAGGAAAGAACCTTGTGACCTGATGGACACCAAACCGATCATGAGCCAGCCCTTGCCACACGCTGGCATCCTGGGTTGTACGAGGATAAGCATTGCTACCAGAACTGTTTCTGTTAAATTATCCAGGCTGGAAGAAAAAGAAAAGAAATCAAAACCAATTTGAAGTTAGATAAGTATATATATAACCACAAGAGAAAGTTATAAAGTGAAGACAGATGTGTATCATCCATAAAAAAAAAAAGGAGATGCTAAGGGAGCTGGGCCTCTTCAGCCCACAGGACAGAAGGCTCAGGGGAGAGAGAACATATTGCTGTCTACAACTGCTTGACCAGAGGATACAGAGAAGACAGGGCCAGACCCTTCTTGCAGCTTCACAGTGGAACTACATCAGTCATAGGTCAGAACATGGGAAATTCTGATTGTATATAAAAACTTTCATTTGTTTGTTGTTTTACCATGAGAGTAGTCAAACACTGACATAGGGTGCCCAGACAGGCTGTGGGATCTCCCCATGAAGGAATTCAGTGAAGGAATTCAAGATACAACTGAACACAGCTCTGAGCAACCAGATCTAATTAGATCTGTTCCTGGAGGTCCCTTCCAGTCTCTTTTTCACTGTTATCAAAATGACTGCAGAAAGACTAAGTATGCATTCCTTAGGCAACTCTCCAAACATAAGTACATGGAGTACAGGAGCTTATAATCTTTGCTCTTGATGAAAGTTAAAAAAATGAAAGAATGAATGTCACAAAAGACAACAAACTTCTCCTCTTTCAAACGGGTTACTCTGCAAAACTATCAGCAAGATGCTACCTTAGTTATCAAAGATCACTTTGGAAGATTGCTATAACTGACATTTACTTTACATTTGTTTTATTAAGTACATAGCAAGCTACACAAATATGACAGCAAGATTTTCACTTCTGAAGTCACATGTCATTTATACTTTTCACTGTTACTCTGTCAACACAGTGGTTTTTTTTTTTCTCTCAGAAACACATAACCAAGTGTTATTTAACTCCTGGTGAAGGTTCTTGGATGTACTACAAGATACATCAGTATTTTTAAGAGAACTTACACAAACAAAGCAAAGCAAACCAACCAAACAAAAAAAGTTATTAATGCCAGAGAAGAATCCCTAAAATATTTAGCAAACATGTGTTGGGTGGTAGCCTGGGGAGGGTCAGAACATGAAGCTGGTTGTTGCAATATCCTTCTAATATTTGTTGAGTAATTACAGCAACCCCCGCAAGTACAACCCCGTGCTGGACACCGTCACTGATGGCAGAACCCCAAGGGCGAGGGGATGTTCTCAGCAGATATTTGAAATCAGCTCAGCTGCTGCCTGGCCATGGATCTGTCCATAAGTACAATGCCAATGCAAGCAAAGCCTTCCTCACTTCAGCCTTGGCACAATCACAGAATCACACAAACAATTAGGTTGGAAAAGACCTCTGAGATCATCGAGTCCAACCTGTGACCGAACACCACCATGTCAATTAGACCATGTCCCTTAGTGCCACATCCAGTGTTTCCTTAAATCCCTCCAGGGACAGTGACTCCACCACCTCCCTGGGAAGTCCATTCCAGTGTCTAATCACCCTTTCTGTGAAGAAAATCTTCTTAATTCCCAACCTGAACCTCCCCAGGCACAGCTTAAGACTGTCCTCTCTTCCTGCCAATACAAAGAGAGCTCCCCTTCTCCCACGGGAGTGCCAGGAAGCCTGCACAGCACCGTGCTGGGTGGACAAGAAACTGGCAGTGAAGCTTCCTTTGCACTTTCACCAGTTCCACAGTACAGACATGCCCTGCAAGCGCAGGATTTAGATCTCAAATCAACATCTACCTCTGGCATGTTCATGCTGGGACCTTCTCCCCTCAGACCAGGCCTGGGATTACTGCCTCCGTAAATACCTCAACTGATTCCACTTAGGTCCAGGTTTTCTCCCACTGGGACTGATAACAGAGCAGTCAGTGACAAGGACAAACCCCTCAGAGTGCTATGCTATTTGTTCATAGGGGAAAAAAGTGGAGAAAACAGGTCTGAAATAGATTCACATGCTTTCCTATTTTTCCTTGAACTTCACCATTCCTTGAATCCTCTTAAAGACCACTTGTCTATTCCAGGTCCTTCCCCTAGATAAACATTGGCATTTAACAATCCCCCACGCAAAAGGGATTTTCAACTGTTTACTGATCCTTTGTGCTCTAGATGCCAGGTAGACAGAAGTGTTGTGCCCCTTTACATTGGATTCTAGATGCTATATGAAGTGCTACTTTGGTTTTCTCCAAAAAATTTAAGGGCCAAACTCACATTAAAAAAAAAAAAATAAACCAGCTGTATAACAAAACATTTTTGGTAGAAATGACCCTAAAAGGAAATTAAACTACAGACATCCAAAGGAGTTTTCATAGTACACTCTTACTGGCATAAATGGAAACAGCACTTCTTGGCACTGTGCTTGATGACATACAAATTTATTAGAAAAGATTTTGCTGCCCTGAAGACTTCATATATTTTTTAGCTACCTGAGAAACCTCTAAATCAGTGGTTTAATTCACTGGCTAGTGTTTAGAGAGTTCCTATGAGCTATAGGAGTTAATTTTCTTCAGGGCATGAGTTTTAGGTTACATTTTTCGTTTGAGAGAAATAAATTCCAAATGTCATCCATGTGCTTTCCTCTGCCTAGCAATCCCTTGCAGGCATCATCCTGCACATCTTTTACTAGGGAGTTAAGATGGGCATCTTCATTCTTTCCTACTGGGCTTTTCTTCCAAAAGATTAATTTCCAGCCTTTCTTGTTTGCTTTATACTGGGCTTGTATTCCCAGGCTACTTCTGTAGGAAATTGCATGTTTCAGACTATCTTTAATATCTAAGAAGCCTCTTTGAAAGGGCCAGCTTGTCCTGAAACAAGATTCAAGATAAATTGGGTAGCCAGAAGCTTCATATACAAGCACCCAAAGGAGAAGGTCAGATATTTTATTCTTAAAAATCAATTGAAGGCATCTACTCTCTGTGGGTGTTTAATAATATTTTTAGGACACTTCCATGAAATTTTCTCTTTTAATCCGCTTCACCCTAAGCTTCTAAATGGACTTGTACTGCTAATTTATGCAGTAAGTGATGTGAATAAACCAGTTGTAATCACTTAGGCAACTGATTTTGCCATTCCTCATCTGTTATTCTTTCTCTTCTATCTTTTGCTCATCCTTTCAGTCAGATGTAAGTTAAAGAAATAGCTGAAGGTTCTGAACCTTGTTTCCTCAGTTTTCTCCTGACTGGTGGGCTGGTTACACTGGAGAGATCAGAGAGCCAGTGTCAGAGTTCATCATGGTATGCTCAGGCCAAAAAAGGGAATATGAAAAATGCCAGTGTCTCTGAAGTATTCAGAAACCCACTGAAACCTAAAAGGGACCAACTGAGGCCCTGCAAGACCTACTGAAATGTGAAACTAAAAGTCTAGAGAACTTTTATGAAGTACCACAGCAGACCCCCTTGGAAACCCATGGACTACTTTTCCTTCAGTAAATTTGAAATGGATCTGAAACAATGAGGAATGATCTGTACTCTTCATGGATACCCCTGCTTGCCAGTTGTTCAAGCTTCAGTGTATTGAAGCTCTTCTGTTTTATACCAATGTTGTAATTATCACAACAGCAGACCAAAAACATACACTCAGTGAGTGCTACAAATAACTACAATTAATTGTGTACTATAAATAGTTGCAATTTATTCTGAAGAAAAAAATCTGATTTTTGGTTCAGAGTAACTGTAATAAATACAAATTTCTCTTTCTAAGGGCAACCTTAATTTTATGTACTCTTGTAGTTGTCAGCTTCTTAAACAGAACTGCAGTTCTGGGGCCGCTTTCCATCTATAATTATCTCTCAAATGATACCAACCCAATTAACCTCCTTCTGTGTCTAGTTTACACTCAAGCCAAACCCAGAAGCACAGTCACTGAGAGCCCCGGAAAGGTACAGTCAACCTGCTTCTGGTTTGGGACTTCAATGCCAAAATCCAAATTTGCCTGAAGCAGGTCCTGATTGAAGCAGCAAATATTCTGCTCAGTCCTAAGTTGTTCTTATAATGTGAAAAGGATAGAAACTCTTCAGCTGCAGAAGCCTAGAGCTCTCTGCTTCAGTTTTGACATGCTCAGTATTCTGAACGCTTGCTACCTGGGCAGATCTGAGAAATTTTTGTAGGAATATAAAAGGCACCTTCCTTTCTGCCCTGCTGCATTAAAAGAAGGGCAGAATACACTTTCTGGAACAGCAGAAATATCAGCAAAAAGATGGGTTTCCTCTAAATTTCTGAATCCTTCTGATGAAAAGGGAAACAAAGGAGCAAAGAAGATGGATCATTTTAACTTAAATATTCACAGTTTTCCAGAAATAGATTGAAAGATTTTAGAATGGAAAAGGCTAGGTGCCATTCAGATACAACACTTGCCAGCCCGAAGACAAAATCATTGCAAACCTGGACAGGACAAAACAAAAGTCCTCAGGAAGTATATAAGGAATGCTTTAAAACATTAAACATATAAAGAAGTAGAAGTACGCAACAGAAAGTCCATATACAAGGTCCAAGCATAGTGGTGAGTTCAATGAGAGCTGATAAGTCTCTACACTTCCTTTGGCAGAAAGCTCACAGTTATAGGCATGGAAGTGCTTAAAATCTGTGCTTTACTTTTTGTGATTTTTAAAAAATTGTTCTTTGGGGTATATAGTGACTTAAAGCACAAGAGTTCCAAGCAAGGAAACTAGAACTGCATTCCCTCTATCCAAGTCATCAGCTTCACACTAATTGAGTAATAACCACACAGTAATTAATGCAGCTACCCCTTCCCATTCAAGCTGTAGACTTAAACAGGGATTTGTTTTTTCAGATATGCAGTGTAAAATCCCTAAAGACCTAGAAAAGGAAGGCAATAAAAGGCAGTTAGAAAAGCATGTGGTTTTTTTCTGAGTTTGACTGGAGGTCTGTTAATTTTGTGTGATTTCTGATTTGAGATCTAGCTGAACACATCGGTGGGAGGCTATTTAAACAAGGCTGGAATTGACACCTGAATTTTCAACACTATTGCTCTCAGAAAGGGTAACCTGGCAGCATTAAAACATCAGTCACATGCCAAATGTTGTGTTCACAGTCACCTTCAAGTGCTTGGGCTGAACTCACCCTGACAATGTTTTTTAGGAATGAGGCATTCCCATGTTGCTTCCATGTCCTCCTTTTTGAGAAGGCACTGATAATACTCCTTTGCATTTATCCACTTCTTCTAGCACAGATAGTTCTAAGGCTACTAGTAAACAATTAATTTGAATGTTAAACTATCCCGTATCTACTTAGTCAATTAACAAACTCCTCATATTTCTTTTTGTAAACTTATGTATTAAAGTAGTTGAGATGTGCTACACCAAAGTTAAGAGAAGTTTTGACTTTTTTCCTGACCTTTCTCCTCAGTGCAAAAAAATTCTTTTAAAAGTCCATGTTGTTTCAAGTTTCATCTGGTTTAGTGCTGAAAAATTCCCTAACTTAGCACTTTACACTGAGCAGAACAATACTTCCATTATCACTTGAAATAATGATTAAGGTTGTCTCCACTACAGATTCTGATTATGAAATCTCTTTAGTTACAAGATAAATACATTGGCCTACAATCTTTTTATAACATATCAGAACATCTCTTTTATCCACACAACAGTCTAAGCTAATGAGTCTCACAGAATACAGAGGAATCAGACTCCAAAAGAAGCTACAATATAATTTTTTTACCTTATACACCTTCAAAACCTAAATTCTGTTTTGGGATATGCTGGGCAGGAAGGCTGGAACTAGGGGCATCCAAAAGGCTAAAGAGGGAGAAAAATCAAAAGTAAGAAAAATATTTATAGTTCTGATGGAAATCTTTGTAGAAACCCAGTGTTTCTGTTTGTTTTTAAATTTAAACTGGGCCTATATTTCAAGTTATCTATAAGAGATTTTAAACAGTAATTTGGACTCTTAATACTCTTATTATTAAAGCAGTAACTGTAATAGTTAATATTTCAAAATATTCTCTGTCTTTCTTAAATCAGCATTTTACTTGTGACATTCAGAAGATGTTATTCCCCCTAAAGAGCAAGGTATGAATAGCCAATAACTGAAGTCAAATAAATTGAAGGAGAATTAATCAAAAATAACATAATTTCTATTATAGCTTTAATACTTCTTATGTAGCTATAATACCTATAGATAATGATTAGCTATGAGGGCAAGGCATGCACACACACCAACACACACATCCAAATGCCAAAACCCATAAGAAATTACCACAGCATGATCTCCTCTTATGTCCTTGTGGAGTGCTAACACTACTTGTAATGGAGACTGCGGAGAGGAAATATCAGCAAAGATCAGCCATGTAAATCTTTCTGCAAGCACTGGAACTGACACAGCTAATTAAACTGGTTTGTGTAAGAAGCAGGCAAGTCCATGAACACAGTAGAAAGGCAAGTAATTCAGGAGTTAATTCGCATAACAAAAGTGAGTCCATAAAGTTGTTTCCAATTCAAAGCTGCCCTTAAGAAGTGTGGTGTCCTCAAGAGGGAGTGTGTAGAGGCAGTAAGGGTCATCCACTCAGCATCAGATAGTACATGTCGTGGGCAGGAATCTGCTCTCTGCTCCCAAGGAGAAACAGGCTAAAACTTTGTGGAAGGGACAGGAGGGGTCCTCTTGTCACTGCTCAGGTCTCTCACTACCAACTTCTGGCTCCCTACCATTCCTGGATATATCAAAAAGAAGTCAAGATCCACTGCAAGAAACCCACAGCAAAGGTTCCAAAGCAAGCTATTAATTTCTCACCTCTGTATTATTGCTTTAGAGAATTCAAAATATACATGCTTAGTAAGAGACACATGAATAAAAATCCACTGTTTTGAATTTCCAAGTGCCAGTTCTCGAAAGAGTCACTTGATAAGAAGGTGGAGCTTTTTGGTTTATTTATTCAACTGAATGAAATTATTACTCCTCCTGCACATTTTACTTAAGTAATCACACTGTGAAGACTTATTCTTCATCCCCTCCCAAAGTAAAGTGAAAAGTAATTTCATTTTCACATTGGTTTTGGTATTGGAACTAGGACAACTCCTGGCGTTGCTTCCTATTACAGGCTTTGCCTTTCTTCAAAGACAACTTTATTAATATTATTGAAATAAGAACCTCTGGAGTGATTTTTCTGAGCAAGCAAAGGTTTAAAACAGTTTTGGGAGAGTGGGAGGGTACTTACTGGGACAAGAGTGACAAGAAGAACAAATAAAGGAAACGAAAAGCCCAGCTAGAAGACTTACAGAGTACTTTACTGAAGGTCCAAATGTCACCTAGGCACCAAGAGAATATAAAATTGTAAGGTTTGGGTAGAACTGGATTTTGCCAGGGTGTTTTCATATTGAACTTGGAGAATAGGAACAGGAAGATAGGCAGAGATGTAGGCAGTGTGCCATACACACAACTTCCAGCTTCATTCTGTTTTATACACCATACTCACAGTAAAATATAAACTCTTTGCATTCAGCCCCATTTTCACAAAAAAAAAAAAGGGTTCCTAAAAACCAGCTGCTTTAGTTTTCCACATCTCTTCCCCACTGACAGCTAAGCCAGCTGTCCAGTGAAAGCTGTCCAATACTTGCATGAAGCAGAGGAAGGAGAAGAAAAGAAAAATGCTGCCCCTGTGCTCCAATTGGAAAGTTTCACTGCTGTCTTGGGCACTGTGTTTTGTGAGAGCCAACTTGGGTTTTATAAGTGATCCCTGCCAGCCATCCTGCTCTTCCCTATCAGTCTGGGAGAACAGATGGAGCAAAATCAGGTCTTCTGCAGGAGTTTTAGTGACAAGTTACTGTATTTCCAGTTTAAAAAAAACCAAAACAACAAAACACAAATGTCAAAGAGAAGTCTAATGAAATATGCTTGTTCATAAATGCATGCTGAAGTGAACAGGAGAAAGAAATGTTGCCAGTGGAAAAAGAAGATGTACAAATAATATTTAAATACAGAGTTTCAGTGTACTGTGAAATAGCATATATATTTTTTTAAAAAAGACAGAAAGAATTTAACACTGCAGTTTCTTGAAAGCCTATCTCACTGGACTTATATGAGTTGGATTTTCCCCCCAGTTATTCAAATATTATTTTCAATGCCCTAGTTTCAGCTTTGGAATGCATAATCCAAGAGATTCAAGATATCTACTGGACTGCAAAAAGGACTGCAAAAAACTACAAAAATTCTATTCAGGAATAGAGCATAAGCCTTTATTTTATTAAAATTTACAAATGAGAAACTATTTTGGGAGGTAAGGTATGGATACTGCAGTTCCAGACACGCTTTGGACCCAATAGCTTGAATAACTTACCGAGGGACACAGCTACTTGCAAAATGAAAAAAAATATAGCTGAATAGAAACTTCTTTCATAAATAAAAAATACCATCAGTTTCAGGAAACTTATAACTTGCAGATCATCTGTGCAGAGCATATTCGAAGACATTTAAAGATAATTGTGGTAAAGTTTCTAAGTCATCTGTACCTAAAGCTCGGACACAGAGAGGTCGCTCACATTGCCAGTGTCTTGATTTGCATGAAGTAAACCATATTTGTTTTCAAAGTAAGATGTTTTCAAAATATTTTGCTTAAGGTAATAGAACAAACAGAGAACCTGTTATGGATCTCAAAGACATTGCCCTGGGGCTATTTTATTCCACAGCCATCTAATATAGGGACTCCTAAGCTCCTAAGCACCTGGAACTGGCTGCCATCACAGAAAACATATTGAGCAGATGGCCTGCAACCTGTTTCAGCTTGCAATCTCCATGGCCCTAAAACATTAATTTCAGTAAAATATGTAGTGAAACCTCACCAAAATGTGTGATATTTGTAAAGTAGGATCTCATTTTGAAACCCTCTTGAATCAACACAAGTTTAATTTGCATTTCATTGTGCTAACCTAGTATATGTCAGGCCCATAACCCTAACCTATATCAGAACATCATATGCACCTGCTGACAGAGAAAAAACTCACATATTAAATAAATTTTTTAAAAAGAGTAAAATAAAACAGGGTGGAGCTGGTAGTTTATGAAAAACATACTCTCTGATAATAAATGAACATTCAGTACATTAAACCTAACCTAAAGTAAAACCCTCAAAAGTGTCCCACATGTGGACATCAGGTCCTCAGCACAAAATGTTTTGCTTTTCAGATTTGCTTCTACTGTACTCTAATATTTGCTAATGTAAACAAGCAAACTGAGGCATCCAGTTTTAACTATGATTTATTCTGAAGAGATACATTTAAAATTTTAGGATCTTGATAAGCTTACAGCAGAGTGCAGCTGTTCTTATAAAGATGTAGTGCAAGTGTACTGCCAAATCTTTAGTTTGGTTTCAGACATATGAAGCAAATGTAAGAAGTTTAAACAAATGGACATTTATTAAAGTTTATTCTAGGGTGATTTGGCCTGAACCATCACTAAGATCCAGGTACTTCTCGGTGTGGGCAACCATCATGTTTCTGGCATAGTCCACTGAAACCTCAGCCACAAAAATTTGAACAAAAATCCTGGGGCTATCAGCCGTGTAAGTCAAATTGAACAGAAGTGAGATTTTTGAAATTAATATTCAGCGGTTTCCTAGCTTTTTACAAACACGTTTTTGAAAGTGTTTCTCTTCTGATAGCCAGCGTTACAGCCTTAATTATACATAAGTCATTAGTAAAGATATCTGTTTGCCAAACATCTGGAACAAACAGGATTTCAGCCAGGCAGGAACGACTCACTGCACGAAGGTGCTCTGGACTCCCCACGGGGCAGCCGGGTGACCTACACAGAGTTCTGGCTTCCAAACAGTGTCCTTTAAACAAGTAACACAGCAAAGGAGACTCATTCTACTCCTGCACTCCCCAAATATTTATCCAATCTCCTTAATCCTCATCCTGCAGCCAATAGCTCTTTGGCAAGATGCAAGGCCAAGGCTGTCAGCCCTTGGCTGCCTCTGGGAGGCCCATATGAACTGCAGCCACTTAATTTTTTTGTGTCCTCATAAAATCCCCTCTGACTTTTGGGTTGGGAACCAACCCATACCCTTTGTAAGCATTTCCACACATGTGAAGTCACAATGGTCCCTCTCTTCTGGAAAGACATCAGGGATCAGCAGGTGTTGCTCTGGAGAAGTCACCAGTGACCAAAGGCAGTTCTGAAGAAATGTACCTGTCCTGCCCACAAAACAGGACACACTAGGATTGATTTAGAAGAAAAGAAACACATAACAAAGGAACAAGGTTTCTGATTCTACAGGGAGATTAGTCAACTGCGCTGATTTTTATCTTTGTCTCAGTAGATTTAGCTCCCCTCACATTTCTGATTATTGGAAGTTCATGTATATTTTCTATTACATTAGACTTTTCAGACAGTTCTCCAAAGCTATCAAATTTTTATAGTACACCAGCAAAGTAAAATTTGCTTTCATGGCATGCCTATGGGTGTGCCTATCTCCTCTACTTTGTTGGTATTATGACAAGTCAAACACACACAGGCTCAGAAAACAGACCTGTTCTATAAAGTACTTCTCCTTAGTTTTAAAATAGAAACTTTGTGTTATCCTTAGATGTGAGGACAGATTACTACACAAGTTACTTCAAGCAGTGTAAATTATTCCACGGCGGCCCAGCCCAGCTACAAAATGTCAACAGGACATACTCAAATGATGCAGAAACTTTAGATTGTATGAATAGATATGCTTGACTCTTCTATTAAACGTTGGTGGCATAAATTAAGTCACTAGATAGGCTGTTCTGCAGAGCTAGGACCTTGTAATAGGACTACTTATTATTCTATGATAAACTGTAAGGAGGAGCAATGACAAGTTTTTAAAAGCAAAACCTTTACCTGAGCCCTTGGTATGCTTTACATTTTCTGCTGATGTCTCCTTCCAGTTACCTTTCTAATTCCTAGGGTTATATCAAATGCTGCCTTCCAACATGCAGCTAACTCAGTCTATGAGTATTCTTAGCAGACTTTTTAGCTGAGCAGTTGGAATGTTTATCATTAAACCGTACTGTCCATGCTTAGTAGTTTACGATGCACTAAAACAAAACTCAGTCTCATCATGAACTGTTACAGAATTCCCTGTCAAAATTGGTTCATCTCTTCCCTGTTTTAGCTGCAGAAATTTTCAAAAAGCAGGTTCAAAAAACCCCAAAAAACCACAAAGTAGCTGTTAAAATATTGTATTTTTCTCCCTTTGCTCTGAATCAGAGCTGCCATAATTGTCATCCAATTTCTTCCCTAAAGCCAAACCAAAACAAACAAAAAATCTAAATCAAATAAAACAGCAACAAAACCTCATTTTCTAAAGCAGAAAACACTTCAGCTTCTGAGCTTCACAACCCCTCAAATACTGTATCTAAAGGAAAAACTGGAAAACTCATCAAATTTCACTACATGTATTATCTCTTGCATTCACAACAAGAATGTATCATTTAGGAAGTGTGTTAAAGGTGTGTTATCTTAAGTTCCACACCATGAGTGTATGCTGAAAATTTTAAAGATACCTCCAACAAAGAGGGGAAAAGGAGTAGCTTTGCTTACTTTGTCACTTACATTGACGTATTTAAAAAGAGCTTTCTCAGTAATTTAAAAGTAATCAATCTCTTAAGGACAAGCCAATCTTTCTATTTACCCAAGCCAGAGGAGGATTGCTTTTCTAATTTCATAAGGACTCATTACCTGGTAGATGAAAAACGAAACATAAAGCTGAAGTATTAAAAAAAAAAAAAAGTTAAAAACTGAGGGTTTATTTTATTAAGTTTAACTTATGGTCTGGAGAGCAGATTTACAACTTTGAAAACTTACTGCTTCTCAGTAGTGTAAAATACATTTTTGCATGCCTCAAAAAGCCAACCACTTTGTACTAACTAATGCCATCTCTTTCAATTGTTCATCTCCCTGACCTGCTTTGCTCCAATGAGTCATCATTTTAATCCTCCAAGTGCTTCTGCTGCACTTACACCGCAGCACATAGATACCATCTGCTTTTCAGCTCAAGAACTGCTACAAGAAATCACTTCACACCCTCCAGCCCAGTAACTGAGATATTTTACAAGAGGCTGCTGGTCTTGCTCTTTCTAAAAGACCTCGTGCTGATCATTGTGTTCCCCTCCTGAGAATGGTTGAGGTTAGAGCAGGGGGATACGAAGGTTTGAGCCCTGCATGGCAGGGAGAAGAGGGAGACTGTCCCATTCCTGTTCCCTGCATTGTGGCCAAGAAAAGCCAGCACGTGCAGGGACCACCTTCGGCTACCACTGAGGCTGCTGAAGGCATTTTTGGTCTGGCCTGCAGCACTGCAGGCCTTGTGCCTGTCACGGGGCTGAGGATGCCTCACCACCTCCGATGCCTGGAACTCCCTGAGGGAACAGAGCACAGGGGCTGGGGTGGCCTGTGCTGGACCTGGCCCCTGGTCCTCCAGACCCAGCATGGAACGTGCCTGATCTCCAAGACAGCACTGCCACCTCTCCACTGTCCCTGTTACCGTAAGGTCCCAGAGGGAACTCTCCAAACTCCGGGTGATGAGTACCCCGCATCACACTGCTCCAGGGCATGGCACGGCATGGCATGGCTGTCTTCATCATCCTTATGAGGAGAAGCAGAGGGGCAGGTACTGATCTCTTCACTCTCGTGACCAGTGATGGGACTCAAGGAAATGGCAGGAAATCATGCCAGGGGAGGTTTAGGTTGGATATCAGGGAAAGGTTCTTCACCCAGAGGGTAGCTGGGCACTGGAACAGGCTGCCCAGGGAAGTGGTCACAGCACCAAACCTGCTTCTTGATGGAGTTCAAGAAGCATTTGGACAAAACTCTTGGGCAAATGGTGGGATTCTTGGGGTGTCCTCTGCAGGGTCAGGAGTAAGACTCGATGATCCTGATGGGTCCCTTTCAACTCTGCATATTTTATGATTCTATGGTGGCCCATTGGCCTCACATACCTGGAGAGTTTCCTGCTTCCCCTCGACACGGCAACTTCCCCTCCTTCTCCATGTGCACAATTCCTTCATGGCACAAGCCAGTAGCCCTGGTGAAGTTTCAACCCTGCTGCTGCTGCAAAGTGCATAACCACGTGCAACAATTCTGCCCTTCCAGCAGTCAGAGACCTACAGTTCATCACGGATGCCAGGTGGCCCGGAACAGGGAGTCACTGCCAACATCAGGTGCCACACTGTTGCCTGTCACGCTGGCACAGCTCCTTGCTGGCCACACTCACTGCCTGGCCACTTGGTAGGACTCAAGCTGCAACCCCTGTAACTCACACCAGACAACTGTTTTAGTAAAGGATTTCAAGAGAAAATTATAACTAAAAAGTAATAGAAGAGGCCACCTTCATTTCAAGAAAGGTGAACAACAGTTCAAAAAATTCCTAAGAATACCTACTGACATCAAGTTAGTTCAGCTCTTCTTCAGATTTGTTTCTACTTTAACATACAATTTGACATCTTGAGAAATCAGGTTATTTTGTTTTGTTTTTCCTTTTTTCTTTAAAACACTCGCTCCTTTCAAATAGAAGCTTTTAAGCACAGAGTAATCCTAAAAATAAAAAAGTCTTTCTCTTCTACTTAGCACCAGGGAATAGTTTTCTAACATCTGGAAAGGGAAACAATAGCTTCTGCCCTTGCAAGAGTGCAAGAGTGTCATGCTGGCAATATTGATCCATTTCAAGAAGAGAGGAGCTCTCTCTTCCTTCTCTGTAGCCAGCCCAGGAAGTAGATTTCAGGTTCAAGCCCCTTTTTCTTGAAATAATTCATTTTTTGATGCACTTTTTGAAAGCAGAAGCATTTGAAATGGGCATAACCAGAGTCATCCCTGGAAAAAGGGTTGGGCTATAAATGAATATTCCAAACCAGCATGATATCAGCTCTCCAGAGATAGCAGAGAAGGAGTACCACCCTGAACAGGGCTCGGCAGCAATGAAAGAAATTTAATCTTAAGTTAAACAAGATGGAAGGCATTTCATAATGTACTTGAGATGAATATTTTATTAATCACACAACTACAGGAAATAATTAACCCCACAGATAACATTTTATAGTATTAATAATAAACATGATTAGAGAAACAGCATTATCCCAATGCAATCCCTAAAGTATACTCTGTTCACCAGATGAAACTAGATCAAATATAAAAGAAAGAGCATGTACAGCCTCGTCACATGAAGGAGAAAAATGCAAATATTCAGTTACACAAAGTACAGGGGAAGAAACAAGTAAATTACCAGTCCATTGGCAAGGACATAGTATGATATTTAGGAGTCTGATTGCTCCTCCCAGACTCTGTGATCGTCTGGGTATGTCCCTTCACTCTGATAACCAATTTATATATCTACAAATTAAACAAGAGAGTAGGGTTCTCTTGGCAGAGTGGGAGAGTTTATGCTGGGGGCAACATTTCTCAAAAAGGCTTGGCACTAAGAGTGGACACGACCCCACCAAACATGAGCTCCCGATGCACTGCCAGGGCTGAGGGGAAAAATGCATCCCCAGAGGCCTCTGTGGAAGAAGCCTGAAAAGGACTGAAGAACTTGGACTAACTGTATACTTGGCAGTCAAGCATCTGGTGTTGGAAGGCTGTATCAGTGTCTGCTGTGCACAATTCAAGAAACTCACTAAAGAGCCTCATAAGTGAAGGACTAGAAGAAACTCTTTAACACAATTCCATTTAGCCCCAAAAATTATGTCTGAATGGATCACTGTCTCAATCAGTTTTGACAGGAGGTTCTTATAGGTAAAAGACAATACTACAAACAAGTTCCAGCAGTAAAATTCAGATCATATAGATACAGGTATAGATTAGATATAGATCTAGATGATGCAGGTACACAGGGTACCTGTTGTACCACAGTGGTTCTTCACCACTGGAACACCTTCCCAAGGAAGATGGCATGTTCTCTGTCCTTTACCCTTTTAAATCAAGATTGGACTTTGCATTCTGAAAATCATACTTCGAACAGGAATTAATTTAGATTACATACACAGTGTTAACCCAAATGATCTCACTTTTCTGCTTTTTCTTTTTAATCTACAAGCACCCACTACAAATAATGATATTTATGTATGATATCATATATTTAGGCTTATGCAATTCAATAGGCTTTGTAAAACAGTCTTAAAAGCCTCACTCACAAGTCGAAAAGTACTGTTCATGGGAATACTAGTTCCTTAATATGATGTGGTTTCCATATTGGTGAGTTGAATATTAAAGATACCTTTTTACTTCTTCTGTTTTAAATTAATGGAATGGCAAAGAATACCATACATAGTGAAATTACAGCATACAAAACATGGCATACGCTGCACAGTTGAGACTCACACATTCAGATGTGGAAAAGGGGTGGATGAGAAGAAGAGTGACCAAACAAAAGTTCTTGAGGAAAAACGCCGTCTAGGAGCAGCCACCACCAAGGTAAAGGTTCACAAACCCAGCTGCAGATTTTCTCCTCATCTAAAACTTCCCTGTCAGGTCCCTGTTTATACTCTCCAGCTGCTGCCTCTTTTCCTTGCCACCCGAGGCCTTTCCCAGCTGTTATCCACTTCTCATCCTGAGTCTCCAGCATCTTCATGCTCCAGCTGCTAGATTATTCAAATGGATGCCACGGGCCAAACAGTCTATAACCAATTAGTTAACTCAAATAACTTCTTAATTTGCAGGGAGAGAGAGGACCATCCAACATGTGGGACATGTTGCTTTTAGACACAAAGCACTCAGATTACTTTATGTTATTCAGGTTTGTTGTTTCTGAAATGGCAAAACAACAGGCTGCTTTCATTGACATGTGTTGATCTGTTGCATCA
This sequence comes from Gymnorhina tibicen, assembly GCA_013399875.1. NCBI lineage: Eukaryota > Metazoa > Chordata > Aves > Passeriformes > Artamidae > Gymnorhina > Gymnorhina tibicen. Next base: position 583,697 of record VXAZ01005119.1, read on the forward strand.
CTCCAGTAACACAAAGCACCCATAAACCCTCTTTAATTGGTGTTTTTGGGCAGGTTTATGGCTACAAGTATTGCTAAAACATTGCAAAGCAGCAGCAGAACTAAACCTTTCCCCATTATCCCAGACACTACAAACATCAACAGATATTACACATTACACAGTGGTCTAGGTATTGATTAAATTGAAAATTGCCATTTTCTGCTCTCGCATTTCTGCTCCATTTAGCATGTGTTCAGCTACCTTCAGCTAGCAAGGACCAGAGAAACCAGATGACATTTTGAGAGGGTCTTTTTGAGATGATCTCTTGCTTATATATTTATATATATATCTATATATACGCACATACACATACATATAGTCTCTGTATTTCTGTCAAAGACATCTACACTGGGCTAAAATTAATGCTCTGTGTTGATACACAATAAGATATGGTTGTAGGTACAACATAGAAAAAGAAGAATAATTTAAAAAATTCTGAAGACAACATCTTTTATAGATCTTGCCATCAAGTACAACTGAGTGAAAGTACAAACAGAGGGACTTTACAGGTTTCTCTGAATACATACTACACAACAGGCAACATCAGGGACGAATTCAGACTTCCAGTTTATGTTTGTCTTTGTTATGTTACCACTATTCACTTTTAAAAAGGATGAAGTTTCAAACAAGCAATGGTTCCTTCCTTATTACAAGACCAGGTTTGGGGGGAAGGGATCATAATATCTCATCTGCATTTGAATTAAGTAAGTCAAATTTCCCAAGTACTTCAGTTACATATATAAATATGTAGCTGGAAGCACATGTTTGCAGATACTCTCTGTACCTATATTTAGCTTTATTGTCATCAACAGTGTGACAGCAGGATACTGTTCAAAGGATTTGCTTTATCGATGCAATCAGGGATTTCAAATGGAGGCTGTTTTAATCACAAATTCTGCCTTCATCAAAACCAACTTTTCTATTTATGGAAGCGCACTGGTTTTAATTTAAATGCCACTGGTGCACAAAGGCTAATGCAAGACTCTAGCTGAAAAGATTTTAATTGTTTCAATCTTATTGCAATAAATATTTTCGCTCCAATTTTTTAAAATTCAGCATGTTTAATTACCAGGCTTCTGTTATTTCTGCTCTTTATAGAGTAATTCTAGCAACACACTTCTAAGACGGCTAAAATTACTCTCTATATAATCTACCCACAGGGCCGTGATCTGAATAGAAACTGTGTTACTTGATTCATTGCACAGTACATTTCTGTTGTGCATGTTTTTCTCTGTCACCATATGACAGAAGAACTGGCACAACTCTTTCCAGTTTATCAACATTTGAGACGTCCCAAGTGAACCAAATAAATTCCTCTTTCTTTAAAACTCAAGCAGCACGAAGCCAAGACTGAGTTCACCTTACCACATTTAAGTTATTTAGATAAATTATGGGCATTTCTGTGCATCTCTCACACAAACCTTGGATTTTTTTTTAAGATTTCCCTCAAGCTACCAAGAAATGCCCCTGCATGGCATGACCTGAGCAGACTTCAGCATTAATCTGTTTCTCATTATCCTAATTTATTGTTGACTATGGATATATCTATATCAAGTTAAGACTCTTTTTCTCAGCCTTCACTCACTGAGTCTTTACAAAATATTCCAATTTTATCTTTGTGAAAAGCTTCCAAGTGCTTGATTTTTTTCATCATATGAAGTTCCAAGAACTTTTATGTCTCAAAGCCCCCACTTCTTCCAGAAAACCTATTAACTACCTGTCTCATCGCTTTCCTCTTTTTCAGGACACTCAGAAGTCTCTCCTCCCACACCCCAGGAGGTTTTCAAGAGGGGTTCTACATGATAAAATAGGCAGTTTCATCTCTCTCACCACCCGCACTCAAGGGGTGCTACATAGAGCTACTTTCTGGTTTTCACCTTTCCATGCAGATCTTCTTGAGCTACCACAAAACTGGAATTAGCAAAAAGGGCAGTGCTGGGGTTTTATTGTGCTAATGAATCCTGCTTGGAAAGGAAAAATGTGTGAAGCACAAGTAGGACTGAGCCTTCTACAATGCCAACACGTGCTTCACCTACCTTGCATGCACTTTCTGTCAGTTACTGCACTACATGGGAAAGTCACCTCAATCCTCTTCCTGTGGCCTGCTTCCCTTAGAGGCATTCCTTGTGCCCAGCAGAACTGCCTGGTGGGAAAGCAGCAAGAGCCACTGGATAAGGGATGACATGGACAGACATGAAGAGGGAAAAATGAAATTTAATCAAGTAATTTTGCCCACTGTATCGGCACACACACAGTGCACTTGCATGAGGCTTTCCTAAGCTCAGAACACATTAGCCTCACTCTGTGTGCATCAGTGTACCTTGCACAGATATACAGGAGTCCTAAGCACATAACCAGCCTCTCTGATTGACTGGGTGCTTCATCTATCTTTGGCAAGAGCCAGCTGAAGCATGAGTAGATGTCTGATTCATGGAGGAGGAAGGAGAAGGAGAAAGAAAAGCATTTTCTCTTGCAATGGGACTTCTCACATTACTAAGCTACTGTAAGTATTGCACTAACTGCTGCTGAACACCTCTGATAAAACCTGCAGCCTGAACCCCCTGACTTCCAACATCCCGAACCAGAGCTCTTGGAAGTCACACACAAAGTCACACATGGATTTCAAGGCTGTTGGATGCAGGCCTTTCCAGTTTATTGGTGCCTAAGCACGTGAAGTAAGCTGTAACCAAATATGTGCTTACATCTGGAAGCACTTTAAAAAACGTGATTAAAATATAAAAAACATATGAAACACATGATTTTGCAGGAAGTTCTAACATCACAACATGCTGCTAAAAGGAAAAGCACACTACTGGTCTGGCCCCTGGTTACTGAGCGGACATGGAATGGGAGAGCCCTGAAAGGGAAAAAGACTCATTGCTTGAAAGCAGTAATTGGCTGTTGCATGAACCCAGAATGTTTTCCTTCAGAGAATTGCCAGGGTTTATCCACGAAAAAGGATGTTCAGAAATACCCAAAAAGGAGCAACAGAAAGACCTTCATATGCCACAGAGGCCTTTATGCTCTGCTTTGCCAGGTGCAAGAATGGAAGATGCTCCAAGGAAGTCCCTCAAACTCTAAAAGCCCTGAAGAGGGGAAAAGACTTGTGTGCTGAGCACTGAACTTGTTTGCATGGCAGATATTGGAGAATGGCCGCTGTGGCTAAATCCATCTGTTCTCCAGCACTTCAAAGCACAGAGTACATCCTAATTGCTAGCAATTGCTTTCAAATTCAGCTGCAAATTCCATCCAAAAGCTGTTGCTGAATGGACTTCTGCCCGCAGTGACCCGAATCATTAAGATTTCCGGTTGCTACTGGTAACATTCCCACTTCTTGAAAAATGAAGATTTAGAAGTACTACCTTTCCAAAATAGTCCATAAAAGACAACTGATCCTCAAATGTGAAATGTTTCTATTTTTCTCTGATAAATAAACTAGTGATTGCTGATGATCATCATCTGGCATTGATGCTCATTCAGCTTGTAAAACAAAAAGCATAGTAATGAAAATGAGTTGGTGCTTTCCCTTATTTTTAACAACATTAAGAGAAGGAAAATTATCTTACACGAGCTACAGCATTTTAGAAAACCAAATCTATGTAATCAATAACATCATAAAAGGCAGTAGTGATTAATTTCCATTGATGAACCTTGTTTGGCTGAGAATTAAAATGCTCCTTAAAAATATTATTTAAGTAATAACAGGCAAGCATTAATATTTTCAGTATTAACATTCTTGTCTTTAGAAAAGACTTATCCCAAGTTTACAGAAGCAATTTGCAATTAGCCCAAGGTAAGATGGAATATGTAGACATTTTAAATGTAAACAAACAGAAAATACTGAACTGCTTTAAAATCAAATTTTTATCCTCGTCTAAACACATCTATGCTGACTTCAACAGAGCCAAGTAAAGAACCAAGTTCTGGCTAAACTCACACTTGGAAAAAGCAGGTTTCCTCCAATTTAAAGTTTATTACTATATTTCATACCTCGGCATCCCTATTTTATTATTTATCCAGAATTTACCTGTAGCTGGCCATCTCATATGAAAGATTAGTAGGAATCTCATGTGTTCAGTGCAGTTTGTGATGACTGAAATAGTATGTGTTTTTTCCATGCACTATAAAATGTTCAATAAATAGGAAAAAAAAGCAAACAAGATGTTCTTGTTTGCCTATAGCAAGAAATTTACATCCTTTTAAGATCTTCTGGCATTTGGTCCTTTATTCTTTTGCAATAGCAAACCCAAGGTGTCCTGTAAGCACCAGATTGGATGAAACCTGTTTTCCTACAGATTTCTGCTCTTTGCTCTGTAACTCCACATTCTTTCTTCTCACTGCAAATGGCCATATCTCTCCACATTGCTTATTACACTATCACCTGGCAGGAGAAACTGTTCTGTAATGAGTCTGGGACTGCACACATTTTGTTTGGCCACTGAGCCACTGCCAAACAGAATGTATAACAGCTATGTTCTGCCTGCCTCTTCCTCAAAATTGGCACCAGTTGTGGGTGTTTGCCTCCATACACTCACAGATTTTCATAAAATACGATATTCATTGAGAATTTCGCCTTTCAGATTTAACTGAGAGACACAAAAGGGTTCAAAACACATGACAGAGGGAAAGAAAAATGGAGAACATACGAACCTTAGTAGAAGTCTCACTTAGAGAATGAGAGAAACAACAAAGATTTAAGAATAATACTGGTGATAATGTGACAGCTCTGTGAAATCCAGTTTGGGTTGTTTGGCAGTTTTTTAAAAGATTTTAAGATTAGGCTCTTAAATCTGTTTTAAGAACTGAGATGAGTGACCCTGTTTCCAATACAGCAGAAATATAGCATCTTACTTTTAAGTGTGATGTGCACCTTAATTAGCACTTTAAACTACAGGACTCTCACTTCCTGACTTTAGCTATTCCAGTGATCACCTACAAATTAATCCAACCAGAAGTAAATCACTACTCACAGAGCACAGGTAAATAGATCTGCAAAGTTAAAAACGAACAAAAAACCCCTTCCAGATGGATACTATCAAGTTAATGTACTTGTAGCTAAAAAGAAACACATTCATTTATAAAATAAATAGAAATACTAAAAATATTTCAGCAGTAAGAAATTACATGTTTTAAGTGATTTGCCCAAAGGTACAAAGAAGTTAGACAACACCTTGAGATTTCTATATTCAGAGGTAGATTGAAACTTTTAGAACTTCTTAATGCTGTGGTAAACTCTGAATAAACCTGGAATGACAGAGATGGAGGCAATGCCACTGTACACTATGTTTCTGTAACTAAATTCCCATTAAATGGTTGCCTTTTCAAATATTTAAACTGAAATTGAGGTGTTCAACCATGCCAATATCCGAAGTTGGAAGTTCTTTCCATCAGTTCATAACTGGACTGTCTTAAGAACAAATTCCTTCACCTGAAAATCGGCTGGATGTGCAACTATATGTATGTAGCTCAATGCGGATAAAAGAGTCAAATTTTCATCCAAAGTTTCTGATGTTTTGGTTTCGGCCAGGTCAAAAAAACTGTTCTAATATTTTCCCTTTCAGAATCCATCCCCAATGACTGAACACTGTCATGCATTGCTTTTGCTCATCATCTTTTTTCAGTTTTTTTTCTAAAAGACATGCTTTGGAAAGGAGCAGTTTCGGCCAAATTTTACGCAAAAGAGTGGGCGATTCAATACAGGAAATAAAGCCTTCAATAAAAAATCCAACAAGACTGAATTTCCAATGATATAAAAGATGGAATAGATGTAATGAAGTCAAGATTCTGTGTGTCACAAACATGCCGTTCCCTAATACATAAATATTAATTATAAGTAAGTATTGCTGCAGAGATTTTCTATAGAATTTTCTGTATTTCTATTCAAAAAGCAATTCAAAAGCTGTATTTGCTATGACCTGCTGGTATTCAAAAATAAAATGTGTATATTCTCCATAATCTAGCAGTATATGGCTTGATTTAAAAACAAACAAACAAACAAACCCAATAGGTTTTTTCATAGAAGTGGATGAAAAAAAGAAAGAAACTTAAAACAGTGCTAGCTTTGAGTTAAGAATTGGGAGGTGTCTACTGCCTGGGCCAATTAGCTGAGCTATATCTACCCAGGAGTCATAGAATCACAGAATGATAAAGGGAGAGGAAAGATCCTCTAGTCCCAGCCCCTTGCCATGTGCAGAGTCACCTCCCACCAGACCAGGTTGCTCAAGGCCTTATCCAACCTGGCCTTGAACACTTCCAGGGTTGGGACATCCACTGGGGCTGGCAACCTCCCAGGGCAATCTGTTGCAGCTTCTCACCACCCTCACAGTAAAGAATTTCTTTTTTTAATCTATCCTAAATTTCCCCTCTTTCAAATTGTGCCCATCAGTTCACAGCACCGTTGAGAATCACCTGGTGGCAATGTCAGGAGATTTTCAGGAGTTGTTGAGTTATTGCAATTATGCAAATAGGGCAGGAGATAAAGAGGGGAAAAAAAACCCCAACGCATCAGTACATTTTTAATTAACACAGCCTGGTGCTGCTGAAACTACAGTCCAGGAAGGCTTCATGAAAAAGAAGATGGAGAGAGCATTCATTCCTTGTCCATGTGAGATGCTCCAAGATGGTAATCTTGCTTCCTGTGTTTTTGCTTCCTGGCACCCAGCTAAGTCAGCCCTGGATACCTGCACACGCCAAGTTCTTGCAGCATCGTGGTCTCTAAGGACAGGACACTCAGCACTATCCGTATGCAATGCCCAGCTTGTCTTAAGAACCTCATAGCAAATAAAAAAATCAGTCTACCTTCACATCTATTGCCAAAACACATGTAAAAAATAGCTATAATTTACCATCTCCAATATATAACAATTTAGATCTCTTTTTATGTCAAGCCCTTTAAAAATAGTCCACAAACAACCTGTTGATCACATTGTTCTAAAGCCTGTTTTTCAAAGACTTGTTGAGTTGGTTTTGTTTTTTTCATTTTTAAAAGAAAAAATATAATGCATTCCTACTTCTGCTGCTTAAAATAATTTCAACATACTTCCTTTAACAAGGAAAAAAAAAAAGAAAACAAACAAACAAAAGAGTCACCTGTGGTTTGGGACTACACAATAGAAAATTTCAGGCCAAAAAATACAGTTAAAAGAAGAGCAAAGTGATAGAAAGCAAATGGTTTGATATAACTTAAAACATTATTAAGTTACCAGATCCTGCCAAATTTCTTGGTTTTCTCCCAGACACTGGCAGTAGATTATAAATGAAGGGGAAAAACAAACCACAAAGGAAAGAATTTGAGGAATACTATTTCTCTATAGAATGAACTATCAATTTTTACAGTTTTTGCTTAATACTGGTATAATTCTTCTTGATGTCAGTGGAAGGGTAGGTGGGCCTACACTGGGTACTTCTAGAAAAAACCTTCCTTGTGAATTTTCAGCCAGAGCTCGAAAGAAGCTTTATGGGGCTCATAGAAGGTGCATTCTGATTTTCACACAATTCAAATGTATTTCCAAAACAGGCTGATTCTGTCATGCTGCTGTGTCACACTTTGTCTATTTTTTTGAATAAAATTCTGTGCCAATCACTTTCTCCTCCATTTTAATTGTTTACATGTTATAACTTACTTTCCCCTACTAAGGGCACAGATTTTTATTTCAGGAAATTATTATACACAGGCTGAAATAACAGATGCTCAGTGACAACCAGGCCACAATCACGAAAAACTTACAAAACACAGACCGAAACCACAGGCAGTATTTTCAGAGGACATTGATCCTCAATCCAGAGGGACTGCAAAGTCAGGTCACCTTAGGAAAGGCACTTTGAAGGTACTTCCAGCAGCCTGGCCATAAACACCTACACAGTTCTGCTGAGCAGAGAAGTAGGAGAAGAAGCAGTGAGAGAGCACTTGGGATACCTTCAACCATCTCTGCCACAAAGGACTATTCTTAGGAGGATGTCTTCAGCTGGTGTTGCGTTTTGGAAATAACAAAAATTCACAACAATAATGGGACATGTATTTCAGGGTAGGGCCTTCTCTTTAATTTATCTTTTCCTTTATCATTTAACGCCATTAAATGTGCACTGTTCAAAACTGGACCAATTGCAGGTCTTTCACAGGAGATTTATGGTCCATGGAACGTCTTTTGGTTTAAGAGGAGATGTGGACAGTTGATGATACAAATGGAATATTGTCACTCAAAATGGCTTAAAAGAGGGAGAAGAGGGTGCTTTTTTCCGTACTTGAAGCTGTATTTGTTACCTACCTCTATTGTATTGCTAATTAAACTGAGATTACATAATTAATACTATCTTTGGGTTTTAAAGGTAATCTCAGAATTGGAAATTTAATCTAGTTATTGCCTGAATCACCAAACATTTCTGTAACAGAGAGGTAGGTATTTCAGAAACTGGAGACAGCACTGTGTGTACTTCAGTGGTTGTGGAGTCTGGTGTCATTTCCAGCAGAACACTGAGGAATCTTAAACCCTTATGGTGCCACATTCATACACTGAAAATCATCGTGAACACAGTTTTGAACTCCCCCACTGGCCTCACCCAATCCCTACCAAAGTCAGTAGGACCTTTGACAAAGTCCTGGCCATGGGTGATGAAAAGAATTTAAAGTGGATGGCTTGGTCAGAGGAGAGGCAGAGGAAAGTCCATTGATATTTCTCACCCGTCTCCCCCAGACCCAAGAATCAGAATTGCCAAAAGTCCTTCCAAAGGCCAAGAATTTTTAAAAAGTTACAGGGATCTTGTTGGAGTTGAAAAAAGAAACTTAACCTTTGCTCAAAAAACTGTCACAGCAGATGTAACCATCTATCCTTACCTCTACCTTCACTGCTAGACAGAGAGAAGTATATAAGAGGATAAAGAAATGTAAGAGGATGTTAGGTGGAAAAGAGAGGCTCCATCTCACATCCCCCTCTCTGAAATGCTGTGATCATAATTTTGGAAGGAACAGCCTACTTTCTCTGGTGAATTTATAACTTCAGGTATAAAACTGGCTGCCAGCAGTGGAAATGCTTCAGAACAAATCCAGAGAGACAGCACAGTTCCCAAGGTTCATCGCAGTGACTGACAAATCATTTTAGACAGGGTGGGTTTCCTCTATCATGTCATGCTTCTTCTACTTTTAGATCCCCTCTGGTTTGCTTTTTAAGTTCTGCCTCTCTTATTACTGTTCCTACCCTCACTTCTGCTTCTCTGTGATCATTTGCTTTTACCCAAGTATTACAGTCACTTAAATCACTTCATAGGCCAAATGTTTCTCCTTTTATCTGTTCTTCTTTCACCTTCCTCATCACCATCTGGGACAGTCTTCTGCTCATGGTTTGAATAAGTTGTTGGAAAGTAAAAGTGAACTGAAAGTCAATTTGGGTATTCCAAACATCACATGCCATGTGATCATGAGTTGTACCTCAGAAGACAAAATAAATTTTTGCCTTTGTTTTTTAAAATTCTTTAAAAAATTCTTTCAAAATTACTAGGATATAACTTAGAATTTGGTCTTTTTCTTTTAAATTCATCTTAACAGCACTGTGATTCACTGACCCCATGAATGCTACAATTCTCTTATACCTGTCAATTTTCCTTCATCTATTGTTATAGACATCACCTTGTCATGACAGCACAAACTAGTTCCTCTCTTTGAAAAAAAATGAACAATTAGTCTTGAATTTCCACTATTTCTCATGTGACTCTAAAGATATCCATAGGTGTCATGCAGACCTGTTTCTGTTAATAAACAGATGTCAATAAAAGGAACAGATCTAGTAAATAAAGTGTTTCCTTCTTCCATACAGAACAACAGAACAAACCTAAAAGTGAACCACCAAAATCACTTTCTATGTGATTCACAAAACAAATCTGGTTACTCCTTGAAAAACATTAAAGATGTTAAATACAAACCTTTCAAAACTTTTAACCTTTTCAAAACTACATTTTTCTCTAACTGCTGTCATAGAGAAATAAAAAAGATGGTATAATTATTTTAGTCTGAGCTCATGATTCTCTGACCTTCTCTAAGGGAGAATAGTAGTATTTGGAGATATACTATTGATGTTTAAGCTTCCTGCCAGTCACATTAAGTTGTGTCAGTCCTCAAAGAGTCAGTGAGAACACCACATTTAATCATCATTATTGCCAGGTTTCCTTGAATCACAGAACACAACTACTATGAGCAGATATTCTGCTTTTAATAATAGATATAGGCATAAAATCCTCAGTAAATTCTCTCTTCCTCTTAAACCTTTTCCCCTTCATCAGGCTGATCATCAGAGCATGAAGAAATGTTTCATAATCCTCTATTCTGGTGTCACAACACCAGTGGTGCGTTATTTTGCCAGTGGAAACCCCAGAGCACAGAAAGGATTGGTCCTCTGCTTGTGTGCCTGGGGAGGAGGCAGCCCCGTGTGAGTGCCCACCTTTCCCTGTGAGCCCCCAGCTGCCCAGGCCTCCAAAGCTGGGAGGAGACCACCTACTCCAAGTTTCTTTTACTTGCAGTTTTTAAAGGTGTAAGGAGCACTTCAGCAGGTATTCCTCCCTCACAGCATAGCCAAGAAGAAAATTGTACGTTTATGTTACTGAAGAGAACTTATTTCTTTCCCTCAAAGTAAGCCTGAAACTCCTAAAAGAAAAGAACACCCTTAACTGAACTAAGAACACAGTCAAAGCTTTTCTTGTGGAAAGTAATGTTTAGACCAAGTCAAAATATACAGAAATGCAATTCACAATAAGAAAACACAAAGTATGAGGTCCATTAGGTAACCTCACATTGCAGCATTGAATTCAAATCTGTATTTCTTAGCATTTCTCTGGCACAATCCACCCCTTTCTATTTAAAACCATTTTCAAAATCGATGGGTAAACTCAAGATCTCAAACTGGCAAATAAGAAAGGACACAATATGGCAACATGAACAACATGAACTTCTGCACCTGAAAGGGACTGTAATGTCAGATCAACTCAGATCTGAAACTCATTTTTTTAAGCAAGCATTCTGCTTATTGTTAGGTGAGCATAAAAACAGAAAGACAGATCAAGAAACAAGTAGTAACGTACCCTCTGCGCAGAGTTCATCTGACCAACTTCTTACACTGCATATTAGAATTATTCTATCAAATGGGCATTTTCCATTTAGCTCCAAATAACTGATACATAATTTTAAGATTTTTCGTGCACCTGAATTACATGCTGAAAAGAATTTTGTACAGAATCACATTTCTGCTGGAGGAAAAACAAACTCACTTCTCCTCTAAATTACAGACATCTTAAAACCTCCCATACAGAGTAATTTTGACATGCCTTGATGATTTATTACTCTAAATTTCATCCACTCAGCAGTTTTCACAAATGTATTTCTAACATTACTGTCAATGTGCAATGTTTAATTCTGTTGCTGTGTTAATGAAGCAGCTTTTTCAAACTCAGGAACTGAAATAACATTATAGCTCAGGTCATATTTATTACCATTACACTAGGTGACTAGTGTATCTAACACAATCTGTTCAAGAACTTATCCACAAGTACGGTGTTTCCCTCCTTAAGCGAGTCAAATGTTACAAAAGCCTTATCTTCTGTATAATTGTGCAACTTACCTAAAATTTAGATAGCTCTCTGACATTTTTGGAAATATGTATCAGAGTATAAATCCTTTTTCTCTCAGCAGAAATCAGAATCTCAGAATATTGTTTCAAGAAAAAACTATGTGCATCACAACAAAGGAATTCAGAAAAGCTGCAGGAAAGCTTGGATAAATAAAATAAATATGGATAGAATAAAACTGGCTTCCTCCCAAACCCCGAGTTTGTCAAAAGAACAAAGCACACACAAACAGCATGTAAAACCTGAATTCAAAATACATTTATAAAAAAGGGATGAGGACACATGTTTTTTCTATTTCAGCTTGAAAAATAAAGGGACACAGCAATGAGTCTTGCTGGCAGGCAGATAACTCATAGGCCCTGACCCTTCGACTCACCAGGAATTCAAACACAAAGCTCTTTTCATAGTGACCGTGCCATACATTCTCAAGATAAGGCAGCAAAATAAGGAGCAATGGAGAGGTGCCACAAAGCTCAAACTGCAGAAAACTGCACAGAAATTGTGCTCACTTATTCACCTCCATGCAGCTGCACACCAAGTGCTGGCTGCAAAACTATTTCTTTCCAAATTAGAAGCCATGCAGTGTGCTTTTAGAAACAGGACCTGTCTCCTGAAGCAAGGAAAGCACAAGAGAGCAAGCAGCAAGGAAAGGGCTATCCCTGTGCATTTCTGTATCGTTCAGAACTGAAGTGCACATCCGGACAAATAATCTGGAACACAATGAGCTCTGCAGAAGGATCGCTGTGGTAAAACGGAAGGGTTTTTAGAGACAACAAAAACAGCTACATTTCAAACAACATTTCAAATCTGGACTCACCATGAATAAGCAACAGTTGCCTGAAGTTAGTGTGTTATTTTCTGCCCTGTTCCATTGCACTTTTTGCCTAGTTGTCCAACACTTGGTAGCTCAGAGCTGCCACACAGAGGCCCCTTCCGTGATCTGGCTTATTTGCCTGTCAGTTTGAGTCTCAGCTTCTGTATGATGCAGCTGTGCACTTTGCTGAAGGTCTAATATCATTTCCATAAGCTTTCTCCCTGTCTGGAGCAAGCAGTTTGTTCTCCCTGCTTAATAAATACTCAGATCACTTTTCTGGTACTCACAGGGATAAAGCTTTAAGTTGTTAAGGAGTTCTTACTAAGTAGTGGGTGGAGAACATAAGCTCAGTACAAGGAAACTCTGCGCATAATCAGAAACTGAGAAACTTCCTCCCTTTCCCCCAACCCCTCCTCTCACCAGGCGAAGCTGCCAGTGCCTCCTTTACAGAAATTTAGGAATGTAAAGGGAGGACTCAAAGGGGCCCAGTCAGACAAGCCTTTCTCAATCAATTAGCTTGCAGCCATTACTTGTGACCCTAGGTCACACAACATAAGTGTGTGGGGTGTGCCTTTAGGGGTACACCAAAGCTACTTATTAAAACTTACATAACCAAAAGTGTTCAAAATCAAATAAACTCTGAAAGCTGGAGAATACTTTCCATGCACCACAGTTTTGAAGGAAGAAGAGTTTTGCGTAAAGAAATGTTGCTTTGCTTTTCCAATAACAAATCATTTGACGCAGGAAACTAATTTTTTTAATCTACTTAAAAAAAAAGAAAAAAGAATGAAATGTGAGATGCATAAGCAGACTTTAAAGCAGTATTTGTTTTATGATTTTGCAAAAACTAAATAATACTGGCCTGAGTGATATTTGATGCAGCACATGACCATCTTTCTTAAAATAAGACTATGGTGTGTAGCTGTAATGGCATAGATGTTTATAGGACTATTTAATTAATTAATTAAGTTCATTCCCAGTTTTTCAGTCCTCTGTAATAAACCAGTTCTCAGCATTCAGATTCCATTCTTCATTTTAATTCTCCAACGTAACAAATCAAACAAGTTACATTTAGAAAAGGTCCAGAATATTTGAACACTGCATTAAGTTATCCTGCCCTGAACACACAGGGAGGAGAGGGTGTGACTTGCCATGATTCCCACACAACAAGTATACACCCCTTGGTGTGAAGGAAAACTTCAAAAAGACCCTCAGCTTCATATCCTGCCAACCCAATGACATGGAGATGATGCCTTGGAAAAACCCATGAGGGAGTCCTGATTTGAAAAGCAGATCTATGACAACCCCTTTCTGGGCCAGGCAAGATCAATGCACTGCAGGGGCGATGCACTTTAATCTCAAGGTGCCTCGCAAAGCATCTTTAAGTAGTGCCACAGATCAAGGCTTATACACAGAAGAAAAAACAGTTCATCCCAAACTTCACCCTCTACTGAAGGTAACTGAGCAACAGCTACACAAAAGCTCATAGAGGACTCAGGGAAACACACAACCATGTAGGAAAGTAGTGGTAATGTAGTGGAGTGAGGGTGTTGTAGACAACCTGCAATCTCCATGTCCCTTCCCCATTAAAATCCCAGCCAAACTCTCAGAACAGGCAGCTGGGCTCATGTTAGTCCAGACATTCATTCAAGAGATCAGATTGCAGAATCAGGGCCACTGAATAAGTGCCCTGGGGTAAGGATTTTGCTTCTGTCTTGCACGTAAGACAGCATTTAATAAATTAGGTCACATTTAAATCCTTGGAAAGCCCTGGCAGTAGAAATAATAATCATGGAAACTTTAATTTTGGAAGAAAAAAATGGGTTCAGGATTAAGACAATGGACTGGAATTTAGGATATTTGGGTTCTGTTCCCATTTGTGTCTCAAATGACCCAAATGATTTGGGAGACGTTGCTTCAACTTCTGCATTTATGTCAAATAGCACTTGTCTTGCAGCTGTTAAGGCCTTCACCTCCTCAAAGTCTACCAATAAAAAATGGATGATGATAATAATCTTCAGTATGCAAATCCCTTCAATACTGGTTCTCAACACATGCTCTGCATAGTGGAATTAAAGCAGCATTGAATATAAAATATTTACTGACTCTGGACTTCTCAGTAACTGAAAATAAGAAAGCTATCTACCTCAAATCTTCTGAAACCTCATTCAAATCTGTCATAGCCTTCAATATCTGTGCAATCTCCAGGAGATAAACACAAGTCCGTACATGTGAATAACATTATACACTTCATTCTTCCCCCTTTAGCCCTCTAAGTGTAAGGTTTCTGGAAAGCTTACAGGGTTGGGCCCTTAAAACACAAAAGGTTGGACTCCCTTATAGTAGAAGAAAATGGGAGGACAGTGCCTGTGAGGACACAGGCTGCCTAGAGTGTCACTCCCAGAAAGTGTTAAGAAAAGGAGAACTCACTCCATCTTTGGCCAGTCTCTGCGAACTTCCACGCTAAATCAGAGGAATTGCCATTGATTTCAGGTTTCCCTTTAACCCACAATTTCTAAAGCAAGATGCATCCCAAGCAGCCCACTTTGATACACATTCACACCTTTCTTTTGGAAAAGTTGATATGGAAAATTTACAACACAAATAACAAAGAAACCTAAAGGATGTTTTTAATGTAACTTAAAACAATGCTTCCACACTAGAAATAATAATAGAATAATGGCTCCTCCTGGCACTGTTGAGTCCCCTGGCTCAGGACTCTTCCTTTTCCTGATTGCTGGCTGTAAAATTACCCCTCCATTGGCTCCACTCCATTGCTGCCACATTTCAGCCATGCAAAGGCAAAGTGAGCCATCTCAATATTATCTTTTACAAAGAAAGACACAAAGTTTGAAATGGAATGAGATCCTCAAACCAAAGATGACAACCAGGAATATACAAAACTCCTTTAGGATTCTCAGGGTGCTGTGCTACGAGCAAGATTCCTTTTAATTAATGGAAGTAACCACCACCTTTAGTGTTTCCACATTTACATTCTAAAAAGGATCAGCCCAGAATAGTCTATTTCAAAAAAGGATAATACAAGTTTTCACATATTTTTCCACATTCTACTCTTTTTCCTCAGAAGTAATGAAATTTGGAGAGATCTACCTTAACTAGCCACCTTTTTTACCCCTTATTTGTTGCATGTTCTTTTAGACTAAGTAAATGCTCAGCTCCTTGCACCAAGGTGCTTTCACACTTACTAACTCAGAGCTACCAAGGAGATTAAATGTGCAAGAATTTTACAAGTTTTTCTTTGCGTATGCAGATCTGCAGACCTGGAATACACCCAAGTTCAATGTGATCAATATATGATCATGCTACATTAGGGGATCCTTTGAGAATAAAAGGGATTTCTTGTTATTTGCACTGGTCAATAGGAAAAGCAACATAAATTCACTGAACTAGCTCTCCTCCTCTGTTATGCTCTTAAATGAGATTAAATTCATTTTAGTTAGAAAGATAAACAAACTATGTGCAAAACACTTGTGGCAGAATCACATGTGTAAAGTTTATAGTGTTGATAGTGGTACTCAGCTGATATTCATATCTTAAGTCCTGCTCTAAACACTCTACATGAAAAGCAACTGCTTCTTTAAGAAATAAAATAAAACTCATTCCATTAAAAAGAAAAAAAACAGCTTGCAAATACACTACAGTACTTTGAAACAGATCTTCCACTCTTTAAGCCTTCTTCCCCTGCATTCCCCCACCCCCTTTTCCTTTCAGGAAACAAAACTCAAGAAGAGAAAGAGAGAGAGAGTCAAAAGGTTACAGCCGGCTTGTAAGTGCAAAGAACGTGAGAGGCCCATTCTTCCCCTTAACACCTGACATCCCAGGGTACATTTTCCCCAGTGCCGAGGCTGCTGGATTAGCCATGCAGCTCCTGGTGATAATGGAAGCTGTGCATCTCATTCGCCATGCACTGCTACTTAAAGTTCTTCTCCTACCCCGCTCCCGTAAAGTGTTCTCATTCCTGCTACACAATTACAAACTTAATTAATTAATGACAATTAATGACAATTTGCATTTTGCCATTATTAGGCCCAGTTAAATACCCTTTCTGAGTCCCAGATAACAGATAAGAATTCGTTCCTGGAATTCTGAAGTTTGAAAAAATTGCAGTCAAATCAGTAAAATTATGCATTTATTCTTAATTACAAATAAAATCCAAGAGAGAGCCTGACACAAAGCTAATAAATGTTAAAGCTTTGATTAAAAAAAGAATCCTGATCAACAACCTTTGTGACAGCATTAGAACATTCATGCTGCTATTCCTTGGCTAAGAATAGCCAGGTTTCCATGATTTCCACAGCTTATTGTAGCAGGTGAAACACATCTAAGGCATGCTTGTTAAAGGTACAGAACAATGAACATGCCAGGGAGAAATACTAAATTACCAAAGTCTTTGCTGCACTTTTCTAGGATGGAGGTTCCTCATATCCCTCAGATGTAGCTGAGATCTGCTTGCTTGGCTGATGCTGTAGGAACAAGGAAACAATTACCTCTAATTAGGTGCATAATCGTGCACAAAATGGGAAAGGACTGAGAACAAAGTTAATTCTAAACACCAGAAGTCTTCAGGCTAAAGGACAAAAGAGAAAGATTGATTAGGGTAGAAAAGGTACAGTTCACAAAAATCAGCATCTAACTCCAATAAAAAATA
Organism: Gymnorhina tibicen; assembly: GCA_013399875.1. Classification (NCBI taxonomy): domain Eukaryota; kingdom Metazoa; phylum Chordata; class Aves; order Passeriformes; family Artamidae; genus Gymnorhina; species Gymnorhina tibicen. The sequence continues at coordinate 600,826 of VXAZ01005119.1, forward strand.
GGGGGAGAAAGTAGGACAATATAATTTTACTTGGGATTTCCTGCTATTAATAAATGCTATGTTCTAATTTAAAGATAACTTAATTTGTAAAAAGATCCAAATTCCAAGGTGAATCAGAGCAAAAACTTTAGAAGTTAATTAATAAAATTCTGGAAGTGAGAACGTGGCAGAAAATGTGAGTTCCTTGCTGTAGGGGGGTAGCTGTGGGATGTTGCACACCAGCTGCAACCAAATATGTCAGTCCCTGCTCTCTCTCACCCCTCAGCCACCCCATCCTAAACACCAGCCAAGTGCTTTCTCCTGTGTATGCAAGGCACTTGTTCAAGTTTGAAGGTACAGGTTTTCACTTTTTTCTTTATAGTGCGAAGAATAAGTTTTGTTTCTTGGATTTTGCAAAATGTCTTAGTCCAGTCACTACTAAGAGAGAGTATCACAAATACTGCAGGAGGAATCTGAGAAGGGGAAAAAAAAATAAATCAAAGAGGCAAATGAAAATTCTGGTCATTGATAGCCAGGCTTTCAAAAACATAGTGAGACAACTCAAACATTTAGGACTCAAATATGTGAAAAATCCAATAAGAACGTCCCGAAGAAGGTTCAAAAGAAGACTACACAGGTGTGCAGCTCCTTTAAGAAGATTTTATAACCAGCAGAATAACAATTTCCTCAAGAAATTGGTTCTTACAACTTGTTTAGATGCACTGTGGTAAAAACCTTGCTTCAGCTGTTTTGATTTCCTAGAAATGAAAACAAGTGGGTGTGAATTTGTCATTTGGAACCTTATTGAGGGACCAAGGTTATTTATTTATTTTTTAAGTCACCTGGGTCTTAGAAGTATGAGTGAATACAAAGACAGAGATTAAAGAGAGTGCAGTCATTCCAGAGACAAGCATTAAATGAGATTTTAATGGGGTCTGTCCATCACCTCACCAGTAACCTGCCAGGTAAAACCACAAAAGCCCTCGCTAGACCTGTCCACTGGCCAGGATGGTTTGGTTCAGCTTTGTTGTTCAGGTGAGAGGTGCTATTCATTTGGAGCACAGAAGCAGACCAGATATATACATGGGCACTACTTATTTTAGCTGTATTTATATTTGTAAAAGATAGACCTATAAAACAAATCTAGTGTCAAAAAAGACCTTGAAGGGAAAGATACATAAATCAATTCCAAGCATTCCTGTCAATATAGCAACAATATAATGTTTGTGTACAAAAACTGTGCCAGACTGACTGGGGGGTGGGTGATTAGAGGTTGGACCAAGTTTAGGGTGTAACTCTAGCCCAGCGTGTCGAGCCACAGACCCTGCTGTTTAAAAAGAAGCATTTAGCTCTACTTGACATGAATGAAGACTTCCTAAAGCACCTGTCTGGTGGAGATCCTGCATCCTCACACACATCTCATTACATTAATCCTTTCATGTCTGCAAACCCCATCCCATGTTGCCAGTGTGGACAAGCGATGAATCTGTTCTTGAAAAAATCCGAATGTCCTAAAAAATGTTACAGAAGTTCACAACATACATGAAAACACACAGAGGGGTAAAACCTTTTTCTGCTATTGCCCACAGCAGCATTTAACATTGCTTTCAGAAGAAAAGTCCAGAATTTTTACCTACTGCATATCTAGGCACAACTCCCTGACAGAGAACTACAACGGGAAAAAGCTTGGTAATTCTTGCTCCGATTTATTTTCTCTAAAGTTAATGCTACTTCTTTGTCTGTGAACTTTTTTACTTTTTCTTTTTTTAAGTGTCATGAAAAACATGACCTTGCTGAAGCTTCTGAGTTAAAAATGAATTCTCAGTAGAAAAATATCCCTAAAGTAGATTCTCTCTCTTACCAGGGAATGCTCCAGCAGTCAACTTCAATTTGCCTTAAAGACAAAAAGGCATCTCTCTAGGGATAAAAATCAATCCCCAAACTGTCAGCAGCAACACACCAAGTTTAAAAATGTGCTTAATTCAGCACAAACAAATGCTTGTAAATTGTCAAGCCAATATGTGAGAAGTGTCTCTTCCATTAAATAAAATCATGAGCTAAACAAAAAAACTAAAAAGGGGACAAAGACACCACAAGCAGATATATTTTATCCACCTGATATCTATCAAGCACACTTGTACAGAATAATAAGAAACCATTCTTTACTAATAGAGTGCTGGTTAAGTTTAAAATTATTTTAATTGCTACTGATTTTTTTAAAGGTTTTCATTACTGTGGTCCAGTGCATGCAAAAGCACACCTTCTCCATACAGCTTGGCAATGGGCAGCAGTCAGGGACAACATCAACTCAGATTTGCAATCTGAAGGTGATCCACACTCAGTGACAAGGAAATCAGTTTTCCAGCTTGGAGATGTCATCCCAAATTGCAAAAGCTGCAGAAACGACTGAAGCCATTGCTGGGCTTCAGATGTGCAGCAGGGGTGCCCTTGTCCTCCTCCCCTCAAGGCCAGAGCAAGACTACAACCCCCGGCTGGAAGTCCTTGCCTTTTCTTGTCGTGCACCTTGTGGCACCTGTGGAAACTGCTCCCACCCTCCCGCCTTCCTGAGGTGGCCCTGCCTCCACCCGGCAGCACTCTGACATCCTGGGGACTGCCTCCACACCCCCTGCAGCAAAAAGGTAAGGTGCAGGGGCTAGCTGGAAGTCGTGTGGGCAAGCAAGGACCTTCCCCATCTGTCCACTCTACCTGCAGGTGCTCCTGCACTCTGCCTGCAGGAGAAGGGGATGGGACTGTTTGGTGGGTTTAGTTCAGGTCTTTACCACATTCCTGGATGCCATTGATTACAACAGGGCAGAGACAGAACATCCTAACAAAAGAAATAATACAGCCATGGCAGCTGTTACAGTAATTTCTCCCCAGGATATTGAGAACTTGGATTATTTTCCCCCTATAACTGTGTTTTTTACCCTAGTAGATGAGCCCACGATGATCTACAGTCGTAAGAAACATGCTCAAGATTTAGGCAGAGCTCCACCCTGGGCTCCTTAATCTTCAGTGAGAGAATCTTTCTCTACCCCAGTTTCTGATCTGAAAATCTCCATCTAGAGTCTATAAGATGGACTTCATTATCACGTAAGTTTTATGCAATAACCAGTAAAAACCTTTCAGTTTTATTCTCACGTGTGGCTATATACATCAGAAAGTCCTGAAACAAGAAAGTGCTAGTCAGTATAAACAAGAAGGTGGTTTGCAAAAAAATAGGTTGTGTTTTACCTAAAAAAACCAATTTTGCAATGACCCAGAAATAAAATTTAAAAACCCCACCCTCATCAGAAAGGATCTAACACAGACTTAAAGATCAAGTTACAGTGATTTCCACAAAATTACACCAAAACTTCCACACACGTTAAGAATGGAAATGCATGTTCTACAGTACTGAAAAATCCACGCTAAATCAGTTAAAATACATAACCATAAAGACATATGAAAATATAAAGTGAATGGACAGTGCAAAAACCAGGAAGGTTTCATACAACAAAAAAGCAAGTGGGGGAACCGTCAAAGCAAAATCAGCAATAACCAAAGCACAAAACAGTGCTATTTGATGGTTCTTTTGTGTAGAACGTAGAAAAAATAGACCAAGTTCCATGCTGGAGATGCACCGCAAGACAGACACGACCATGTGTCATTACTGTGCTTTCATGCTATTTTCTGTGAGCACAGAAATACTGTGTGTTGTGAACTTTTAGGCAGAACAAGGAAAAAGAAAAAAACAAAACATAGCCAATGAGGAAAAACCGTAAGAAGAAAAGTTGCCATCTCCTTCTGCCATTACTTTCAGAGGTAACAACACCGCCATCCCCACACTGACACAACATGTCACACAATTTCACATATAAGGCAATAATGCCAGAAAAGGAATGACTACTGCTACTCTCTGAATTGCTTTATTGTAAAGCTTCCTGTGGAGATTACTAAGGATTGAAGAGGGAGGAAAATACTCCACATTTCCTGATTTATCTTGAAAACCAAAAAGTCCGGGTTATTTACAGCTGATACTTCAGAATGATCAGAAATCTTTTAATCACTACTCTAGCAAATAAATTTTCTGATACACATGATCAAAGGCAAAGATTAGCTCAGGAATCTGGACATCATTTATTTTGGCAGTGTGCATATGTTAGTAGATTCTTTTGGTCCTCTCTAGGATTAACATGCATTTTGAGAGACAGTATGGGGTCCCTACAAAAATCTGAAAATTCAAATTATATTACTTAGTCACCCAGGAAAGTTAACTAGAACAATTAAACTAGCTAGCATTTAAAAATAAGATTGTAAACTGTTCCAGAAGAGACTAAAAATTCATAATCACAGGTATTGGAGATCCATCTCATTAGCTGGTTCCCTCTTCCAGACAGTCCATCATCACTTGAGCTCTCCCTGTAACTGTTCTTACTATTAAAAAATATTTTTCAAAAATGTGTATATAATTTCTTAACTGAATTACTAGTTATAACTCCAGCTATTCTCCATCGAATGAAAAAACTTAATTGTTTTTTGGTTCTCGTAACACTGAACTATTTAAGTTTTTAAAGAGCAGTTACTTCTCTGCCCCTTTCACGGAAGACAATGGTTGTTGTTCAGGTATCCAGTATAAAAGTCACAATTTCCATGGAGTCCAAAGACAACAACAGTGCAACTTGAAGCTAAAAGGCCAAATTAATAGGTTCAAGTCAGCGTCAAATAAATGGGAATCTCAGGCACAAAACCCGTACCATATCCTGCCCTTGGAAGGCAGCGATACACTTTGATTGAGTCAAGCAGGGCAGTCCATGCTGCCTGGAGCGCTCGTTGCTGTGTGCACACACCTTCAAGCACTCTGCCACACTTGAAGTCTTTTCTTTGGGCCTTAGCTAGAATCTCTCAGATTTTGTAGGCACGGAGAGTGCCACCTCTCGCAGTATTACAAGGTGGACAGGGTTACTGGGATTGAGCCAGCAGTTCTCAAGGAACTGTCAGTGTTTCACAGTTCTGATTTAATACCTTGGGAGGAGAGTTCCTGATTCTGCCAGCAAGGCTGAATCCAGCCCCATGCCTTGAGGAACTGATGGGATGGGAGAGTCCAGGGGCAACTCGTGAGCAGGGTATGATCAGAACCTGCAGGAATGCTGCGGGAGGAGTCGAGGGAAGTGTACAGCTGGGACCTGCAGCAGTTCTGCTGGCAGCCTCAGAGGAACCTGCTGGGGTTTCTGTTTCAGGAGCCAGGGATCTGAGCTACCCTGCAATAACTGCATCCCCTCAGCGGCATTAGGAGCTACTGTGGCAACACCGTCTCAGCTGCTGGCAAACATTTACAGCTCCAGTGTTGTAGTCTGGGCACTCCTAGGTTTACATTAACAAGGTACTGGCAGCAAAAGCAAAAAGGAAAATCTAATGTTGTCCTTCTCGCAGTTTCATTCCGATGTCCCACTCTTTCACATCCTGCAGTCTGCTCATCACTGTGCTGGACCCTACTGCAGCAAGGAGGGGGGAGGCAAGATAGTCAAGGGGGATTGCGACCTGAAACCTTACACCAAAGGTCTATGAGCACAACAGGCTGAAGATTCCCTGAGGGAAATCCTTGCCTGGGCTTCCTAAGAGGTAACTAGAGAGCTGCTGTGCCTTCCCTGTCCACTGCATGAGCCAGACAGTGTCTGAACAATTACTATTTGATTTGGGTTAAGAGTCAGACACCACCCGGGGCAATGTCCAGACTGCAGTCAGGGATACTGTTTCCGGAAACAGAAACAACAGGTGGGAATTTGCAAATGGCAATGCTTTATACACTTAGCCCACCACGGTGTTTCAGTGCAGACCATTAAAACACAAGAATACAACATTTTTCAGGGTGATTTTTTTGCACTGTGTTGTAGCAATACTGAGAGTAGTCTATTCCCAGACTCCCTGATCTTTTGTAACGGCCGATGATCCCAAACTCAGGGATGCAAGTGCTGCCTTACTTTCTGTGCTGCTCCAATTTGTGTCTGTCAGACGAATGTGCACCACATCACGCAGCGAGAGAGCATGGAGGTAGTGAAAGGGGGCTGCTGTATGACTGGAAAAGGGTGTTACTTTCAGAACTACATCATTTCAGTTATGGCTGTAATCCTGGTTTCTTTTGTTATCTGATAGAGCAGGAGAAAAATTGCAGCAGGTCATTGGTGACTCCAGTCATGCAAAGCTATAAAGGAAAAAAGTATACTCTGATTTCTGGAGGTCTACATGCTCTATGCAGGCCTTCCTGTCATCTCTATGAGTACAGAAAAAAACTGCTCTCTGAAGACACCAAATGTTTTGTGATACAAACTAACCTCCATCACACAAACCTATTTTTTTTCTTCTTAGCAGACATCCACAGTCAAACAAACATTTGTCATTGCTGCTCCTTATTCATTTATATGTTCAAGAGAAAATTTGCTCAACTTCCAATTCAGACAATATATTTTATCACCTCTGACTCTCTGGCTTAAAATACTAGGTAGGTGCATCACTCATTTCTTAATATAGCGCTTCTTCACTGAACCTATTCACATTGAATGGACTGATGGCTTCATGACATTATTTCCACCTTGCCTGAATGACTGAAACTAACTATGCAAACAGAACAAGAAAACAAGAAATAAACTTCTAAAATGCAAGGCTATTGGGAAGATAATACCCATAATAAACTTTCTGAAATTATTAGGGTCTGGCAACAATTCCACATGTAGGAAGACCATGTGTTACTATGCTTTTATAATGAATAGAACTTCACAATCCTACTCATGAAAAAATACATTTTTAATATTTAGGCAGCACTAATTTATAACCTTTCTGAGGCCAACAGGTGAAAAAAATTGGCACAGCAAAACTACTTATGCACACTGGGCACGGACATGAGAAAGTTTTGTCTTGAAAGAATACATGCTCCCTCTCTTTCCCTTTTCCAGTGAAATCCCTCAGCTGGACTGGTTGTCACCTGACACCTCAGACTATCAGGTTAATGCTTAGTGAATGTTCTCTTCATGTTTATACCTGAAGGAAAGCTAAAGTGATTTCAGGGTTTAAAAAGCCCCGTGGTGTTCAAAAAGCCCTACGAACCCTCTGGGAAGTGCAGTTCCCAAGCCACAGCTCCGGTCTAGCATTGCAAGAAGCACAGCAAAATTCCGCATATGACACTACAAACATGCCCTAAACTCCGCCCCAGAGGGACCATCTTTGAGGTTGAGAGAGCACTTGAGTCTCAGTTCCCCTGCAGACCTTTGCCTCTGTGATGAGGCTGCTACACAGGGTGCCAATTAGTGCCAGCTGATTGCTCCTGTGATGTGCACACCTCTCTGGGAGCCGGACTGAAGCTCCCAACTCATTTCCTATAGGTCACTGGATGTTGACAACTCTGTCCGAGATTGACTAAGGCCCAATTTGGATTAGCAATTTAGCAGGGAGGTCCTGTGTTGCACTGCCCTCCAACCTCTCTCATGTAAGCAATTTGAATACAGCAACTTCTCGGCTGCAAATTGACTACAGTTTCAGAGGGAGGGGTGTTAGAAAACTCCAGAAGCGAGTACATTTACAAAGCCTGCCGTAAAGTGTTATTGGGAAATTAAACTGTGCCTTGCCCCCTTCACCTCTTGCTATGTAGACTGCATTTAAAGGATTTCATTAGGGCCAGAGGCCAGAGCTTACATTTCTGTTGCCAAGCGAAAGGAACCATGGAAGAAATTGACTTAACTGGGGATTCCAATAAAATACTGGGTTTAGAACGAGGGAGTCAACAAATATTCGGCCACTTCAAAAATTTTAAGACATGAGCAGGAAATTGTGGTTTGTTTGAGAATAAGAAAAAATACATAGTTATAAAGTCTTCTTCAATCTAATTTAATAAGCCCACCTCGACAAAACGGTGAGAAAAAGGAGAGTTTTACTTGAAAAGTACGTAGCACTGTAGGCCATAGGATACCTGCAGTAGCTAAACTTTCACTGCTGTTAGTATTTCAGAGTGTATTCTGTGGTACTCCAATGTATGTTTCCCTTAAGCTGCAATCGCTTTTACTAGCTAAACTTCTGCCAGGTACTTGCCATAGATCCTACAGAATTGATTCCAGTGCCAGTCACTTCCACTGGGAGCAGCACCCTGTGATGGTTCCTTTTCCCTACATTCTCACTCCCGATGCTGCTATGGAACAGAAATGGGATGCAAAAAGTATGCACAGACTCCTCCTTCTCAGACTGATTCCTTACCTAATCCTCAAGACCTGCAAGAGTTTCTTTTAACCACATTGAGTACAACCACAGTGCACATACAGTTATGCCTGGCATAAGAAAACATGACTGCACGCATGGAAGGAATTGTAAAGGAATTGTATGTATAGGTCATAGCAGTTGTTAAAATTTTATCATTTTCATATAGAATCAGAACTGCTGTTATTCTAAGATGAAGAAGGTGTTACAAACTTTCTGTGCATCTAATCCAGCTCAGCCACATCCGTACTCTAGAGGTATGTAAACACTCAGCAAAAATAGAAGGATATCTGCTCAGCAGTGTCAGCCACTTGAGGTGCTCCATTTCCTTGACTCCCACTCATCTTTGACAGATAATTGTAATGCAATAGCTCAAAGGAGATAGGAAACAGGAGACTGAGACACCCCTGCAGGGCTCCACTGAGTTTCAAAGGTGCCAGCAGCACGAAACACAGTAAATTAAAAAGCTAGAGTGACAAGAAGTGCAATCTTCAGGACTAAATATATATTGTATGTTGTACGAAGAGTCACAATATCAGCTCCTACTGGAAAACAGCTGTACAGTAAAGACAGATATCTAAGAGCTAAGTTGGCTAAGTTAGGAAATAAAAATATAATAAAAAATAAAGCTCTCTGAGTGAGGGCCAAATGCAGAAGGGCATGAGAAAGCAGTTGGGGACTTTTGTGTTCCCCTTGCTCCTGACAGTCAAAGCACCCCACAGCCAAGAAAACCAGGAGGGGCTCTCTGCTTATATTGGGGCCAGGTTTAAGACAACTCAAAGTGACACATGAAAATTGGAACATTCCCTTTGTTATAATCCTATCCATTCCAGCATGACATGACTGCTGGGATTCCTGAGCTTTACAAGTGGAGCTTAGTCTGCTCCTTGTGGCACCTGATGTGCCCACTTTGCTGGTGACTCATGATGCTCTTCCAGCATTTTACATCTATCTTGGCTAAGGTAGCAGGCAACAAAGAATGAAAATCAAAAGGATTCTATTATTGTTTCTTGAGGACTAAGCTGAGAGCTATTCTAATGCCTTTTCTACAGAAAGAAGGCACAGCAACTGTCATGCTGAATTGCAGCCTTTGGGACTGGTCTTTACCTGCACAGATGGGAGAAGCTCATCAATTTTCTTCGATATTTGTACTTCACAAGGAGGACTTCACTATATCATAAAAAAGAGAGACATCTTGCTACCAGATCACATTCTGTGTATAATAGAGAGCTGCATATATTAAAAAATAAATTTAATCCAGTCAACGAGTACCTTCTGGTATATAGGTGAGAAAACACTACTTATAGAAAATAATTTGTTGCAAGAGAAAACTGGACAAATTCCTATTAGAGGAATGATATTTTTAACACAAAGGATGTATTTTAATTAAAGCTGCCGGTTTAAGGACATGCTAGATAAATCCTGAAAGTCTTTAAGTCAAACCTGATCATCTTTTTTAACTCTGTGTTAGAGCCCAACAGAAGTGATAAGCTTGAGACAGCTTTATTTAGTGTGGCACTATGGCCTTTGGTAGGTCATGGGGTCAGAGAATATCAGTCACCAGGGCTGCCTCTTCTGATGACTTTAATCTTTAAAACCTTCCAGTGAAACTGTGTGACCCATCGTTAGCAAAACACATTAAAAATGGCCAAAGTGCATATTTGGTTGCATATGACATCATAAATTACCAACAGGACCATTCTGACCAATGAGTTTTCCCTGGAATTAACCAAGAAAAAAATGGGGAAACAGGGCTTCTACTGTCACCACTGCCTATCAGCAGACACCACCAGGATGAGCTGATGCCGTGGTGCCCCAGCCAGGTCTCGACCCCCGAGCAGTCACTCACCTCTGCCAGAGGTGAAATCTTCTTGAAATCACTTTGACCGAGCTCCCCAAACAACACATTTGTAAAACACCAGCACTAACACGTTACCCTGGGAAGTACAAGGCGGGTCTGACTATCTGCATTTGATCCCATGCTCCCTTCCTGCCTCACTACCTTTCACAGCTCCAAGACCATGAAAGGACCAAATTTCAGTTCTGTATATCCTTTCACAAAAGTTTCGCTTGATTAGAGTAAAGGTTGTTCAAATACTTTTACTCATAAAAAATGGACATGTTAAAAAAAGACATTATTAAAGATATATTCAACCTCAAGCCAAGACACTGAAATCAAACCAAACATAAAAGACCAGGGAAACATACTGTAACTTACTCAATAGTATAACAAAGTGCTATCACTGCAGAAAAACACAAAAGTAATAAAAGTAACTTTGACCTTAGTAGCTTTCAAAGTGTTAGATACTGATGGAAATTTCCTAACCTAATTTAAGAAATCTATTCTGCTCTGAAACCTCCTTATATTTTTTCCTCTCTGATGTGAAATTTCAAAAGCCTCCAGCATTTTTTCTAATTCTAAGTTGAAGTTCAAGGAATGAATCTACAATTTGTTGAAAAATTACTTTAAATAATAACAATACTTTAATAAGTTCCACAGCCACCTCCATTCTTTTACACCTCTTGGAAAGGTTTCCTGTCAAGTGGGAATGAATTAGGAGTTAAACATCTTTGTAAACACTATTTGAACAGTGAATTAAGAGTATGGTTCCTAAATCACTTGAGAAGATAAATTCACCTTCTTGGTTATTTGGTCTCCTCATATTTTTATTTAGCTCTATTTGGATTTCAGATATATTCCAGTTTATTTTTACAGCAAAAGACAAGCAGCTGTAATGGAAGCTCAGGAACCCCTTTTAAAATTATAATTTGTTTTGTTTACAGTCAGTGAAATGCAGAAATAAGGGACAGGAACACAGGAATTCTATTCTTCTTCATCAGAAACATCATGTTAAGAATAGTGACAGGTTCCTCAGCTTGAGAAAACAAACCCATTCCTACATGAGTTTTTGCTCTAAAGACAGCCAAGTTCTTTCATCCCTGTAGCAGGAAATGGATTTCACTTTTATATAATTTACTCAAGGAACTAAAGAGAAGAGGAGAAAATTGTAATTAAACCATATTTTAGAAGCTTACCTGGAGCTGCACAAACTTCCTTACTAGAAAACACTAGCCTGCTGTTAGTGATGGTACTTGGGTTGTTTTCTTTTTTTTTACTCTGCACACACCGTTAAGCAATATCAGTCCAGATACAGAATTCAGTATGTACGTATTTGGAAATTGCAGAATTAATGGGCAATTTAAACTCAGCTTAAATGCTTATCTGAGCTTGATTAATAAATAGCTTATGATAGTCTTTAGCACACAGCACTAATGTTGCTTAATTTAATGCATAAGATAGACAACACTCATTTTAAGAGCAGTTCACTTCTTTGTTTTATTCCATTATTCATATTGCAATCCTTTGTTACGCCCTTTATTTCCTATGTGTGGCTCAAAACCTGTTCTGAAGACAAATTTATTTACTTTGCCCAGGCGGTTGTTTGGTGCTCATCATCAGAGGATACACGTGATTCAGCCGTATTATTTTTACTGCAGCCGGGAAAAAGTCAGCATCCACCTCGTACAGATGACAAAAGATGTGCAGGGAGAGAGACACAGGTACACCAAATCTGAGACATCTGGCACATGAGCTGCAAGAGTAGATAGCACTTCTCATTATTCTGTAGACTCAAAACAACTCTCTAGTGACTTCAGGAGTAGACGTGGGTGTTCAAGCTCCTGATTAATCAGAGTGTAGGATCTCGCAGTCAGCACGCAGGAGCTGGGGAATACACGCACGATATGAAAAATTTACTGACTTTGCTAAACATCAGTGGCAGCGACAAGACTACAGCCCTATTTTTCAGAGTCTTATCTAGCTTTTCACCTATATATTTCCTTTCCTGTAGTCTTTGATTTATCTACTACATGCCATCCAACTGCAAGAAATGAACAGTCTCTTCCACTGCACAAGCCTAGGTATCCCTGGGCAGGTCTCACTTGGGGTCTGGATGAGGCAGAAATCCCATAGGAGGTAAGGACATGGGGAGAGAGAAAAAGGCAGTAGATAATTACAGTGTGTTGCGATGCACATGAACAAATGAGCCATCATAAATGACCTCAAATCTGCCATTTTCTTAACCTCTGAGTACTCCACTTAAAAATACTTAAGGTTACTTTAACCTTAAAAATATTCTTTCTATGTTATTTTTTTCATGCTACTGTCATACGAAATCCTGTGCTTTATGTGCCAGAGAACTTGTTCATGCTACAACAGAATTTTGGAAGGGCACTAGAGGACTAGAGGGACATTTCCATATATAACTTTTTTAATTTCATGCTTTGCTTTTTACTTAGAGGCAATGTTGATTTGGTTAGTTTTTTGTTTGATTGGTTAGGGTTTTTGTGGGGGAGGATATTCGTTGTGTTTTATTTAAAATATGGAATTAATTTCATGCGTGTGTCTTTCTTGAAAAGCTACACATTCTAAATAGTCTTTTTTTTTTAAATTAAGAATGTCTTTTCCATGATATTTATTGAAAAATAAGCCTCAAGCCTCATTTAAGAACTGAAATTTGGATCACTTAAAAAGACTGGAAAAAAAATGAAAGCTAGATGAACATCTAAATCACATCCAGAGTGGGACCATCCACAGCAGGACTCTGACACTGTGGGGGCACACTGCAAACATGACATTAATAGTGTCACCTAAATAAGCCCAAGAACTTCACCAGAAGAAAAATATTCAAATTCCTACAGTGTGGTTCTCTGATTGTCATTAGCATTTTGCAGTTTTGCCTGCAAATTGGATGGATTTTCTTTCCCATTTGGACAGAGGAACCATCCCGGCTCTCTGCAGCACAGAGCTGCGGTTTGTACACCCCAGGCTGTGCGGGTGAGGCCCGATAGGCGATGTCCTCTCCCGGGAGCCGGGCTGGGAGCCGTGCCGGGAAGGAGGAGGATGCCCGGCCCGGGCACGCTGCTCTCCAACGCCGGACCAGGAGCATCCTCTAGCGGCCAGCTCCTCGGGAAGCCCCTGCGTCCCCCAGGAACAAGAATCTTCTGGAAGACGGAGGGAAGTCAGCAACCGGGGTAAACGGGCAGAAGCCAGAAGGGTACTCAGAAGCTGAAGGATATTTTTCTGGTCTCATTTATGCCTCCATATCACGCTGAATGAGAAGCAGTTCTCTCCTAGGTCCTGAGTATCACAGAGACTCTTTTCCCTCTCTGCTTGGAACACCCTCATCATCAGCTGTGCTTTGGCATGTAAGAAAACAACAATAAAAGGAACAGAACACTCCCCCCCCCCACCCCGCCAACTAACAAACAAAAAACCCAAACACCATAATACTCCCCAAACACCCACGAAAACTCCAAATGAAAACAAACCAAAACATCCCACAAATCCAACCAGTTTGAAAGGACTGTATACACAACCCTGAAGTGTGTTACATTTGCATTAAACTTGTAGCCACTTCACTTAAACAACAGCCACATTACATTCTAATCAGCCTATGGTGAAAAAAAAGGGACAAATGCAAAGGAAAAAAGAGCAATCACATGAACATGCCATTTCCTCAGACCAAAAAGCAATCTCATTGTGGTTAAAAATAAACAAATAAATAACCAACCAAATAAATAAACAATCAATCAAACAAATAAAAATATATATTAAAATTATATATATAAAGAATTACCCAGTAAGACTTCCCCAATTTAACTGCTTGGGAACTTTAGAGAATTTGGTACAGATGTGGACTGAAGCTTGGCCCTCCATACTATTATGAGCTGGGATTGAGGCAAGTAAAAAGCCTATGGTAGGCACACCCATTTTATGGCTGAAAACATAAAGTAGTTTGTTAGGGTATAAATCATACAGCAAGGTCAAGGAACTAGAAGGCAAAGCACAAATGCCTAATGTTTTACAGTCCATGAGGATTGCACTTGGGATCAGGGATGGTCACCTTAGCAGCTGCAGGATGAGGAACATAGCCACACTGGCTTTGGTGGGGAGGACGGCTCTTGGGAGACTTCCAGCCTCACAACTGCAGTCTTTTCTCTTTTCCTTTGGCCAGCTGCCTTCTCTCAGGCAGCATTTGCCCTCCGAACACATCAAAACAGAGCACATTCACCTGGACTACTCTTAACAGTCTAACACATTCCAGCCATGCCTGGATTAGGAAGAAAGGTAGCATATTTTGACAGGTATGATAGCAATATGGTCAACTACAGCCAGTATATTTATAAAAGTGACTGTGTCTGGCTCCCAAGCAAAGCTTAAAATTAGTCATGTCATGATGGGTAACATTTTGAAATCAAATTTTCAAATTTACCTTGGGTTTCTACAGAGGATAATTTTAGGGAAGCTTTGCCATGTTCTAAAGCAGACTGTATTTGCCTATCTTCTCATGAAAGGAAAGTGTGACTCAGTTTTCTCCCATTTCTGCCTGGATGCAGTTAGAGATGGGAGAGCACCATGCCAGCAGCAATGACTAAGCCACCATGTGTCTGTGGATCAGCCATGACCTGGCCACCATGAGTGGCACTCCAGCAATCTCAGACTCTGCAGCACGAGGTTGCTGGCCCTGATGTACCCATGACTCAAGAGAAGTAGATAAAGAAATTTAAGTATTCCTAATGTCCACTAGACCTGTGAGACACACACCAAGTGTGGTGTGTTGAGAGCAGTTGTCTGTCATATCGCTCTAGATGGAGCAAACAAAAAATTCACAGGAAAACAAACAAAATTACTTCTGCAGTGACAACTATCCTTCAAGCACTTAACCTGCACTCCTATCAAGGAACCCTGAAGATTAATCTTTAAACATGTGGCACAGATCACATGCATCGCTGATGTAGTCTTACAAACCTTCTTTTATATTTCGGTGCAGTGGAAACCAAGAGACACTTCTGGTAAAGACACAATGTGGCAGGAGACCAAACATTTACTCTCAAATTTCAATCAGACTTCAAATCAGGTCATGACATAGCACATATACATTTTTATGCATATACATATATATATGTATGTATATAAGTGTATACATACCCTCTGTACCTAATTAAATATACACACACAAAATGATGCAATCTTAATTGGCTATTACAGCTTAAGACAGTTACTGTCTACATACCCATAAGAATACAAACATATGCTTGGAGGGAGGCAAAAAGACAAATGGAATATTAGAAACTTAAAAGAAAAAGGAACAAAAGACATGATAAAGTCCAGGCACAATTCTAGTAACTTTGCCAAAAAAAGATGTACCAGAAGTTTACAAGAGAAAAGCAAAGAGGATGACCTATGGTGTAAGAACATAAAATAAATTAGAAAGCCACAAAATTACTAGCAGAATAGAGAATGTGGTAATGATTATTCCCTCTTTCCCATTAGGGAGCCTCAAATACAATTATAAGGCAGCAGCTTTAAAACCTACAAGAGAAGTACATTTCCACACAGCTCATATCTAGATCCTGGAACTCACTGCCACAGAAGACTTCATTAAGTGTAAAGGTTACCAAGAAAAAGGTTGCAAATATATGCAGAAGGCAAATCACAGCCTATTAACACAAATATACAGATATGACCTCTGGTTTAGGACAGTCAACTGCTTGATCCATAAAGAACGAGTAAGTACAGAAAGGATGAAGAAACATCACTGTTTACCTGACCAATTCTTCATGTTTTACATTCTTTAGCTCTGTAAGTTTTTATTTTACTTGTCTTCTCCATGTAAGCTTATGTTTCTAGCCTACAAATTCCTTTACGCATCACAAATGGTTCATACTTCATTGCTACTGCTGTAATCACCAAACATTCACAGCATCCTTCCTAATCTGCCACTGCCTACAAAATTCAGTGATGCTCTTTCAGCATACCAAAGTAATCCAAGAAAAGTGTTTGTATTTATTCCTTTTATTTGTGCTTGTATTTATTCCTTTATGCCAAATTACTTGGTAATTTTCACCTGGTAGATTTTACATTTTCTTATTGTCTTTGTATTTCACCTTGCAATACTGACTTCTAAGACTTTCAGAAATGGAGAAGTGAAAAAAGCACAACTTATAAATAGTACTACGAAAATTCCATACACATAACAATGAAATGAAGAACTGAACAGCTCTTTATAATCACTGCTTTACCTTACTGACACCTATGTGCTAAAAAATGCATTTACAGAGTGATTCTTAATGAATTATTAAAGCTTCATTAATGCTACTGGTGGCATGACCTATTATTCCTCCAGTAGAAATACCTCCATGAAAAGTTCACAGGTGGCCATAGATGGGTTGGGATTCCTTTTAGAAAAGCTAAAAGTGCTCCATACTTGAGTCCATATTGCTGCAATTTTGCCAGCTAACCAGAGCAGAGCTAAACACCATTCATCAGAGTTCTTGCGAGCTCCACAGAGATTAAGGAATCATATAATCTTATAAAGCGTTTCTAGCTGAAATTTTTATGGTCTTTACTACAGTGGAGTTTAAACCTCCATGGCTGAGGTTTGTAACTGCTACCAGAATGTTACAGAACAGCAGGAGCATCTTCACCAAACCCAGCAGCTGAAGAAAGAAAAGCACCAAAGACATAAAGCAATAACTCATGCCTGCCTACAGAAAGACTAACTCATCATTCCATTACATACAAAGGACATCTTAGCCATGACTGCAACCCCGTACTAAGCCAAACACAGTCAATAATCACTGAAATATTGCTATTATTGTTTTTTTGTTCACATAAATATGTCGTGAACACAATAGTCTGCTGAAAGCAAACTGATACCTTTTCACAGGCAGGGATCCAGTACCTTCAAACTGTTATCATCCAAGTGTAAAAATACAGATACTTTGAACTATCTTCTGGGTTGGGTTTTATTTAGTGTCTTTTCTTTCTTTTTTTTCCCTTGTCAGTAAAGATTCTGGAAATAAAATTCTACTTTCTCAAAGTTTGACAAAGACTGGATGAACTCATCCTTTTAATAAAAGAATGGTTAACAAAACTTTGTTTTGTAACAGACTTGATGCTGGTCTGGTGAAGTCAGGAAAACTTTAAGTACAAATTTTACAATATAAAATGGAATGTTCATGGTGGAGAACAGGCACTTGAGTTCCTACTGACTCTGTGGAGCAGACAGACTGAGACACTTTATTGCTGCCTAGCAAATATTAGACATATTCTACATGCTTTGACAAAGGAAATTTTACCCCATATTCTGTAACAACTATAATATCTGTATAGTAAATCACTCAGAAAACAGTCAGTCCCATGAATACTAAAAGCAAACTAATTCTGTCTCCTTGTGAGCAGATATTACACTGAAGTTTATATGGTTGCCATCTCATGTCCCATCTGCTTCTGTTCTTCACACCAGAAAAAAACTTTCCCAAATGTGTGAGTATTCCATTGACTTGGTCAAGAGGTTTACAGATTTTTCAGGAGTGTAAGGGTGCGCCATGGACTCAGTACTGGGATTGGAAAATTTGTTAAACAGAAAAAAAGTGTTCTGTGTCTTCACTGAATGTAAAGAAAGCTGTACAGCTTGGCCTTTATTAATGAACACCCCCCACCCCCAAATTACCTCACCTTTAATCGATATTCTATGACCCTGCCTTCACAAGGCTAATATTATCTTAAATCACCCATTTAGAGGGTCCACATTTATAGGTTCTCCTGTTTTTGCCAAAGGGGGATGTTCAATCACAAGCCTTTCACACTAGAATATGTTACATACTACTTTTTATATACTTTACCCAGATCAGAAATAGGACAGGACTAACAGGCTTTTGGTTCGGTTTGTTTGGTCTGGGCTCTTTTCTTACATAAAACATGCCAAATTCAACTTGGACCCAAACAAAAAACTTGATCAAATTATTCTTTAAAAAAAAAAAAGTAGTAAAATACTTTTTAAAAAGATATGCTAAACTATTCAGGAAGTCGAAACGTTCTTCAAAAGCCTACAAAAACATAGCACGTTTTCAGAATATAATGTGTTCAAATATCCATACTTTTCACAACGCAATTTTGCTACTTTGGGAAATCTGCACAATCTTGCTACCATTTCATTTTCTATTCAGAAGAATAATATTACAAATTGGCTAGATATTGTTCTGCATATGTCTAATATGTTTAAGTAGGTGCAACCAAATCCACATCAAGAGTACACCTGAAAGAAAAGTTTGAGCGGGGAAAAGTTCAAGCTCTAGAGTTGTTCAGGCTGAACTATGCAAAAAAATATCTGGGAAATCTCACATCCGTTATCACAGGAGAGCCATATGCCTCTAAAATTCCTTAAAATAAACCCACATACTCTAAAGTTTATATGTCTTGCAAGAGAACAGAAAGTAAAGCTAGAGTATCTTTTTCGAGAAACTTCTGACAAAAAAGGAAACTTCATTATGTCATTGGGAAACATCTTTTTGTCATAAAAGTGGAAGAAATACAAACGTTAATAAATTAAAAATATAAAATTAATATTTAAAAAGCCCTTTATGCAATTGTTTCATCTCAGAGCAAGCGCCGAACATGCCACTTTCATTATAAATGTGCTGCATTTCATGATAATTTAAAGTTATGCACTGTAAAGCACTGGACAAAGACATTACCTGTATCTGAACTAATGCAGTTATATTTGTAAGGTATACTGAGGTCTGACAAAGGCAGCCAGACAGAAGAATCTGTTGCATTCCTCATATTCGCATGTAGAAAATTATCTAGGCATGGATATCTGTGGCTCCAGTGTATGTCTGTATTTCACTTATATAAAAGACATGGAATGTTTATTTATAAATGTCCTTTATATGGCCTCATCAGGGATGTAATCCTTGTAACTGCAATTCCTAAGATGCAGAGGTGCCAGAAGAAGCATATTTAAGGCATAGAAAAACATATTTATGAGTTTGAAGGTTATGTGTTTAAAGGGCTTTCCAAAGCATCAATAACATCCTCTCAAATTTAGGTTCTACACTTCTCCACTGAAAGTCACTGAGACCATCTCTCCAAAATTATACTTTGAGTTTTAACATTACTAGGTGCTTTCTTAGGGCTTCACTCCAGTCTGTTAGAACCTTCGGAAGCTACTTATCAGTTAGGAGTTATTAGAAACAAATCGATGCTCTTGCTTATACTCTCAAAAATGGTTCACCCACTCAACAGATTTTTGATTTTGAGATCCACAGCAGAGAAAGAAAAATATTATCTACTTCCAGTGCTAGATTTGCCCATCCTATCCAAGGGAACAGATAGTGCAATTCTAAGACAACGTGCACCTTACAGTTTCAGGCAGTTGGGTGTCATTCACAGCTAGATTCTGCACCTTGCTGAAAAGGGTTCTGTTAGGAAAGAATTCCAAGCTGCAGATCTTCCCCTTAGCCAAATTCCGAGGCCTGATGGCTGCCCTTGCACACAGCTACTCTGTGACTGCACTGCAGAAAGCCATTAGTGAGCTTCTTCCCACTCTCTAGCACCAACACCTGAGTTCAACTATTGCTCATTTAGGTGATGCAAATTCTTGGCTGATCTAACTGATAATCAATATGAATTCTTAGGACATGCACCCCTTACCTTGCCAAAAGCAAATTTCATTAACTGGCAACTTGTTTCTGCTGACCACTCATCATTCAATAAAGGAATAAAAACCACCTTCAATACAGCGAGGAAAGATGCACTTAGCAAGTGCATTAACTTATCAAGTTCTGCTCAGGTTGTCTTCTGTCCTATCATTTGGATTACTGCATAGAGCTTAATAGCAGGAGCCAGATGGATTCACTGCTCCACAGACTGGAGAAGAATCAGTTTATAAATAATTTCTTATGACAGCTGAATTATCCAGAAGTTTAGAGTTAAGTATTTGTTGTGCTGATCATTTAAAAGATAAGATGGGGATCATTTAATGGAATCTGAAGCATGACGTGGCTGAAGAGATTATAGTTTACAACCTACACTTTCATTACTGGAATAGCATTTAACATAGTATTCCACAGAAGGAATGGCATAGAAAATACTGCAAAATGTTGCATACGCAGCTGCATATGCACAAGATCACCTGCTTTTACACAGTACTGGTGTTATGTAATGTAAAACAAGTGTATGTTAATGCCTTCCAAAACAAGCCAGGGATTAAAACCTGTGAAGCAATATACATTATTGAGACATTCAATAATTAAAATAGAAGGACAGTTCACATGAACCCAAGTTTCACAAAAACTGTTAAAAATAATTATTAAAAGGGAAGGGCAATGGTAACAGACAGTGCCTGTTTTCAAGCACATGCCATGCAAAATATTTTCCTTGCAAGAGAAAAGTTAACCCAATTGTGAAACTCTCTCAGTAGCATTTCCATCCTTAGGCAACATTTTACAGCTATTGCTCATGCTGTGCTTCCGGCAGGCAAATGTCATTTTTAAATAACATGGGAGGAATGCAGAGTTGGAGTCAGAGTTCACCAGGAAGATGAGCACAGGGCTCAGGGTTTAGTATACAGGTCACGTGGAACCAGCAGCCATCCATTTTCTCAGTAATCTCTGTTGGTTAGAGATCACTGTGGTTCACAACAAAGACAGAATGTCTGTCTGTCTGGTATGACAGGTATATAACAGCTCTCAAAACCAGACACTCTCAAAAAAGACACTAATTTAGTCTCAAGCAGCATACCAGATAGACAGAAGGAATCAGTATTAAATCGTGATCCTTCTGCTGACAATTCCCATCTTGCAGAAAATGTAGCATTAGGTCATCCTCTGCCATTAAGCTGTAGGCAAAAAAGTGAATGACAGAATAATGGTTCATCCTTGGCAAAAACCAATAATGAGAGAACCCAGTTTTCTAGGTTAAACTCCAGTTACTACCCAGTTATGAAATATTTTGAAAAGCAGAAGGCATCTATTAAGCTTGGTTTTTAAAACTGGTATGCAAAGCTTTTCTGTGAGAAAAATTACTGTTGAAAACGGATCTTTGCATACTTTATTGCAAGGCTTCAGGATCTGACTAATTACAAAGCAGTTTTGTTTTGCTTAGTCAATTCTTCTAGCTCTATTCCTGAAGCAGTAATAATGAATGAAAAGATAAGAAGCACCCTAATAGTTTGCAGCTTATCAGGAGAAATCTTCATCAACTTCAGATGAACAAAGTCACTAGAACAGGCACAGTTTTCCGTTTTTTTTATTTTTCTTCTTCACTTAGATAAAAGCAAGATGATTGAATCACCTCAGAGTTTGTAAGACAAGCTCCTTATTGCCCATGAAGAAATATGGCCCCTGAAGTCTGAGAAGAACACATCTACCTCTTTATTAATACTAAAAATCAGATGTGAATAGAACTAATAGACTTGTTTTCTTTTCTTTCTTTCCTATGTTACACTAAAGATGATGCATTTACACTGAGAGTCTCCAAGGCAGAATTTACTCCATTTTTGAAGTAAAATACTGTTTTACATATTTGTTGATCAGATCTGCTCAGGTAGCACAAAAATAGAAGCTTCCAGATTTGCTAGTTGTTTCTCAGAAGTGGTGCTTCAAGTGACTGGGGCAGTTGCCATGGGTAAACTCCTGGCCTCATTAAAGTTTTCACAAAGCTTTCAACAACAGTTTGCTGATCTAAATGCATTCTACCAGTACTGCTGAAATGAAATGCTCCAAATACAAACTCATGGCACTTTTCCACAATTGCCATTGAATATTAATAGTACACTCTCTTCCTTCCTACCCCACGCTTAAAATTAAAATACGTTTTCAAATGCAACAAAGTTTAAAAAAAGAACAGTTCACATGCCACAGGAGATATCCAGCTGGAAAGATTTTGTGACAATTTTTGTTTATCACATATTTCTTTATCTCAGCCTCACCATTCCTACTTCAATGTCACTAAGTGCGTATTAAAATGAGTGACACTAGCCATGACCCAAGCCATTGAAAGTGAGTAATGATGGGCAGCTGAGCCCCACGTTGAAAAGCTGTTGCCAACCCCCCCTGCTCCTCCTCTCTCACTTTTTCCCAACCTTTTGGCCAGATCTAATTTAAATGTGAATACCTTAAGTAATTGCCAATATTTGTAAAGTCACTATATGCAACTGCATTAAAGACAACAGATTTTTGTGTACTGTTTTGCAAGGATTTTTTTTTTTTAATGCCCTGTAGTTGCTGGGAAGGTGCTGGGTAAAACTTGCCTCAGTTGGTGCACAATTGTTTTATACACTTTCCCCTTACTTCATTCTTTAGTGAACATCTCTGGAATAAGTAATTACTGTGGGAACACTTCTTTACAGCAATTCTCAAACAGTAAAATTGGCAGAGGTTGGTTTTATAAAGTTCACAAACTGAATGGTGCCTTATTGCCATAAACAAAGGGATTTTAACTACTAGCATTAAAATACTCTAAGAATAACAGATAAGTGAATCTGTGAATAAAGATAAGTCCTTAATTGACAAGAAAATGAAGGATTAAGCTAATGCAGCATTATAGCAATATGCCAGGGATTCAAACTTCGGCCTACATCACCATTTTGGACTAAATGATTATAAAAGCTTTTTGAATGACAGAAAGCAGGACTCCCCTGAGAAATTTTCTGCCTAAAATTTGTCAAAATGAGTGCCACTTGCACTAAGCCTCAATATAGGGTCTCTAAACGAATACATAATGTATTTAGTTACTCAAGACAATTGAAGTCTTGCCAATTTAATTAAAAATAAGCCATGTAATGAAAGGAAAAGATATTCAAAATCTCACAACTACTGGTGCCAGTGGATGAATTTGATGAATGTGTTTTATTACCTTCTGCCTATTGGCTTTACCTGAGAAATCAAAGATCTTTTGCCTGAAAAGACAGTTCAGGCAAAAGTTCAGGAATCAAATCCAGAAGTCCTAATGGGCTTAACTGAGTAAGAACTTCTAGCCTTGAACTGCACTGGGTGTACATAAATATGTATGTTGCTCTAAATTCCATCTAGAGAGTATCTTAAAATTCTCATTGCTTTTCCATTTGTCCTTGACACCCTGCACAGCCTTTGTAAAATAAATAAATAAATAAATAAAATTAAAAACTAAAAGTAAAAAGCACTTGGTGAAACTTGAAGAGTTAAAGGTTCAAGAGGTATTTCAAGCTGATCTTCCTTTTGAATTGAACTAGTAGGTGAAGACGTAAAGTAAGTTAAATAAACTTTTCGTTGATTACACTGAAATCAAGGATGTGAGAGAACAAGTTCAGGTTATTTCCAGTGGAAAAGGATTTATTTGACACACTTCTATAATTTTGATAACTATAGCAAAGGAGCAGATGAGACACCCTATACCTATTAATAATGTCGTAAATTACTCCATGTGCAGTCAAAAATATGCCAATCATTTTTCATTAGGACTCCTGGGTACAGATATGATCTTCCTCCTCCAGGTCTCATGAGACCAGTTCTAAACCCTACAATAATGTCATATGGGGGGAGTGGCTCTGAGACCTAGTTTGTCTTAAGCAGTTAGAAATCATATTTTCTCCAGGGACAACTAGAGCACTTAGAAATATGAAAACCTAAGTTCTGTGTTGGACTGAAATCAAACCAAAGGACTGTAGAATGGTTTGGGTTGGAAGGGACCTTTAAAGGTCGTTTAGTCCAACCTGCAATGAGCAGGGGCATCTTGAACTAAACCAGGTTGCTCAGAGCCTCATCCAACCTGACCTTGAATTTTTCCTGGGATGGGGCATAGATGACCTCTCTGGGCAACCTGTTCCAGTAGTTCTCCAAATGCTTTTATCCTTAATGTTTGAAGCAATCTGCAGAGACATTTCGCTATACAGGCATGCCCAGATATCTGTGTAAAATTCTTGGCTTATCCATAATTCTTCTTGAGTCAGTATGAGCTTAGAGAAGAGAAAAGCATTACTCAGTGTAGATAAAGACAGTACTAAACTCCAACACTGGTTGTTCCACCTTTCCTATTTCTACAATATCCTTCCCTCCCTATGTGCATACAAAGCACATAAAAATAAAACTACATCTGAAAGAGTGGACCCTATTTAGTGTCATCCATTATCAGGAATGAATGGTAGCTTTGACTCTGAAAATGGATTGTGTTCAGGAGCCCCAAAAACCTATGAAATTGTTTTGAATCTCTTCATTACAAAAGAGATGGGTCATATTTGGAACTCTTCATTCTAACCTTGAACTGTAACAGAACAGTCAGCAATCTTTTGGAATCTGTTAGAAATTATTTTCATAGAAAGATTCTGGTATTGTCTAGAACTTCTGTTGAAATTTAAAGAAAAAGTAGGATTTAACCCTGCTTTGAGCAGATAGTTGGACTAACTGACCTCAGGAGGTCCCTTTCAAGCTGTACTATATTATACATCTATGATAAAATTATCATCAGCTGCAACGATCTTGTGGACAGTCCCTTTTATATCTTCTCTAAATTCATAGAACAGGGTTTTTTCAGTTTCTGGGGCTTGATTAATTTTCAGACGTATTGGATGAAACAAGTATCAACCTGGAATTAGAACAATGTCCTTTTACAACCCTATGAGTTCAATTCATGCTTTTGTACCATAATACAACTTAGGTTTTTAGGCAATATGTTAATTCAAATGAAGTAAATGGGTATGCATCTTTTTATTTATTTACAATGAAAAATAATCTAATGAAGTTTTAGGTAATTATACTGTTACTCCTTCTCTTTCCAAAGTGGGATGAATCCTATGCAATTATCCACAGACCTAAAGATGTACAGACAAGTCCTTAAGTGTCAAACAGACAAATGGTTTAAGACTGAAATAGCCAAGGCAGAATCTTCTGCAGCACATTAGCTATTCTCTGGCCCCTAAAAGAGAAAAGGAAAGAAAATGTAAGAAATAAAAGCAGGGGGATAAATTAGACATCCAGCTGCTAAATCTGAATTGCAAAGCCCACAGTCTGGAGAAGACTCTGAGGAAGTGTTACCCACACATGATACTTAAAACGTAACCAGAGAAAGATGAGCCAAAAGAAGACTACTAAAGAAATTGAATTGACAAGGCAAGCAAGTTTACCTTTAAATAAAGTGAGCAAATTTAAGTAGAAACAGATTTGGAAAAGCAATTCACAGTAATTTGTGGGATCCATTTCTTTCTCTGGAGATTGACAAGGTCCAAAAGTGCAAAAGGTTGCTGGGAATGAGGTCAATGTTTAAGAGGGCTCAGAGCCGTCTCTGATTTGTTACACAGTTTACCTTTAAAATTTTTTCAGAGCCACTGTTGGTATATCATGCCACATATAAACAGAGCTCAAAGTATTGGTTTTACTCTGAATTTCAAAGTGAAGTGCAGAAAGTGGATGACTTTAAAGTTATAGTAGATCTCATTTGTTTTAGAGAAAAACTTTTATAGAACTTTAAATAACAAAGGCAAACATTCTTTGAAAATTAAAAAATCACTAAGGTAAAATGAAGAGCAGAATGCTCCCTTGCTGGTAAAAAATGATGGGGTTATGGAGAAACAGGTCTATACATCAAGAGATTGTCTCTGATTTGAAACAAGACTCATACAAAGGCATGTGGAGTGTACTTGCAGCAGTAAAGAAAACATGGCAGAAATCACGTGTCAACCATAAAAATCTGTGAGGGTTTTGATTTGTTTTCTTTTATTGGATCTTTGAGAACCTAATTTAAATAGCTCTCCTTCCCAACATGGTTATTACTTGTTCACTGGGACATTTATTCTAGAAAACCCTGTAGAAGTGTATCCCAAGACAGCATCTGTAGATTACTCTTTATGTTCATTGTAAGGAGTTATGGAGAATATAACAGAACAATGTGAAAAAACTGTAGTTGAAAGCTGCCCAAATCAGAGGCAATTAACTGCTGATAAAAAGTTACTTCAGAAGAAAACCCAGAAGTATAATGAAAGCTTAGAGGTGAATCTAATATGGACATATCAGTTTGAACATAGAGACCCTGCTGCTATGCACAAGTCATCACAGTTTGTGCTTGGACTGTGCATCCAGGAAAAATTAGCCAGTGCTGCATGAACAGAGGTGCAATATGGAAACAAAGTTCCAAGCTCATCTGCTGAGCATGTCCTCTCAAGTGGGAAACATGAATTTGAGCACTTAACTGTCTCTGTCAGTGCAAAGGTCCAATCAAAAGCTTGCTGAAAGCACTGTCAATACAGCCAACATGAGTTAGAAGACAACTTCTGTAACAAGAAGCAAGCAAAGAATGCAATGGGTTCCATTCTAACATAATTTAAGTCAATGCAGATCCATTTATAACAAATTTGCCATCTTATTTCCTGTCACAGCTTGGTTTGGACACCAAAAACCCCAAATTCCTTTCAACTCTGTTACCTAATATAAATATGAGGTTTCCTGGGCATAGTTCTGCTCTTAAGACACAAGTTTAAATGGTGTATAAGAGGTCCTCATTTTATACTTACATATGCAGCTGTGAGAATAAAATTCTCCACAGTTAAACCTTGGCAGGTTGGCATCCATGTTTAGAAAAAGAGAAGCAAATTTCTTACATATCTATGTTACAGTTCCAAGGCAAAGGACTTTGTTTACTGCTCTCAAAGTCATACATGTTCATGATGTTCAGCCTTCACTCATGAAGTTGATGGAACTTTAAACATTACTTAATGGTATAACTGTCTTGTATAAGGCATTTTATAGGTAATTATTAAACAGGTTACTGCATTTAATCAACATCTGGATATAGATTCTTGTCACATTATAGAAACATAAAAATCTGGGAATTTTATTTAAGCTTCTCATACCACATTTAAAACAGTATTGTTTAAACTTGAAAATCAAGTGCAAACTACTGCATTTCTGAGTCAAACTGCTGATTAAAATCTTTTAGGAACTGTGGGTGGTCAGCATCTCTAACATTTATTTAAGCTGTGACTAACTTTAAACCTTGATGTTTGAAATGCTTTGTGGATTTGAGGGTTTTGTTTGCTCTTCTTTTTTTAAATTATTTTTAGTATATGCTGATATTTCTTATCCTTTCCTCTCAGGGAGCTGATCATAGAAGAGGGGTGGATGTTTTTGTTTTTGCCCAGTGTTTTGCAGAGATACTTGGCTGTAAATTTCATATGCATTTTTGGAAAACAGACTGACTCAGGTCTTCTGTCCTTTCAGAAAAAATTCAGCTGAGTTACAATGCCACATGCAGTGCTATGGCAATACTATTGGGTGAGCCTAAATAAGCTGAGATTCAGTGCTGGATATGGGTTTATCTCCACAGTGTAGAGCAAGGCCTAATTTGTTCTATTGCCTTTTCTCACTCATTTGATGGTGTCTAGAAAATGTCAGAAATTATTTTCTAGAAGCAAATAGACTTTCCCATGTTTAGGTAAGATAGCTGGTGGTCTCAGATCTACAACATGAAAATGATCACTTCTGTGAAGCTGCTTTGCTTGCTGGCACTCTCTATTCAAAAATCAATAACCTGAAGAGAATACTTCAACATCTCACTCTCAGCAGGACTGTCATGAGATGAGTAATGCTGTTGTTTGGAATTGCAAAAGGAAACAAATTCCTTTTAAAACACAAATTGTGAAAGCAAAGTAGCTTAAATAAAAAAAACCCAACCAACCAAAAAACCCACAAAAACATCATGAATTTAAGCAAGCTTCTGAGGAAGCGCAAGGTGATTTCCAACAATTCCCCAGAAGGTTCCTATGCAAAAAACCTCCTTGGGTTTGAGGCTCTGTGCTGTGGATCAAGAAGCCTGGAAGACAACCCAAGTCTAGCCTTTACCCTGCCAGCCCAGCCTGTTAGCTCCATGAGAGGGGCACTGAAAGACTAAAGGAAGCATTGCATTGTCTTAATGGGAAAGCCCGAGCTCCAGAGGACAGAATGGTGAGACTCACAACTGTAGAGTTAATTCTGGTCACTAAAAGTAGGATGCATATCCATACTGCTGTATCATATTACTTGGCTTGTGCTATTGCTTAAGACAGATTGAGCCACAAGCCAAAACTGTGTCAGGGATCACACAAACAATTAAACAGCACAGACAATTGCATGTCTGAACTAAAAGTAACAACCTGATCCTGTTTCTTTTATTAATATGGACATAAAGTAGAAAAGTTGAAAATCAGCTGCCTGCCAGCAGATATCAGGAATCTGTTATGTACTTTCAGGAGTTTAAACACAACATCAGTGGAGTTCCAAAGCTGTTCGGTTTAGCTGTGGTTCACAGACATCTGAAACCAGGACCCAGCCAGTCCAGCAGGACTGAGGGGCACCACGTCTTTAGAAGTCCTGAGTAAGCTGATACCCTCTATCCTACACTTGCAGGATCATTTCTGCTTGGAAATATCTGAAAGGAAATATTCTGTTTATTTAGAAGTGATCTTGCTTTCTTTGCACATAAACACAATTTGACTTTTTATTCTAAAACCAAACAGAATTACTTGCTTTAATTTCCTGCTTCTAACTACCTTAGCATGAAGCAAATTGTCTGACACACTGCAAGCTCACTTGTGGGCACAGAAACAAGAAATAAAATGCTGGCTTTCATCAACTTTGATGAAATAGATGATATATAGGAAGGGAAACTAAAAGAAAGACACATGCA
Source organism: Gymnorhina tibicen (assembly GCA_013399875.1). Classification (NCBI taxonomy): domain Eukaryota; kingdom Metazoa; phylum Chordata; class Aves; order Passeriformes; family Artamidae; genus Gymnorhina; species Gymnorhina tibicen. The sequence continues at coordinate 629,504 of VXAZ01005119.1, forward strand.
TTAGCAATGACACAACTGGTAGCTGTTGCTATTTTTACTGAATGTTGAAGTATTGGTATTCGAGCATGGACTCTTTAGATGAGATAGAAACTTTACTTGTGAAGTTAAGAATACAAATAACTTGTTACTCACAGCATCATGTGTAGGCACAAGCAAAAGCAGCTATTTCCAAGAGCATTAAGTTTGTATTCCTAGTGTTTAGAATCAGAAATTACAAGTGTCAGAATGCTTAATAAGCAATGTGGAGTTAAGCAACTTATCACAGTGAGCAGGGGAAGACTGAAGCAATCACAGAGAAATATGCTTAAAAGAGAATGCTGAGCAAAGTTTTTCAGTCTCTTTAGCAACTTTTTAGACTACATGAAAATTTCAGTATTGTTGCAATTGGGAAAAAAATCATTGACGGAAAGCCCTTTCCACTCCATTAATTTGGGACAGGCACATGCATAGCTGCTGAGTGAAGTAGAAACCAGTATTGAAATAAAAACAAAGTAGCAGGCAGATCCAAATGAAAAGTGGTGGAGCAAATGCTGTCGAAGCTCAAGATCTGCCAAAAACAAGTGCGTAAATACAAAGGTAGAAGGGGGAGAACAGTAGTGCTATCACAGTGCATGCCAGTATGCAAACCACAAGCATCCTCATCTCTGGGTCTACTGGGAAAGCTACTCTTTAGTCTAAAGAACACAGCAATGATGAAATTATGAAAAAATGAAATGACAAAAAATACCAAAGCCCAATATATGTGGAAGTTTACTCAAACAACTACACACACATTATCACACAAATGTAACTGTCTAGAACAGACCAAGACAGTCTTCACTTTTCTAGCTGGCACTGTGACAACAGTCATGCTTTGAAACCCATGCAGCATCATAATAAAACCAAAAATAATCACTAGGGCAGATTTATTGTGTTGAGAGCTTTCTGACTTTATTGGGCATTATACTTCTCTGTTTGAGTTCTTGTCTCGATAGGAGTAGTACATAAAAAGGGTAATTGTTCTAAATCAAGAGTAATCCTGGACAAAGACTAATGATCACTATGGAAGAGATTTAATAGTTATGTTTTCTACTATCAGTATATGAAATATTCAGTTTGAGTGGTGGCCAGTGCTGGAGCCTTCCTCTTGAGCAAATGAAGGTTAATCAGGAAAGTGACCTGTTGAGATGTACGTGTTGGAAGGCTGGATTGCCACAAAAACACTGCAATTTATGTCTCAAAATGAGATGTAGAAGCCAGAGGACACTCATTGGCAGCCAACCCTATTCTGTACTAATTCTTTTAATTTGATCCATGTAATTTGTTATTTCAAAGTACAGTTTGGTTGATATATTTTATGCAGATGATTTGAATAGTACCTGCAATGTCATAAGAGCTAAGGTTGGTAAAATCTTTATTCATCAGATGTGGCCTCTGCTCCACAGTCTGCTCAATCTGAACAGCACTTTCAGGAGAGAATCTCCCACCACTGCTGAGTGTCTTGGTGTGTTCTCACAGCCTGGGCACACCAGTTTACAGCAGTGCAGCCTCACTGTGGTAAGACACCAGTGTTAAGAGCTGCTAATGTAGTCTTAAAGAAACAAATCCAAACGCTAATGGAGCTTGTCACAGCTTAAGCCTTTGGAACCGTAATTACAGCAGTTTGTAAGAGTTTACAAGCTTTTCTTGTTGCCCTTGATGCTCCTGACCAGATTTAATTCAGGGCTTTAGCTTTCCTAACCTGACCCCTGGTGGCTCAGACAATTCCTCTGTATTTGTCCCAGGCTACCTGTCCTTGCTTCCACTCTCTGCAGGCTTCCTTTTTGTGTTTGAGTTTGTCCAGGAGCTTCTTGTTCATCCACACAGGCCATTGAAGTATTCCTGCATATTCCTACAGGTTTCCTTAAGGACAGCTTGACTTCTCTGACCACATCAGTTCTGTGTACCTGCCCCTGAGAACTCCTTTTTGAATGAAACACATTTGTCTTCCGTGTTGTCTTTGTGAACATTGCATCAAACCAAGAGAAAATTTCCGACCACGGGATAAATGAGCCAGGCTTGGCAGAGAGGGAACAGTAAATCTCCATGAATACTGTTAGGACAAAAGCTTCTTTGAATAATTTATTGAACATCCTTTGGGATAGGAGGAGTAGTTGCATCTCTTCCCGATTTTTGTTGCACGAGAGTGGTAGTTAGCAATACTTTAGATAATTAGTTATTTTTTAATCATCTGATAAGACCAGTCAGAAGGTCAAATCTACAATCATCTGATAAGACCAGTCAGAAGGTCATCTAACAAAAAATAACTAGAATTTATAAAGTGAGGTGATGGTTTCCTTTTTCTTTAAAGGAGAGAAGGAGAAATATGACTGGAGATATCTCATTCTAGAAGACACTGATAAAGAGAAATGAAGAATTCTTGGTGACATAATCAATTCTGACTTTTTCACTGAGAGGTGTGATGGAACGACGTGTGGAAATACACTGCTTTATCTCTTACACTATTTGAAATAAAAGTGACTTTTTGTTTGGAATGAAGACTGAATGCCCATTAGTTCGTGGTTCAGTCACATGTGGTAGTTCAAACTAAGACTGTCCTGTAAGCCCAGAAAAGGGTTACCCAAGTTATTGAGAAGAGCAGGTATCTTGGTCCTAGAGCAGCATGCGGCTAGAGGCTCCAGAGCCTCTAAAAGGTAAAAGGCTCATGGCTCCTGACCTGAAAGTTTGGGAAGTAAGAGGCCCAGACACTGCAATTAAGGAACACTTTCGAATGTAAAGATTCAGTTTGTTGAAATGGTTTGAGTATTCAAAAGGGAGCTGTTATGGAACCATGTGATAAATGCACACATTCCTACATACAAACCCTTCAGTAATACTAAGAAAACATCAAAGTAGCAGAGCTTAATTTCTCTTACTAACAACCTGTTAGGCAGAAAGATTAATATGTGCCAGCACCTCCACTAGACCAACATAACTATTAGAAGATTTTTTTATTTTGCATGTTATTTTTTCTTAGTGGACCACACAGAGTCCCCTTGTAAAAAATAAATTGCATGTGGTCATTCTTTTGTTTACTTTTTAAAATATAATAACAGTTTTGGAAGTGTTAACAGCACAGTTCCTATATTCTGCTTATGGTTTCCAAGAAAAAACATACAATAGGCCAATTTCTTTTAAAAAAGGGACTGCTAGGAACTGTGAGCCCTAATAATGCAATTTTAAATCCATTTTACTTACTTATTCTTTAAGAGAATATAGAAGGAGCCACTTCAAATGCAGTCAGGAACTTGATGCCAGTTCTTCCAATGCATATTACTTGCATATATAATTAAAGAAGTCATGTTTAAACTGTTTTTCATAAATGCAGTGCTTTTCTGAGGACCTATCACACTTTGTTGCATTTCACTTGTAAAACTTCATGATTATGCATAAACAGAAAGACTATGAATTAACCTGATTTTGTACCTCCAGAAAAAAATGGGAATCCTAAGAGGAGTAGGGTATATAACAGCAAGGATAGCTGTAGGGCAGTCTGAACCTCAAGGGGAATACCTCCAGGCATACAAGTTATAGCCCTTTCCAGCATGTGTTTAAGTCATTCTATCATCAGACTTGCATGTAAAGTTGGATCTTTCCCATAAGGATATCTGGCAAAACCAGCAATATTAACCCTACAGATTGAACTAAAAATGCCACAGCTCTGGGAGAGATTTCTACATTACTATCAAGTCTTAACAATAAAGATCTGTATTTGTATCAATTTTATCACTTTGCAAATTAAATTCAGAGCTAGAAAGGACGATAATCTCAGCACATAATTCAAGAGCTACTGTGGTGTTTTGAGAAAGATGGTGCTCTGAAAAATCCGAGAAACCAAGGATTCTGCCAAAGGCTCTCAAAGAAACCAAAGCAAAGTGAAAACACTCAGCTGCCTCTTCCAGAGTCTAAATCAAAGCCTTACACAACTAGTAAGCTCAGCAGAAGATGGTTAAATTTTGAGAAAACCTGCATTAGATTTAAAAGGGAACATTGCCCACACAACTCTATCAGTCCATCACACTTCTCAATAGCCACCATTAGCAGTGAAAGTTTTCCAGCAGCCAGTTAAACTTGAATGGATAAGGGAAACACGAGGCAGGTGGAGTCAGTAAAATGACATGTCTGCCTACGGGCACACATGAGAAAGGACGGAAGATTGAGAATGCTCCATTTTCCCAAAATGTAACAGATGAATACAACTGTTCTAACAGGTTTTCCATAATGTATTATACTTGCTATGAATGGGAAGAGAAAGTCAGATTATTTGATTTCAGTGATCATCAGCTGGATTCCCACTTCAGAACAAACAGAGTGAGACCAGTGCTGGAAGCATTCAGGAATGGGTATCATGTTGTCCTTCCAAGCTGACAGCACTTATCTTTTGCACTTCAGATAATGAGTACTTTAACTTCTGTATGACACATCTGTAAAACCTGCCACACTACCCACCTACTTAAACATTTTTGAAACTTAAACATTTCACCTCATTATTCAAGCCTGGAATCAAATATCCTCCTTGCCTGAGTCCTTTCTTGCCATGTAAGTAATCCCAATCACTGGAACAGTACAATTACTTGTGTAAAGGGACTGTTCAAAGTGAGATGAAGTGGTAGAGTAAGGCCCTAACTTACAAAGCTTGGGGATTTTTTGGGGATAAAAGCTAGGGATTTTTATTGCCTGCACATTATAATTAATTAGGTACAGCAAATCAAAGAGGAGAAAAGAAACAGTTTTAGTGACAATATGTGCATTGTTTCACTGAATTGAGATTAGGGGTTTAATCTCTTATGTCTGCTATGATCTCTTCCTGCAGCCTTTCTTTGATAAATACAAAAAGCTGTGACTTCAACAAATAAAAGTGAAATCAGTAATTAAAAACCATAATAGCAATTAAACCCAACTTTGGATCCAGCCAAGAAAGCCTATAGTGGTTGGATTTAGAAAAAGACAAAAAGAAAAAAAAAAAAGAAAAAGAAAAAAAAATTCATTCTCTGGTTTCTACTTTGGAAAATAAATAGTACTTATGAAGTCACTTATCTTGAGAAGAAAGGATAAACTAATAGCATTTTTGGTCTGAAGCCACCAATTCATCTCCCTGCCTCTTCCTCTCCTCTTAGCAAGAGCAAAAAACAAAAGGAGAAAGAGAAGTCTTTTCCAAGGCATGACCCTCTATAACAAAACAAAGATCTCCCCAAATTACCCTTTAAAAATAACAATTAGTTTTACTCTAGCACTTTGTGAAATATGAGTATTTTTGAGTCAGTGTAGCAGTAGCGCACAGACAGCTCAAAGTTACCAGGTTTGCTCACTGAATTACGTTCCCTGACGTTGATGCAGGAGCCACCTGTAGAACATAAGAAGGTAATTTTGTGCCCCCAGAGACAGAGAGCCCTTGGGTGCTTTGCTGAAACATCCATTTTTCTGCCAGCAACGTCTGCATGTTGCACACAGGGGAAAAGAGGGATATTCTCTATATGAGAAAAACGTGTCTCCCCATCTACCTAACCTGACTGCCAGCCACCTTTCATGGTCTCAGCACTTTTTGCTCCTGAGTATGAAGAACAGATGCCAAAATCCCACAACAAGGAACAGTTTTCCACAAGATTTCTTGCAAAGTTCAGCATACTAAAGAAGGTTTTTGAAAAACGATTAACAGAGTCGAGAAGAACAGCTCCAAGGTAACAATCAGGTTCCAAAATCAAATCTCCTTGCTTTAAGTAGAGCCAGAGACTGTAGTGAAAACAGAATCGGAGTGCATTAGGAAAGTTTATGATAAAATCTATGGAAACAGCTTCCAAAACAATGTAAATTAATAATTTTACTACTTCCAACTCTGACATTATTTCTTTGCTAGTAGCTCTGATTTCTGGTGAAAATTTGTCTTTTTATCCCTTCCCAAACCCTTTTAAAATATTATTCAGTAATAATTTTCCTATCAAATCACCTTTCTTCATTTCACTTTCCCCATTCCTTCACCTTTTTTTGTTTTACAATACAGAAATCTTACATTCACAGATTTCAAATACAAACAAACCAAAAAACAAAGTCACAAAGTAAAAGCATATTGGTGAAGGTTCTGTGGATATTTTTGGCTAGAAGACATCTCTTGCTTCAACATGCACTTCAAGGGAAAGCTGTGCTCATATCCTGAACAGCCATCAGATCAAAACAGCTTTGCTTGAGGAAGCTGAATTTGCCTTTTGACCTCAATGAGCTTTGCCCTCTTATATGAGAACCACAACTTGTTTTCACTAGTCAGAAGCTGCTTTATGTTATGAACTTTCCAAAAAGGATTCGATGTAAGTGTGAACACTGGGGTTTCCCAGTGGAAAGGGAAGAACAAGGAAGCCAGAAGTCAAAGTTCTTACGTAAAATGACACTACTTCCACATGCAGAAAACCTTTATTTTAATCCACGAGCCCACCTGTGACAGACCTGTGCATAGAAGAGTCCTTCGAGTCCAACTGTTTTGTTACAGTGGTTTGCTCTTCACAACTGAAACTGCCTCCTGCACAGGAGTTGTGGTATCCCTTGATCCATCTTCCTAAGAGCATTAAAACTTAACAACCACTCCCCAAAAACATTAGATATGCAGCCACACATACACTGTCTAAGACTACAGAAAGGCTTAGCCACTTTCCCCAGTCTTTCTGTGTTCATTTACCCATCACAATTATTTGTGCTTCATCTGAAATGCTGCACAGTGCCACAAGAGAAATACTTTCCACTCTTTCTGAAGGGATAGATCCCTTTCATAACTGAATTACTAGCCATAAAGATATTATGTGGTGGTAAATCTCCTATATTATCTTATCCAAAGATTTCTAATAGGTGCTAGAATTCCCTTCCCATTTTAGCCTCCCCAGAACAGAACTGAACAAAATACACTCAATTTCTGATTGAAAAAAAAAAGCTGAAAGAAGAAACATGTCAATTAATTAAAATGTGTCTCTAGTAAAGATTCATTTTACCTTGCTATCTCATATCTATAAAAAGGCCCAAATATTTTAATTTGGGACAAAGTTTTTCCTTAAAAGTTTGAGAATTTTTTTGCATAGAATTTTTTGTTGTTTCTTTCTTTTTGGAAGGGAAAAGTTGAGCAAGTCACACACAGGCATTGTCCTGGCTTTTTTTGTCCCATATTTTCTCCAAGCATTTTCTCAACTAATTCTTGCAGCTCATCATAGTTTGGGTTTTTTAGGTTTCCCAGTAAGTTCTCTATAAGTACAGTGTTTTCTCTCAGGGTGGAAGACTTTTCAAATGTTCCAAAAATTTCTAGGATTCTTTATTTTCTAGGCCAACGTAGGCCAGGAAAATGCTTGTGTGAAAGATTTCAAGCACTATGTTCACAGAAAACAGATCAAGACAGTGCATTGTACTACTGAGAAAATCAGGAAATGAGAACTGAGAAGTTCTTAGCATCACAAAGTACTCATACAGTACATGCCAAACATGAGTCTGGTTAGGTTTTTGTACAAAACCAGTGCAGGTGTTTTGTCCTGACTTTCCACTTATACCTGGTCTCTTGGCACAAGTCAAGTTTAAACTGTTTTCCTAGTCTATTTTCCCTAAATAAAAAACCAAACCAACAAATCACAACACTATTGACTGTGATTCCCCCAACAACACACATTCATCCTACATTGCCAAATAGAATTACTGCTTTTAGCAAATTTGCTGTCTTCAATACCAGATGCTCCTTCACTTGTGCTTTTCTTAAATATTATTAAAGAATATGAGTATTATAAACACATACACGCAAAAAATATTATTTCAAGTATCCTTTCTCAACATACTGTAACTTTTAATGCAAAAGGTAGACACAATGTATTTTTATACATAACCATAAAAATCTTCATGGAGACAGAGTTCTAGCACTGTTAAAGGCTGGCTCTTATTCACCAACTGTCCATAACAGTAAATTCAATAAAAACACAAAATAAATAAAGAGAACACGCAAGACAAACCAGAGGCACAAGCAAAAATAGCGATTTTCCTCTATTAGAAGATAGCAATACCTGGTGTTATCTCCAAAACTCATCTCTGAACAGAGCAAGTCATCAGGGAACAGCTAACAAATTGCATTATGTTTGTAATAAAACCAAAGAAATAAACTCACCCATGAAATCCATTAATGCGTTTAGGTGCTGCTATAAATATTACGTATGGTCATGTAACAGCTGAGAAAACGAGCTTATTTTTCTAAATAGCACTTCCCAGCATTCTCACAAGTGATATTGAAGCCTCCTGTCTGATTGGGCCAGGCAAATCCAATAGCTAATTTAGCAAAATGCACTGTTTTCTCCCTCCTAACAGATGCCTGTTGTGTGTTGGTTGCTGTAATAAACAGTCACTGAATACATTTGATGTTACCACACGAATGCAAGAACTTTTTCAAACACCACTGTGAAGCAGAGGGTTGACAACAAGAGAGTTTAAAACCAGACTGAGGCAATCCCTGGAAGTGTTCAAGGCCAGGTTGGATGTGGCTCTGAGCAACCTGGTCTAGTGGAAGGTGTCCCTGTCCATGGCAGGGGGGTTGGAATGAGATGATTTTTAAGGTCTCTTCCAACACAAACCATTCAGTGATTCTATGATAATTCCTTTAGAGAATGTTTCATTTTCCAAGATCCCAAAAGCCCCAAATTTGGACAGAAAGGATGCAACTGACTCATTATTCAGAGAAACAGGAGTTGGAATGGATATTAGTGAATACCAAATATATGTTAATTCTTTCAATAAATGTGAACACATAGCTTATTTTTTATCATGCAAGTGTGGTCTGTGCAGCCAGTTGAAATCTTTTCAATCCTTTAAAGTGTTTTATCCACATACAATGGGAAAGCACACCGCTAGAATTGCACATTCATTCATTATTTTTCAAAGATTCTAGATGTGGGATTTTATCAGGATTTCTAGCATCTGGCCACAAATACACAGGATAAACAATAGCTTAAGCCGACTATCATGGTTAAGTAGCAAAAAATAAACATTAAGGTTATCTATGCAGCAAGGAATATTGCAACTAACAAAGGAGGGCAGACTGTAGAAGCTGGAGGCACGTTTCTGTCCAGGAAACAAAGAAAGGAGTGTGAATCCTTGCAAGTTTAACATGTAGAAATAGCTCAACAGAAATTAACTTAGGCCCTGGAGAAAACATCTAACACTGAGATTTCCTTTCATACTGCAAGAGGTTACTGATGCTTCAGATTATCAGGTCAAAGAGACGAAAAAATCCCCCACCAAACCTTTTCAAACTGACTTGTGACATAAACTCTTCTCTCTTTCAAACATTTTCTTGGAGGCCACTTAAACTGTTTTATATTAAGTAAGCAAATCACAGGACCCTTGCCTGCAATAAATGCATTTTTCCTGAGCTTACTTGCTGCCTGTTACTTACCAGATGCACTTAGTTCTATGATTCTGCATGAATTTACATCATACAAGGCTTTATTTTCAAGGATTATCCCAGTGAAAAAGGAATCAGACTATGCTCCTATATTTCCTGGTTGGTGTTCCATTTTTTCAGCAATGAGTGAATTACCTCAACAAAACCAAGCTGAAGAGTTACTTGAGCTCCCTTGAGAATCCATCTAATTCCCTTAAACTGGATGGAAAGGGCATGATCAAAGTGAAAATGCACGCTGACAGACTTGCTGAAATGATCCACCAATAGGGAGGACAGAACCAATGGACTGAATTGGTTTAAGTACAGTGGGAAATAAACTTGCAATTATCAAAGTTCAAAATATGCTGAATTCAAAGAAGAGAGAGAGCAAATTGTCTAATTCACTAGCTGTACACAAAGGTTGGAAAAGAGCTGATAAATGGATTATCTCAAGAGCTAATTCCTTAAAAATCAGTTCTGTATTTTCCATCTCCTCCTTTCCCAGATGTGGTAAAGGATGTGTTTGTTTATGACTGGTTGAATTCTTCAAAGTAATGCTCTCTATGTATTTGTACCACTTTTTCAGAGTGCACCTTACTAACATAGATCAGAAAATAGAATATAAGAGTCCAGATAAACAGAGAGATCTCTGATTACAGGTGATTCTGTATCCTTCAGCACTGAGTCAAACATCCTTGATTTACATCCTTGTACTTAGGAAATGTGTGATCAACTCTATTTTTAAGAGCTTTTCAATAGAGCAAACTAACACCACTTCCAGGGACAAGTTATTAACATGACTGTACAGAAGAATCTATGTGTTCTTGTACAATGCTAATGTTGAACAACAGGAGAATGTCCACATTTTAAAGAAATAAAGTGGGATTTATGTACTGAAACTGACAGAGTTTGTTGTAACATAAATATTAAGACTGTGTGGAGACCTGATAGCAACCTTGGAGTATCTGAAGGGGCCTACAGGGAAGGTGGAGAGGGGCTTCATCAGGAACTGCAGCAATAGAACAAGGAGTAAATGGGTGTGAAATGAAAAAGATGGAATTTCAGCTAAATATTAGGAAGAAATTCTTTACCATGATGGTGGGGAGGGACTGGCACAGGTTGACCAGAGCAGCTGTGGCTGCCCCATCCCTGGAAGGGTTCAAGGCCAGGTTGGATGGGGCTCTGAGCAACCTGGTGTAGTGGAAGGTGTCCCCGCCCATGGCAGGGGGGTTGGAACTCAATGAGATTTAAGGGCCCTTCCAACCCTTAACATTCTTTTCTTAATTCACTGCACTGCATTGTTTTCACTTCTTTTTTACTTCTTTCTCTTTTTTTTTTTTTTTTTTGTCATTTGGACAGCATTTGTGTCTAAATAATTGTTGAGCAACAACACAAGCTCCTGATTCCTTCAGGTCTGCCATGACATCAAGACATTGCTCTGATTGCTCCAATGAATATCAAGATTCAAATAATAACCGCACTGGTAGGAAGGCATGAGAAGTTAAAAGTTACAAAGAAGTCTTTGAAAAATTTTAATAAGTCATACTAATAACAAGCACTACAGGTAACAGGAACTGTGAAAAGAAATAAGAGAAAAGGAATAATCTACCTACCAGTTAGGAGAGCCTAACTATTAGGGGTATGAGGCAACTAGTTGTGAGGCACGCAAAATTTGTACCCAGCTCTCTTAGAGACGTATTTTAATGAGGACATATTTTCTGTATTCCACAGACACTGGTCTAAAAGAAACAAGGCTAAAAGGAGGCTGAGCAGGTAAATTAAGAAAGGAAAGAAATAGTGTCGTTTAGGCCACACACAGAGTTGCCAGTAACACAATGTCTCACATACCCACCACTCCCAACACCTGCTCATGTGCAGCTGGAGACCTCTGACTTCAGACAAGGGACAGGGATCACAGTGACTGCTCAGCCCTTGCTTGGGCTGGCATTTCAGGCTGTCTCCACATCCTGTCATAGCCGTATTTCGAAAAGACTGTCTGCCAGAAGCACTGAAGGAAGTAGGCAGAGTTTTGGAAATAACCTTCTTTACTCCATTTCTCCACCTACTGTGCCCCTTTCCCTGGACACCACCACAGGTGTGACTTGCACAGTGTGAACCCCTGGATGCTCCCCCAGCCCCCTGCTCTGGGCTCTGAACAAACACACAGCCTAGGAAGGCAAGTTTTGTCTCAAACATCTCACATCTTCTACACATGCTTATAAGGCACAGGTGATTATCATTGTGCCCTACAGGGAAAATGACTGATAATGCAATAAAATCCCAGGCTATCTGCTATGTATCAGAATGGCACAGGAAAACACAGCTGTGGGGCAGGACTTTTATGTAGTCAGCTAAGTCAAATTTTTTACAAATACACAAATACAGTTTCAAATACATGCCAGAAAATGAATATGCATAATTAAATTATGTAACTCTATCAACATAATGGTTTGCATTCACATCAACATTCATGTTGATGTTGGCTTCCAAATTTGGATTGAAAGCAGAACCACAGAGTGTCTTCAAAAAGAACTCACAAAACAATTTGCAAATGCAATTATTATAGTTTTTTACAAGGACACCATGTTGACTATTTAGAAAAATCTCCACAGAAGCATTAAAGCCCAGAATTTTCCAGATCTTTCTGATCATTGTAACTTTCTAAAAATTGTGGAAACTACGCTTAGCATTTTGTTCGTTTTCAGTGACTTAAGTGGAAATATATTTTGTTACAAAACACCAACAGATTGTCATTCCTTATATTCTTGTTTTCAGCTTTAACTACTGCTTGGGTGTTGTTTACAATGTAAATATTTTTTTAAGCATGGAAATCATTATTATCATAGTCTTAATTCTATGCCTATATTTTGCAAGACAAGAAACAAAGGGAAATAATTTCAGTTTTGTGGACCAGTTAAAGCAGCTGGTTTAACAATGACAGCTTTTACTAAAAAGATGTACATTTACATGTACTTAGCCCATTCTGCTTGGACAGTAAATTTACATCATTGTCAAGATTTTGCATGTATTACCATGAATGATATGTTAATAACTTAAAGACCCAAAGCATTATAACTGCCTCTCACTGAAAGTCTTAGACTAATTGAAGTAATCTACAGGAAACAGCCGTAGAATATAAATTTCCTGGGAGAAATTAATGGGAATCTAAGAAGAAGCTATTTCACACACACAGTGGTTGTTTCGTAAGTATTTGATGGGCAGGCTTTCGGACAGGTCAGCATCCTTCAATTAATAGAAACAGGAAATACAGCCTTACACTCTAATATAGCAGCCTGCTGAAAATTATCAACGTAAGAAATTTTTACATTGAAAAGTGTTTTACCATTTTGGATTTTCTTTCATTACCAAGATGGTCAAAGTATGGCAAATTCATAAATTTGATGTTGAATGGGACATTCCATAAGGATTTAAAAATACAGAAATATTTCAACTTTGCCGATAAATTGTAAACACCTCTGAGCATTCAAGAAACCAAAATATCTTGTTTTAATTGACAACAGTGTTTCCACATGCTTTACTTTATGCACCATCAAAATTCCCTACAAAGAACAATTTAGTGCTTAGCTGTTTTCGGTTTTGTTCATGTACCATGTGCTCAACTGTATTTTATTTATTATAGCTAAAGTCAAGTGATTCCTGAAGATGGCACTGAAGAAAACTTAAATGGATGTCTAAGAGAAAAAAGTAAGGACAAACAAACACAGACATATTTCCCAGCTATAACTTCCTAGTCTGCAGCAATTCACATGTCAGGGGTTTCCCAAGTTAGAGGTAATACCAATGTGTTTAACAGCTCTTCACAGGTTTTTCGTCCATGAATTTGACTGAACACTCTTTGAAGAAAGGTAATTTTTGAAACAAAGATCATTTTTGTAGTCAGGAGTGTCCTAAGGTGAAATTTTCCATTGTACCACTCTTTGTGTGTATGTATTAATATATGTCCTGTTCCTTGTTTTGAGCGAGGATCACAAAGGAGAAAATAAGCCAAACTACTCTTCTGATAATATGACATGCTAAAATGGAACTTGCTACGAGCACTTTTGTCAGTCCAGATCAAAAGCAAAGTTTTTATTAGGTGATTTTTTTATTGGTTTTGAGGAGACGACCTGGGGTGGAATATAATTTTTCCATTCCTTACCTGTGTCATACTTGAAAATTTTTGGTAACCAACCAAAGCTAACTCAGATTTTACAGAAACAGCAATTTTCATTGCACAATTAAAAATTCCCCACCCACTCTACCAGGTGCAAAACATCACAAATTCTGCACACTAGATCAGATGCACTAAAATGGTCACAAATCAGTGTGTTTTTCAGGACAGGTCTCATAGGTTTGTCCTCATACCAACACTAGTAGAACCAAACACCACTCCACCTTCCCTGGAAAGCCCAAAATGTTTTAAATATGTTTCTTATTGCCACTTGGCCTGTCTTTAAAGCATGACAGCCCCATAATCTACATCTCCTTCATGATGTATATAAAAGAATAATGCATTAGACTTTTAGTGGCTGGGCAAAGTTTAATCCCAAGGATAAAGCAGCTAATAACAGGAGCAGGCAAGCCTGGCTTCTTTGCTACAACCTCATATGAGAGGACAGTCATCCTCACCTTGCTGCCTCAGCCCAAAGCTTCTTGATCCTCTCAAGAGTCCTCCAAACTACCAACAGAAGAACAGATTTAGAGACAAAAAATGTCAATTTGTCTTTGCAGTGAACAAGAAGACTTGATTACACCTCTGAGATACTGAGCAGGTTGTGATTGGGGCATTTTTCTAACTCCATACATACTTATTAAACTTATTTCCAGCTATGAAAACATTCAACGTCAAGGATTCAACCAGTGTAAAAACAGTCTTTTATGTGTTTAGCAATAGATTTCAAAACAATGACATTGCACTCATAGCCTCCTGCAGCACAGTTAAGTTCCCTGGTGGTTCAGTTCCAGCTTTCTGCCCTCAAAGTTGATGTCCTCCACTTTTCTTTTTCCAAGTAAAATTCTGCACAAAACATATACCCTGCCAGAACCAGGACACTGCCAGCCAGAATCGGAAATCTGTGCATGTCACATAAAATATTTATAAAATGTGGCCTTTTTGAAGAAGGCCACATTCTCATTTCAATCACTTTGATGCTAGATTGGAATTGTAAGAATGAGGGCTAGTTTTTGACTTTCAAGATAATTTTGGCTTTTGTGACCCTGTCTTCAGCCATTTTGGACATATACTGCACAACGCAGAACCATCTGGTGAAACCGAATTTATCTCAACTACATGAGGGATCTATCTCAGCTAATTAGCTGGCTGCAAAGGTAAATTAGCTCATACCCTGTTAACAAATCAAGTCTGCTTCCACTACCAAGGTAACTTGGTTCATGTTGCAGCTGAGAGTTAATCAGAACTGTACCCTTTCTCCATGCTGTTTTGGTCTGCTTCTCCCCCTTTCTATGGCTATACATTGCCTGAGATTATTTCAATATTTTTTAATAATTATCTTGCCAATCTAAGGGGGTTTTTAAAATGTCCATGCCATTGGGCTTTTTGGACTTGTTTATTCATGTTAAAAAAAATCCAACCCTTCTCAATCCAGCCTTCTAACCTACGAATTTGGCAAAGATATTTCTCTACATTTGCCCTTCAGAGACTGTTTTCATTGCTCCATGAACTCAAATGAGGTCACAAGCATAAGCTGTTATAAATCATGGTATTCCTCTACAATTTTCACTTCACTCAGTGTGACTTTTTTAATCCTTCTAAAGACAGTTTCCAAAAACATTAAGTGATAGTTTTCATAACAAAGTCTCAGTGTTTAATTTTATAATTGCTGGATAGTAACACAGAGCTCAAATTCCCTTGGTGAAAACACACTACACCTTGGTTTTTATACACTAAATTGCCTTAAATTTATCACATTATGGATTTTCTTATATCAAGACGTTTTCTCCTTTCATTTAAATGCAGGAATAAAATGAAAAACTATAGGTGCATTAATAAAACATGTCTAGATTCCAAAATTTCCACTAAGCGCAATACAGCACTGACATCTAATATGAAAAATGAAAACAACTGCATGAAGAAATAAAAACACAACCCCAGAAGTCAGCAGTTTGCTGCCTTGCACATCAAAGCCTCTGTCTGATGGCCTTCAGGGTGACGTAGTGCAGCAGGCACTGCTCAGCTCCCCTCCCATTAGCCACCAGGAAAATAAAGACAGTTCAAGGCAGCATTTAGGCCAAGAAAGAGCCCCTTTTCTGGTACCAGGCCTAAAAATTTGTAGGACCGTCCTTGAACAGCTGATGACTCCTATATCTATATTCACCAGTCTTTCTGTACTTGCTTCTAGAAAACTGTTTTGGGTCCTTTCCAGGCTTTTTCTCATAAAGAGAAGAGCCATCACACTCCATTTCCCACAACCTAATTTAAAGTGAGGAAAGCTGAAGTGTCACAGTAAAATAGCAACTGACCTTGTTTACCCAAGATCATATTTTGATTCAGTATTAAAGTACCCCATAAATAAGCTCTTTCCTACGCAGTCTTAAATGAGTGTGTATCTCAGTAATGGCTAAAACAAAACCAGGGTTATAAAAAATCTGTACTCAAAGAATATTTATATGCCCAAGTGAAATATATGTGTATGTACTTCTAGATTTTTAGACCAAACTCAGCAAGGCAGACATTCTTCTACAGTTTTCTACCATTTCTACCCTTTTGCTGTAGACTATAAAAGAAGCCAGATAGCTCAATATCCTTTGCCTTTAGATAAATATATTCTAGGGTATAAAATATATAGGGTATTCTAGTCATGATTTGTATGGAGTGTTGAAGCCAGTTCAATGTTGCAAGTTGCAAAAAGAGAGGATGTCCAGCCCCTTCAAAGGGTAACAGTGTCACCGATTCCTCAGAGGCTGTGCTGGGTTTGGCTGGGGTAGAGTTAATTTCCTTCATTGTGGCTGTGTGGGGCTGTGTTTTGGATTTGTGATGGAAACAGTGTTGATAACACAGGGATGTTTTTGTTGTCACTGAGCAGTGATCAGAGTCAGGGCCTTTTCTGTCTCTCACACGACCCCACTGGTGAGGGGGCTGGGGATGCACAAGGAGATGGGAGCTGAGCCCAACTGACCAAAGGGATATCCCAGACCATATGGAGTCATGCTCAGCCTATAAAGCTGTGAGAATAAGGAGGGAGGGAAGGATGTTCACAGTGACGATATTTGTCTTCTCAGTCAGTATTACATGTGATGGAGCCCTGCTTTCCTGGGAATGCTGAACACCTGCCTGCCCATGGGAAGCAGTGAATGGATTCCTTGTTTTGCTTTACTTGTGTGTGTTATTCTTACCTATAACTGTCTTTATCTCACCCACAAGTTTTCTCACTTTCACCCTTCTGATTCTCTTCCCCATCCCACTGGGTGGGGAGTGGCAAGCATCTGTGTGGTGCTTGGATGCTGGCTGGGGTCAAACCACGACAGTGTTTTCCTAGTATTGGAAATTCTTAATTCTAAAAACTGATTTAATGAAACTGTTTGCTTAAATATTGACTATTTGAGAAAAGAGGAACCTTCTCATAGAGTATAAAAATAATTGATATTACATACAAATTTACATGCAGTAATTCACTGTTAGTGTCACCTCTGCTGTCCAGTCTCATTGTTTTCATTATAAATGGTATAGCTTGAACTGCAAAAACTAGAGTGTTTATACACTAAGCAGTGGCAGAAAACAAATTTAAGTGTCCATACCCTCTTCATGTAGATGTCCTACTTGGAAACATCAGCTATTGAAATAACAGTCTTTTGAAAGAAGAAATCTGTGGAATGGACTTTTTGTTAGGACTTTTATCAGAAAGCAGAAATGCTACCGCAGAAGAACAGAATCTAGTACAATGTATTTGCTCACAAAAGTAGAAAAGAAATATGTCATAATTTCCAGTGGCTGTTATTTGCTGGCTCATCCTTCAGAATGACACAACTCTTCTTTTAAATAAGGTGAAGTATGGCAAATACCATTCTCTGCTTAGTCTGTTTCCTCATGTCAGAATTCAGCTGTCATTAAGGAGATTTGTCTTCTTGTGATTCATCAAATCATTATGACTTTTTGTATTGTTTTTTCTATTGATCCCTATTATTGAAAACTTAATAACTATATGGATAGTACTATAATATTATACTATAATGTTCTTCAGTGGAGCATCAATGGCCTGTGAAGCTCTCTTCCTCTCTCCTAGATGGAATGAGTCAGGAAGTAAGCTGCAGTCACCAACCTGTTTGCCTTATTTGCAATTTTATTTCTAAGCCACATTACTGGAATTCCCTTGTTTATTTAAAAAATTCCTAATTTTTTGTCCAGTATTTTAAGTATGACAGATTATTCAGGTGTTGTTTATTTAAAAAATTCCTAATTTTTTGTCCAGTATTTTAAGTATGACAGATTATTCAGGTGTTAAGGGTCTTCCCTCTAAGAAGCTTCTTTAAAAGTCAGCCATCAGGTGAGCCCTATTTAACTATCATTCCTATAGTCTCAGAACTTCAGTTCCTAAATATTAGCACTTTTGATTTTCAGCCAGGTTACAGACTTTATTTCTGTCTTCCAGAAGGTAAAACAAGAGGTGATAACAAGAAGACCCTCCCCTGCTATATACACCTCAACAGTACTGAAATAAACACAGCTTGTGTAGAATTAGTTACTACAGTTGTAGTGCTGTTCTTCAATGAAAAATATGTAAGCTTCAGGATGAGATAAGCGTGCTAAATCAGATTTTGCTTCTTTCTCTCCCCAGTACTTCCCCTCTCTCTTCCCTAAATCAAAAATGACAAATCTGTTATCGTTCACAGGAATGGTCAAACAATTTGTACAAGACAGAAAATATCACTCCTCTATATGCTTAAGCAAAAAGAATATTTGTAAAAACAAGATCTCAGAATATTTTGTTTGTGTTTTATGGGTGACATTTATGTGAATGAAAGAAAATTGTAGGCCATGGTGCTGGTGTATCTGCTGCATGTGGCAGCAGTGTACATACTATAGCTGAAAGACTTGCACAGATCTGGGGTTCCTCTTTCTCTGCCATAAGGAGCTGCTTTCACTCAACTTTGGACGCCCTAGAGAGCTTTTATCAGCAGATACATTCATATTGTATGAACACAATTCACGTGTTCAGATTCTGCATTTCTGAGATTTGAGACTTTGTTATGAAGTGTTCATATTTTCTACACTATTCGTCCCTTTTGGTATCTGTTTTTCATTCACTACTGACACTGCATCCTGTTGAATGCATCAAATCAGGTTAGATTCTCAACCTGGGAAATGCAGCTCCAGTCCCAGCTGACACCATGCCATCAACATCCTAGTTAGAAAATTACCTTGTCAGCAAGGCAAATGTCACATTTTTAATACAGCACTAATCATCAGCTAAGTCAAAAACATGAGTTGGATTAAATATTATCAAAAATCACAGAATAGCCACCAGCTTCTATTTTCTTCTCCTCTGCCTCTCTTAGCCAGCCCAAATGTCCTCACAGACTGGATTTCAGCACATGGCACATTCAATAGGCTTTTGATGAATTCTTGTGAATGTCCAGCTTTTCTGCTTCAGTATTCTCAAATATTCCTGCTCCCAAGAAAACCAAATTTATAACGTGAGGGGAGGCTTCATATTTCTGGCACATGCAGTTGTGCAGATGTTATTCCTTAAGGAAGACTATCTTGATTGCCTCCGTGAATAATGGCTACGAGATGGCAAGGAGCCAACAGTTCTCTTAGAGCAGAAGGTATAAAACCACTCTCCTACTGAAAGAAGGCCCCCAGTAGGATAATATATTATTACGCATGATTCAAATTACAGGATCTGCAGCAGGGGAGCCAGTGGCTGAATCAAGACAGCCGCACACAGAATACTGATGATGGGATGATGGAATGCATCATGCATTGAAAGAGCTATGGTTTAGTGTTTAAATCCTCTGTATTTTCAAAGTGACTAGGAGGATCAATATATAACTGAAGCACCATAAACAAATTGTAGATTATTGTGTGTGAGGAGAGAGGAAGTTATCACATTGTAACAAAAATTCTATTTCAGGTTACTTCTTTAAATAAAATTTTGCTTTACCAAAGACTTGACCTCTTGAAGCCCACTAGCAACAGATATAGCTTTAATTTAATAACACAATATTGAATTTGTCTCATATCTGATTCTGTTTCAGCTATTAGAATACTGAAGAGCAAAACCTTGCCTCATTAGATTATGCAGTCTGAAATCTCTGCATTCCACAGTATCCTGGGCTGGTTTTAAATTGTTCGCACAACAAATTACTTTATCCACAAAGAACTAAATCCAAATGTTCAACACAATGTTGGCTTGCCCAAATGTTTTCCATCTATAATTGAACACATCTCAAGAAAATGTGCACGTTTATTATTAAAAAAAAAAAATTAAAAATTACCCAAACCCCCCACAGCAAACCTATTTCCTAATATGAAAAGCTGGCTAGATAAGAGTTTTTCAATCTAAGATCTAATCTTTTCTGTGTAGATTAAGCACATTCTAAACAAAAATTCTATATTTTGCCTTGCTGCAACATACCCTGAAGCAGTATGCAAGCTCTCCCTTGACTTCCTTTCATAGTGGCTCTTGTATTCAGTTATTCTGGTAAATGGATGCAAATCAGGTGCATTGTGTGGAGGTGGAAGGAAGGGGGTGAAATTTGTTCAGAAATGATCTCAGTTCTATTCATTAATAAAATGACATCTTGACTGAAAGTGGTGAAGAATGAAATATAACAGTACTGAACTTTACTCAGTTGTAACAGATGCATGTAAGAACCTTTAGAGAAAGCCAGATATGTAAAACGGCCACAGCGAAATGATTTCTGAAGCATTAGAATAAGTACTTAGACCGTGATGGCAGCTAAAGATGCAAACTCAATGCTGCAGCAACACCCTTTTTACCTTCCAAGACAGTTAAAGGTAATCTCAGGCTATAACTGGAGGAAGCAGTACCACATTAGGTAAGGACTACAAGGAGACAAACATACATGAAAGAAAAATATATGCACAATATTAACAATTAAAGACACTTTTAAAGGTTTTATGGGGCCAACAGAAAAAAAAAATGGAACAATGCCCATGGTTACCTGCAGAGACAGCACACAGTTAAAAAAAAAATCAAGAAATTGTAGCCATCGTTTTGCATAGCGATTCAAATTATGCTGGCAGAATAATTAATGGAGGACCTAATCTCTGTGAGGAAAAAAAAAAAAGAAAAGAAAAAAGGCTACGTTAAACAAAGTTCATTACTGCATGATGTAAATGAGTTTCTCACCAGTGATGTCACTGATTGGCTGGGATGTAGAGCTGGTTTCGAACAGTGCAGCATGGCCGGATTGGCTGCTAGCTCTTCTGGTTACTGCCTGCTTGGGCAGCGGTCGAACCAGACTCTTTCTGTCTCTCTTGTTGTCGTTTGAAGCAAATCTTGTTCAGCCCAGCTGTGTCTCCATAGTAGTGGCACCCTAAGAGAGTCTCCCTCCTGCTTCCCACAGCTCATCTGTAAGGCGGTCGCTGCTGTGAAATACCAGCCTTTGGCACGGAGCCCAGACTGCGTTGTTAGATCCGTCTATAATACAGAAAAGAATTTTTTTAAAGCAGTTCTTTCACTGAATTACATCCTAAGAAGGATTAATAAGCACTAAATTGCAACTGATTTGTGGACTTTTAAATTATGTAGCTAGCACGCTTTCTGAAATAAAGTATTATCTGACTTGCAATAGTACAGCATCATTGGTTTAAAAAAAAGAAAAGAAAAACAGGAAAAAAAAGGAAAGAATGAAAGAAATGAAGAAAGAGAAGCAACAACTCTTCTTTGTTTACCTTGATTACAAAAAAAATAATTCTTCCTTTTTTCCCCTAGAACGGTAACTGATATCTTGGTGCTACGCCAGAATATTTTAAACTATCGCCAGTTTTCTATTTACATCCAAGTCATTATTTTCAGGTTAAGGCAAGGGATCTTAATTAGCATTCTCTTTAACTATGCAAACTGAGACAGGGCATGAAAGAAAAATGCTGTATGGAAGAGACAGAGACAGAGAGACAGAGGAAGAAGACAAAAAAAAAAAAAATCTGTTCAGCTTTTACAGTTCAGCTGTCTGACCCCCTGCAAAAAGAATGCAGTCATATCAACTTTGCCAGACAATGGAGTACCTACAGGCTTTCCTCTAGACAAGTCCTTTATAACCAGTCAGTATTATGTGCTGCAGACAGTGGCCAATCGCTAAGCTGCTTTCTACAGCAGTGACACAATAGGTGCACTGGCCACACTGTCCTCCTAGCCTCCGACAGCGGTGCAGGTTCATTTTTTGTACGCTGGAATACGCATATGTCTTAAATGTTCCCACTGTATGGAAAAAAAAACCACCGTCAGCCTAAGCTTGCTTTGTTTTGCTATAATTACATCGGCTTAATTACTGCAGCCGAGCCGCAGAGCCACTGCTCAGAGTGGCGCATAGGCATGCACGTCATATAAATATGCATGAGCACGCCTGCTTATTTAAATACAAAAATGCATCAATTGCTGGTGGTGCCTTTTTGGTTTTGTTTTCTGCATGTCCTTCCTCCCCCCTCCAACACCCATTCCTGATAAACCAAGTGAGTTAAGGACGCCGAGCAAAAGCGGTGACCATTTTTCTCCCTTTATTTATCCAAACTTTTATTCGTTCCGTTCTAATTGCAAGCATTCAGTAGGAACTAAAAAAGAAAAAAAAAAAATTCAAATGCAAATGAGTGTCAGTTAGTAAGGGAAGGGTATTGCAGACCTAGGGCATTTTTCTCCCCTGTCACTACCCATCAGAGAAAGCGCCTGTAAATGAATCTGCGAGCACTCCATCATAGCCAGGCATCAGATGCCCAGTCCCTATTAAAGCCCAGTGATCCCCCAGCATGTGCACACACCCAGCTTGTGTGTTTGGGTCCTCTGTAATTACTGCAGCTCTTGTAACTGTACCTGAATCCGCTCATATAGTCCAAAGATTAAATCATCACTATCCACGTATTAGCAGACATAATTGGGCACATTCTATAGTGGGAATCGCCATGCTAATTTTTCTGATTTTATGCATGGGATTTACATATTCATGAAGAGAATAGCTGTTATGACCGCCGACAGAGCAACATGAAAAGAAAAGACACCATTCTTCAGCACACAGAGTATACAAAACCTAGAGGGAAAAGATGCAGCATATGGCGACAAGGAGAAGAAGTTGTTTGGCTTTCGAGGGTTATTTTCTTTCCTATTTATAAATTCTGGGTAGACGGCTTACAAAAGCATGTAAGTATTCTGATCACGAAGGCAAAGTAAGTCTGTGTTATTAGTAATCAGCCACTGGTAGCTGAAATACAATCATTTTCCACTTGGTGCCCAATGTTCTGCAAGTTTTGCCTTTGCATTAGAGACCATTATCAGTTTAAGGATGCTTAGGACATATTCGTCCAGAAGTGCACAAAAACGCTGACAAATCAGAAAGGAATAGAAATTCCAGTTGATATTTAAAAAATCTTGATTTCCTATTCTAATGCCTACTTTGAATTAGGGAACTATACCTTTCCCAGGAAAGCTGGTGTTCTTCATTAGCAGAGGTGTTTTTTACCCAACTTATTAGAACTGCATATTTTCCAAATCTGATAAAATATATCCTGGGTGACTTTCAGATTCTAGTGTTTTCAAAGAAAAAAAAAACCACTAGAGGAAAGATAATTCAGGCAGTATTGTAAACATAGTGCGCTTTGGTTTGGATAACAATTTCATATAAATAAACACATTATGCATACTGTAACCTTGTCCCTTTTATGCATTTAGTATAATAATTTCTTAAGTGTTTGTTTATCTCTCTGGTATCTGCCACTCAAACCAGCCCAAATTTCCTTATAAAAGCCAGATAACAATACCTACAGATGCCTGCTTTCCCCTTCATCTTCCTACCTTTGATAAAGATAATACTATAGATAGCAAGGTGAAAAAAAATAATTTTTGCAAGGAAAATTTTAATGCAATGGCCGTGTTTGTCAGGCCTTGTTGTATATCAGTTTTCACAAAATATTCTATTCAGTACTACTCAAAGGCACAAAAAAGAAGGGGTTTTTTATTTACATTTGTATACTATATATTTCTTTGAATTACAGCCCTTCAATGCAATCATGCAGTAACGTTTTTTGTGGTGACAGAAATTATATTGTATATTACATTATAAAAAATGTATTTAAAAGCTGATTGATATTTTATAAGATATTACTATTAATTCAACTACCAATACTGAAATTATATTTTAAAATAAGCCCAAGAAATTGCTTTTGATTCTCTAAAGTAGATTAAAAAAAAGCAAAAGAAGCACTAAAAAAATAAACCCTGCAATATTAACTAAAATGTATTTCTCCACCCAAACCACTGTTAGTGTCTTTGTCAAAACAAAAAGCTATCAACAATAACCTTCTTTTTGTTTGTCTTTACCTAAAATTCAAACTCCAGGAACTGTAAATCTGTGAGCTAATTATTAATTTCCCCTTTAGCATAAATGTCTGGGCTATGACATCACGCAGCACAGAAATAACCTTCACTGCTAAAAGGGAAGCCTTTAGAGAGCAGAATGGTGACATAATTTTCAAGGTATGACCATTTTAAAAACCTTAGCGTGGCCTCTATTCAAGAACCCCACTCCGTAATGTCAAGTGCTAATTTGAAGCTTTTGTTAGAGGATAACATCAGAAAACTTCAAGTATTCATGGAAGAATTTGAGGCAGGTTTCTGAAAGAAAATATATAATTTTGCTTTCTGTGTTCACTGAGAGAGAAAAATGAATATGTTTCCTTTTTGTAGTAATGAACCTGCCAAATTTCAAGTGCTGTATTGAAGAAAATGAAATCCCATACCTCTTAACATGGGCATATTTTTGTCTTATTTTATAATCCCTACTGTACTGATTTTTTTTTTAACTCATTCCAACAGAGCAAACATTTGCAACAACAGTATAAGTCAAGAAATTTCAGCAAAAATATTATCTGATTTATTATATCTGGCATAAAATGAAATTTGACAATAGTTTAAAAATACATCTATGTTTAGAATAAGGTTTCTTATTCTAGAAAAGCATCACATGTCACATCAGTTTTCTATCCCCTTCTATAATTTCAATTGCTGTTTTCTTTACAAACGATCACCTTTTGCTTTGCATTTTCATTGCATGTAGTGCTATCAGCCTCAGCCCTTTATTCAAGCTCTTATAAATTCCCAGAATACCCCATGCTATGTCAACAGTATTAATTATGATGATATTTGTTGTATTTACTTGCTACATCTTCCTGATACTGAATTATGGTCCAAATTTTCAAACAACACTCAGGCTCTGACATCCATGTTTAAACTCTGGCCCTGCTATGAGCTTCACTCACAAAAATCACCACAGAACTGAAATTTTAGATCCTAAATAAGCAGGTAGTCTGACTTGCAGAACTGCCAGAAACCTGCGGCTCAATTATACCCTACAGGAACTCCCATTAACTGGACTGCCTTAATATGATGCAGATGTGAAACACTTTGCTTTCATAAGGGGGTCTGATACAAATATTGATCTGATCCTTTTCATTTTACTAACTCTAACAATCCAAAATGCTCCGATGATGAAATAGAGCTTTCCAGGCTTGGGCTTGTAACCTTCCGTGGAAAAGCAACAACAGCTTAAGAGGTGAAAAATGCAGCATTCAAGATTAGTACTTAAATTTGGGGCAACACAAGAATAGTAGTGGGTTAATATAAAATACCGGGTCTGTAAAAAAAGTTTCAGTAAAAAAAGTTAGTTATGATTTAATATCTGGATCAGAAGAAGTGCTAAAAACTCGGAAATTTGTTGCCCAAGGCCTAACGAGTTCAGCTGTAAACTACTCTGGTATTAGGGCACCAACAGAGAAACACAGATTAAAATCCTTCACTGAAGGGTTTCCACTGTTGTATCTTTATGGCAATATTCAGGCAAGCAACCCTACATGGGAATAGTGATAGTATTTTTTATCCCATTTTTTTAATTCAGGTTTTCCAGGAAATTTGTTTGGGCTACACACAATAAATACAGAGCCTACATTTTTCAAAACTTGATTAATAAAAGTAGGTAAAGTGTGTTATTTTGGGGTAGATTCATAACCTGTGTACATGCAGTGTTAAGTATATTATTTGGGGAATTTTCCCCATTTTTTAATATTTTTATTCATTTATTATTTAAATTAACGGATGTAAAAATGACTGAGCCTTTTAAGTGTCACTGAGGAATCCCATTTAGGAATTTTTTTCATGCATCTATTTTAAAAATGCATTAAAAATGTTTGCCTAAAGTCTTTGTCACTTAAAAGCATGTTCCATTCTAGTGAAAAACTCATCTTCATTTACCTCTTGAAGAAACTTATCTTAGGGTTACGTTAACCCTAATTTCCTACTCGGTTGCATCTTCTTCTTATTCAGAATTCATCCTTTCCTCAGGCTGTACTTAGTCCTCCTAAAGAGCTAAAATTGAATGATACGCTTGTGACAGTAATTTAATTAAACTGATTGTAGAAGCATGTAAACACACGATTAAGAGTCTATTTCTCCACAGTGGCTCCGGTGCTGTAAGCACTCCTACCTTGCAATACCCCACCCACCATAAACCTCATTTCACTTACTGTCTTCCATTTATTTGGGAACAGCATACTCTGGGTGATGCTACACGAGCTGTATATGACCTGTCGTACGTTCACAGCCTACCATAAGCTGTGGCTGTAACTGAGTTAGCTGAACTAAACTGCTGATTTTAACATAGTTTTTCTTCTTTTTATTGCACGTACAATAAGTAAGCCTCAATAAATGTTCATTTCCAAGAGCAAACACTGTGGGATTTATCACTTGATACAAGTACTAAAGCAACCCCATACAATATGATGGATCTACTTCCACATGTTGTTTCATCTTAAGATAAAGTAGGTCTATCTCAAAGCTGGGAAATGCTACAACACTGTTGAATGTTTGAATTACCAGGACCCAGAGACAAAGGTAATAATTTTCAATTGTATTCATCTCCTTATTCATGAGGAGGTAGCATTGCTGTGCAGAAGACTGAACACACCCATCTTTATCATGGAGGATTTTTGTTGTATTAAAAATATGCACCTAGGACACACTTGGAATTTCTTAATCTACACTGAACTTGAGAGCCTACCTTAATGAAGCATATTTTAGGTAATATTTCAGCACATCACGCAGCCAGCAGCCAAGGAGAAAGACCATGCTACCCAGCTGTAACTCCACTTACTTGCCAACTGTTTTGTAACCTCAGATTAACTCTCCTCAAATACAGAAAACAAATACTGTATTTGAAATAAAATTCAATAAACAAAATTCAATCTGTATTTGTAATATTTGTATTCAATCTGTATTTGAAATAAAATTCAATCAATAAAATTCAATCAATAAAAATAATAATAAATAACTTTAGTTAGGAAGTCCTTCAAGCATAAGGTGTCTAAACACTAAGTACAAGATGTCAAAAGCAAGATGACAGCCCTCTTAGTTCACATGTGAAATCTCTCAGGGAGGCAATGTCAGCCTGGGCTACCGGGGGCCACTGATGAAAGCAGCAAGACAATGAAGGACAGCTGCTGACAGGTACCTCTGACGTTGTTACACGAGGAAGTGCCACCACCTTCCCTAAAACACAGAAAACTTCCATCCATTAGTAAGTGATGCATGCATTGCACCTTACAAGCCAGCAATCACAGCAGGATTTGGTCGTCTGTGCTCAGTGTTAAAAAACTTAATGCCCCCTGGCCTCCAAGGATGGGGGGACCATGAGTCCTGTGCGGTGGCTGCCCAACATATGGAAAAGGCATGGATACCTACCAGTGCTTAAAATTTAAAGTTTTAAAATACTGAATGCCATCCTCAGAGTTTACCTTCACCTTTCTAACAAAACGGGTCTTGAAGCAGTCAAGAGGGAGAAAATAAGATGCGAAAGTTTACAGGTCAGGATAAAGACAGAGAGATCACTCACCAGTTCTCATCACTGGAAAAACAGAGGTGGCTTGGGGAAAATTTAACTCATTGCCATCCCTCAGTGCACAGAGGGGATGAGATATAGGGACTGTGGTCAGTCCATAACAGCTATTCACTGTTGCTCCTTCCTCCTCACACTTTTCCCATTCCTCTGCTCCACTGAGGGTCTTTTGCACAGGCTGCAGTCATTCAGGATAAACCTGCTCCTGTGTGAGGAATCCACAGGCTGAAATCCTTTCAGGAAACATCCATCTGCTCCAGTGCAGGGTCTTCCAGAGACTGCAGTGTGGATACCTGATCCACAGTGGTTTCTCCAGTCGCTGCAGGGAAATAGCTGCTCCAGCACATTCTCTCCAGGGCTACAGCAGATCCCTGCAGGGACACCTGGAGTAACTACTCTCCCTCATCTCGCTCTCCCCTCAGGGCTCTTAGGGCTGTTTCTCACACGTTTCCCCTCAGCACCAGCCAGGTTCTGCCCTCCCTTACCCAGGCTGTGCCCGAGGCACCCCACTGTGGCCATGGGGCTCAGCTGTGTGTGTTGCTGGGTTGGCTGGAACTGCTGCCCAGCCAGTCCCTGGACACCTGTGCCCAGTGTACCCTGTCCCTCCTTTCTGGACTGAGGAGTGTCAGCAGTTCACACACATCTGTCCTCGACTGGCACTGTGTTTAAATGAGCACACACAGAATGCTCAAATTTTGCCCATGAGAAGCGCTGCTGTGAAGTAGCTACAGTGCATATGGCTTTTCACTCCAAGCACAGGTTTCTCTACACAGTGACTTAGTTTTCCACAGACAGGTATCCTCAGCCAGCCTTCAAGCCAAAACACGTATAAAACCATTTTCTGTCCAGTAGTTAAACTTCATGTGCACGCAGATACAAGAAATGCTTGCTGCTGTCTCACCTCCACAAAGCTGGAGATGTAAAGAATAAAACTCTGACAACAATTGCTCAAAACCTTGCTGCCTCTGGCTTCTCTGGCAATTAGTAGCTGAGGTGATCTAAGGGGTTACAACCTCCAGTTATGAATCTGCAACACAGGAACAGGGACAGTCCTTTGAAAGCAGAAACAGAACCAGCTTTCACTGTCAGCAGCTGCTCTCCCTGGGCCCAAAGGTCTGAGCATGGACAGGCTCCACAGACTTCTGATTCCTTCAAACAAGCATGCTGCTGAGGAAAGCAACAACAAGTCAAGTAAAATTATGCCTACTTTTAGTGGCACTGGACAAAAAATGCTGACCATCTCAAACCCACATACGTAGCCATGGGAATATCCAGATGAGGATACCTAAACACTTCGTTTGTACCAAGGAGAAAACTTTCATATCTATTATAATAGGTCTTCTCCCTTTGCATAATTCTTAGGAACCAGAGCCAGGCATCAATCAAAGAACCCTATGTATTACTTTAATAGCTAGGATTAATAAATTATAGGTTTCCCAGTATAAATATGTGTGTATTCAGCACAAGCTCCTGTTTGAAATGTATTGATAGCTGGAGGAAGGATTTGGATTGTTCCCAAGTCAAACTGTGCTCTCTGCACAACAGCAACCTTCCCCACAATATTCATTGTCCCAGTCTGTATCACAGCCTGCTCCTTGATTTAACAAGCCTTAGTGATGCTGAAATCCTTAGCAAGCCTATCCTTGACAAAATTAGTACGCAATGATCCTTGAATATAACACACAAGGCACATACGAAATTCACTTTCTTTGCCATAGCTCTTTAAGTTACAGACTCCCACACCAAACGAAAGATGTTACTACAAGGACTTTCATAATTGCACAGTTACGTCACTCAGAAGGCAGTGTCTGTATTAACTCCTACCTGTTCATTTGCTGTGCTTCAAGAGACCTCTTGGCCCTCTATTTGAAACAGCGGTGGGAGAGAGACAGCAGGAGAAGAAGTCCTAATGAATACATGCCCAAGGAAACATTCAGGGATTTCGCTGTGGGATTCCCATTAGTATCAGTGGGAGATGTTTAGGGATTTAGCTATACAACACTTTGAAAACATGCATCTCGGTGTTGGGAGGAGCACAGAACTGCTCTGAATTTGTCTTTACCCCTATGTCTCCAGCCAGGGAGGTTGATAAAAGGTTTAAAGAGAAGCAGTGGCAGGATAGAGGTTCTGATATGATGGCAATTCTGCCTGTCCTGCTGGGCTCTCAGGTGTATTCACATGTCACTTCATGCTATCACTGTACACTTGGCAAAATGCAGGCATAAAAATATGTGCAACGTGCACTTTAAGTGTCAGCCTGCCCAGACCATTAAAGCAAACAAAAACACCAGAGAACTTAATATGGTACGATTAAGCTTCATTTTCCACCAATTATAACATTCATAACTTTCTAACTTCTTAGGAAAAAATTATGAAGGACCTCATAAAAATTCAGAAAATTCAGGGAAAAAACCACATGTTATTTGTATTCTTTTCAACACCTCACAATTGAGCTTTTAGTTAGTACTTTGATAAAAACCTTAAGTAACAGGGAGATTTATGCTAAGAATTCTACTTCTACCACTATTTAAAGCACTAGCTTTCAATTTAGTACAAAAAAAAATCAAAAATTAGTAATCTTCAATACATACATGACATGCAAATCCACATGTTATGTTACAGCCATTTCACCTAAGTACTAATATATCTGGAGTACTGCCTCTGCAAAAAAATAGGCTTTCAGACATGAAACCCACGTAGACAATACCAGCACATAAAGAACTCCTACGTAAAGACCAAATCAACAAGATGCACATGAGATGTACAAATGGGCTGTGGAGATGAAACACACCATTCCAAGTTAAAATCAGAGCATTAAACTAATGTGTGCTGTGTTGCTGTGCAACGTCTGAGTCTATGGCTTGCTGCAGTAAGTGAACCCCTTTATACGGGTTTCAGTACTTCAAGGAATGACATGGAATTGATTGTGCTGCCTGCTCTCTGTCCCATATGCTGACACTGAAGCACATTTTTTCCCCCTTTAGAGAAAATGGACATTAAATATCCTCCCATTCTTAAGCATAATCACCTAGGAAGGAGATTATCAAGTAGCAGGATCTTGTTCTGTTTGGCAGAAAAATACTGAGAACTGTCCCATGGTCAAAGAGGATTTAGCTTATTGCCCAAATCAACACAAGTCTTCTATACACATTCTGTTAAAATACAGTGATGAGAAACACAGCACATACTGTCTTTCCAGAAAAGCAACACAGAGTGTTGAATGTGTTCTCGCTCTCTTGCAATGGAGGGAAACAAAACTGTCAAGGGCTCTTATCTACTTGGCCCTCTGTTTCCATCTTCTCTATTTTAACTCTACTTTTCAGAGGCTGAAGAGGTCTAATTCTGGCCCCTAACTTGGGATGACAAAACTTGATTTTCCAGGAATGAGAAGATTTCACCCTGCTTGATACAACTGTTCCATAGGCTAATCTGCATTAATTCAAACAAGACATCCTGTGGCCTTTGACAAGCTATACAACAGTAGTGTTAGATAAGTAACACTGATACCACTGTTGCTTTCAGGTGTCTTTTTTTCTGCAGATTTTGTGAGCATTTAGACAGAGACACTTTCCAACCAAAAATGCTAAACCCACTGAGGTGTACAGGATTTATGCATCTTTTTTTTTCTGCCTTTTTTTTTTTTTTTAATTGGTGCAGTAAGCCAAAACTAATCATTTCCACGAATATAGCTCATCTCACCAGCAATTTCCGTGATGCAGAATATATAGTTCCAGGACTAAGATTCTATGTATTTCCAAATAAAAATACCAGGAATGATAATATTTATACACAGCAACAAGAAACACACTCATTTATGTGCAAGGAAAAGATTAGAGTTGGACTGAAAAACCTCCAGTGGGTATTGCTGTCGGGAAAAGGTACATTTTCCCATGTGTGTCTTATGCATGGACACTGAGACAGTAAATGATAAGATTTGCTTCAGAAGCACGTGAATAAAAAAATAATGTTTAGACATGATTGATTCCAGATTGTTCCTATATATGATATTCCAAATGCAAGAAATATCATCTCAAATTCTGGAACTTGAAGTAATTTTTTTTTTTTTTTTTTTCAGAAAGCACTCCAGCTGTTTGGTTTTCTCCTTTCCTCCCACACACTGCACTCAATATACCAGAATATCTTCCTGTTTTACTCTGAAAGGTGGGTAAAGGAGAAAGGCAGTGTTACATCTCCTTGTTAATACTTAGTACCAGATACCAAGTCATACTTTAAACCCAAGTGTGCCTGGTTAAAACCACTTAAGAAAGCTCCCTTGCATGATAAATTTTTGCTGTTTGCAGGAAAACAGAGCAACTCCACATGATGAATGCAAATAAAGCAATGGACAGTGGTCAAATCTTGCAAAACCTTGACAGAAAAAAAATCAAATGTTCCCTTAATTATTGTCAGATGACATGTATGGCATATATGTCATCTGTTGTCTTATGCACACATCTCCAAAGGAACGCTGTGCTGCCTTTTGGTGTGGAAATTTACACAGCCCAGCTTCAAAACACCTCCTGTCTCACATGGCCACAAACCATGTCCTCTCAAGTGTCACATCCCATTGCCCCGATGCTGTCTGGAAAGCTACACCCTGCTGTTTGCGAACACCCAACAAGGGATTACTTCATCTTTGTTTTCTCATGCTGAAAAGCCAAGGCTGACTTCAAAACTGAAACAGTTGGTCTCTTGTCACTGAAAATTTGATCAGGTGTTCCTCCATTGCAGCAGTTCAGATTACATTTCTAACAAATACCACAAGCAGCAAAATGCTTTCAGCTATTAAATCCTTTACATAAGAGTTGAAAGTAACTCAAACCAGCTGAAGTGAAGTGCAAGGTACATGGAATAGTGTCGCTATTCTTGTTGCTACATTTTTATTGTGCTGTTGATAACTGATGACACCCACAGGAACACGATTCTTTATTATTTTTTGAACTCTGAATAGTGTCACAGTTTCAAGTGCTGCATTAACTTCTGAGAGTTTTCATTATAACACTCTAGCAAACCGGGAAACATGATGAGAAGATGTAACACTCGACTTTTCCTGACATGGACGGTGTAATAGGGAGCCAGAATTGCTTTCACTTAAAATGGAAATGAAAGGAAAAAAACCCTAACCTAGATCTATCTTGTGCTGCAATAATAATTGCCTTTATCCACCACGCTACTCATATCACGGTGTACCATAAATGTTCCAGTAAAGTGCTGGATGAACCATATTGTCTAGAAATGGTTGTACCTGCCAGTCATGGTATTGGAAGGTTAATAAAAAAGCATATCCAACCATTTTGTAAGATCACCACAAAGAGAGGGATTGTTTTGTCCCGTGTATCTCTGTGCACTCAAGACACAGCAATCCTTCCTTCCTTTCCCCTGTCCCCTGCCACTACCCGAGAAGAACATTTTACTTGAAAACCTGTTGAGGTTACTGCTACACATCCGTAAATGCAGCTAGATGAGTGAAAATAAGTGCACACATCTGGTAATCAAATCCTCTGGACAGAGCTGGAAATGAGAAAAAGGTTGTTAGATAGGAAGAGAGGCACCCAGGCAGGAGAACAAGTCTCAGCAAGAAAAGGAGGCAATACAGCTCCCTCACTCTGTGCCGATGGAACCTGTGGGCTGCAGTGGGGCCCACCAAATGCATGGAAAAGAAAAAAGCAGGAAGAGACTCCAAGTGCAAAGGAAAGCTGCACAGAATTCAGTCTTACAGAGAATGGGGGGAAAAGCATTGAAAGTAAAGGAAATGCAGAGCTTGTTTTAAACTTGTGGACTCCATTCTCCTCATGGACTGATAACACAGTCTGCAGCTCCAGAAAGTTCAGTAATCAACTCTGTGTTTGTCCAGGACCCTGTACACAACAGGACCTTGGCCTCGGGATACTGCAGGAATATAAAAAGTTAATTAAATAAATAAACAAACAGTAATGGAAGGTGAAACCAAATCCCTGAAAATGCAAAGAAATGGAGAAGGTTAAACTAAAAGCAGCAGAAGCTGGACTTACTTTCAGTGAAGTGCATGATAACTGATGTCCATATCACTGCCACTAGATCAGTTTAAAGACTGCAGCACAATTCTGAGTTCAGGCCAAATTCACCTGACAGAAGTAATATCAAATACTGCTGCATAGTGTATTATAAAGAAACCAACAACATCAGCAAAGTTTCATACAAAGAGAGAGAATCAATCTATGAGCAATACTGCAGAAAGAATTAAAGGATAAATTATGTTTTTCTCCAGGTAGAGAGCTACATATGCCTCAGAAAATTGCTTTTTTGTGAGTTTGTTATTGTTTTAGAGCAATAAAGATAAATTGAAAAAGTAAATAAAAAATACCCTAAGCTCATCTCCAAATAATACCTGTCTCTGTGGCATCACCATTTTCCAACTGCCTTGTCTTTTTAAGAGGCCTAGAAGGCTCTGAATACCTGAAATGCTAAAAAACCCACTCTTTAAGTCTCAGACTTGTGTTTATTAGGACTGAACACAAAACTTGGATCCATGAGCCCTCATATCTTCCCACAGTTCCCCCTTCTTTTTATCTCCACCACTCATTCTGTGTTGGAAAAAGGCTCATTAGAGGTTTTTTCCATAACCCAAAAAATCAAAATCCGTGCTCTGAAAATGTTCCAGTTTATATCCAAAGTAGTTCCTATATGGGCAAGTTAATTTCAGTAAATCCTATATATTTTTGAAAAACAAAAACCCCACAAACAATCAAAACAAACAAACAAACAAAATGTAAACAACATCAACACAGGAAACAAAGCAAAACATCCCAAACAACCAGGAAAGACCAACCAGAAAACCAAGTACACATAGTCTGGACCCTGGCTGACATTTAAATTGCTGTCATACTCTTCATATATTGTTCCTTTTTCTTTTTAAGCACCACTTTAATTTTCTTTTTTCCTTCTTATAACACTTCCTGAACAAGAACTATAAAAATAATCTGTTGCAGTCCTCAAATCCTGATGTCGTTCTATGAAGAGTTTCTCCTTTCTCTGTGCTGTTATTATTTAGTTTCAAGTCATAGTTTCCAATGTAGGGCTACTGAATAAATTTTAGATTAGTTATTTATTTTTGTTTTTGGAACCAGAAACCATTTGTGGAAGAAGATTTTAAGAACTGTACTGTAACCTCCCCTTCATAAGGCTGCTGCCCAACAGTGGATTCCTAAACAAGAATCCTCCCCACTGAAAATAATTTTTTCCATCTTATTCTACAAAATTAAACTGACTGCATCATGCCAGAGATAGGAAATACGTGTGTTACTGTCAATTAATTAAAAGTCTATCTGACACTGGCTCATGCTTCATTAACACATGCCAGTCCACTACCAGAGACAGAAAACTTCTTCAGAAAGAACAAAGACAGCTCCTCTTTTTTCAGTTTTGAATGGTTGATGACATTTCTAGGTCTTATTTCAAAATTGTTGTATCATAGAAAATAGAGTAAGGTCCCCTCCTAACTTCCCTTTCTTCTGACCCTATTGTGGTGCAACTCTGATCAGTAGTAACAAAAGATAAGGGACAGTTCTGTACACCCTTGAGAATCTGCATGTGATAAGATTTGTCAATTATTTGTTCTTCCCATTTTATCTAGGCTTGTAGTAAGTAGCTGTACTTGATGGAAAACTTTTCTCTTGGTGTGGCTATGAAATATTTCATATACTAACTACATTTTTATTTGTACTAAACTCTACTGATTGTCCATTTGATTCATGGAAAAGGTGTTTCCTATTCCTTAACAGTCCTTAACAGCTGTAAGACAAACATTCATCTGTTTCTTGAGAGCTGGTGAGTTTGTCTTCAAGAAAAGAACATACAGATCAACCTATATAAAATACAGTGTTTATATGTTCTACTTATATTATTAAGGGGAAAAAAATTGCCAGCCTAGGTCTGATGCTTTAGTTCTATCACTCAAGACACTTCCATGTGTTTGGGAACAACTAAGAGGGTTAGAATAGTTTGAGCTCTGATTTTGGTGAAGATGAAGTTTTGCTCGCTCAGAGAGCTCTTTGCCTTTTTTTTAGCCAGAGGGAACACTAAAGAAGTTCCAACTATTGTTTGACAGAACATAGGTTTGAGACAAGACATCTGCAAAAATCCCTTAACCTCTTTCTTTACCCCCAGCTGTATGAACCTCTCAAGAAGAAGCAAAATAAACAGTTGAAAAGACACTGCTTCCAATCAGCAAAGCAACATTCAGAGGTATTTTCAGGAATCCTGCCAGTCCTATGTACATATATCTGGTCCAAACAATTTTAAGACATTTTTAGCACCTAAATATTCAGATACAAACCTTGTAGACTATCACAGCATTTTCTTCATTCCTATTACCACTGCGACCTGATGGAAGAAATATCCATATGATGTCCAGTCCAATACCTGCTGTCAGTCTTGGTCTCCTATACTAAAACATGAGGCACCAAAAACCAGACCTGTGCCTGTTTTCTTTTCTTTTTTCTTTCTTTATTTTTCTTTCTTTTCTTTCTTTTCACTGTTTTTTTTTGTTATTTTAAGGTATAGTAGAATAGTCAAATCTGAAAAACTAAGCTTTTAAACAGTCAGCTTTAACCAACTTATTTCAGTTGAAATAAGTTCAACTGAAGTTGGATGAAATTTCAGTTGAATAGTTATCCAAAAATTGATAATAGTCATGTTTAATTATGTGAAACTATTGCAATTAATGTTTTATTTTACAGGACTAATCCAAGAATGTTCAAAGATATCAGCCTCTCTTAGTGGCACAACATTAAGAAAATAACTAGCATAAAGAAAATCAGGTCTGAGTGACAAAAGGCTGTTTTCAAAAAAGAAAAATACATGGAGTTTTTTTACAAGAGAAATTTTATAAGTTGTATTTTCCTTCATTTGAAATACCCATCACAGTGCTCCAAAGAAAAACATACATAAAGTTACAAATTAAATACATTCACTACTCAATTTAAGTCATCCATCAGAGGTCCCTGGATATTGGGTGTTCCTAGTTTGAAACTAAATTATCTGAAACAAGCAAAACTTTACAAAAACTCAGATAAAAAACCATGGGAGGTGCTAATATATAGATGCTGGGAGAATTGTTTCACTAAAAATGACCCAAAAAGCTTTCTCTCTTTCTCTTCCTCCTCAACACTTTTGACTGGAGCAGGAGACTGCATTTAACACATAAAAAAAGGCATTCAAATATGACAGAAAAGTGGGATAACTTTCGTCCCAGTGTTACACCCG
Source organism: Gymnorhina tibicen (assembly GCA_013399875.1). Lineage (NCBI taxonomy): Eukaryota > Metazoa > Chordata > Aves > Passeriformes > Artamidae > Gymnorhina > Gymnorhina tibicen. The sequence goes on from VXAZ01005119.1 coordinate 666,228, forward strand.
TGACAGAGGCCAGTGCAGCTTGCAGGGAGAGAAAGCAAAGATAATTGTGGGGTTTTTGGCCTTGTCCAAGAATTGTAGAGCAGGCAAGGAGTCTTTAAAAAGACAACTTTGATTTCTACCCAAGAGCAAAGCCAAGCAACCCTAATCCATCAGATTATAAATATGGCACAGCCAAATGGTTACCTGAATGAAGCAAAATCAGATTTTGTGGCCTGTACCTGTCACAGATCCCATCTCTGCTCTGAATAATAACTAGGACGGGCAGCTGCACACTGGAAATTAAGGGCTGCATTTATAAACGAGCAAAGCACTTTCCCATACACCACATTTTGAGAACATGCTTAAACTCTCTTTACTACAGTAAAACTTCAAAATGAGCACAAAGGCTTCTTGTGAAAGGAGTGAACAGTACTCAATTTTGCTATAGTCAAAACTTAGATCAGGAACCCCATGTCACAAATTGCTACAAATTTTTCTAGTAACAAAGCCTTAAAATACCTCTTATATTTCCCTTATATTTAATTAAAAAAATTAAAAGCAAGTAGATTACCACTTAAATTTCCCAGTTCAATACCCAGAATAGCAGGAAGACTCTTTTTGTGGGTAGTCCTTTTTCCTGTTTTTGGTTGGGATTTTTTTGTTTGTTTCTCTGTTTTTATTTTTGGGGTTTTTTAACGTTGTGAGAAAAAGACAACCCTGGCTCAAACCAACGTAAATTCTTCTTGTGCCATGGGACACAAACAAAAGTAGATTATTTTTTTATTTCTATATTGCCTCTGTTCCATAAATTGTCAATGAACAACCTTAGAGACGAAGTTAAATGGCACACCTGGAATAAGCTTGGGTAAAGGCAGGTGGAGGCACTTGGATTGAGAACACAGACACATCTCTCTTCAGTCGAAAGCCAGCATTTAAATCTGGAACAGAGGTTCCTGCTCAGATCAGCAGATAAAAAAGCAAGAAATACAAAATACTCCCTTTTTGTTTGAACAACGGTACTTCTGTAGTTCATGTCCTTCTCAAGTTAATGTCACACGGACAAGAAAATCATCAATGATGAAAGTCTTTTCTTGACTGAAGTCAACAGGAACCACCTTTTTTTGGTGGCCATTTTTTCAGCACCAGCATCAGTTGAAGAGGAGAGGGATGGTGCTATTACCAAGCATTGGCCAGCCCAAAAGGGAGACATTACAGAAATATTAGGAAATTGACTTATTTAAAGAAAGGGTATTTTTTTTTTAATTGACCCTGTTTGGTGTTACTCACAAGGAACCTAAACAATCTATCCTCCTATCTTTTACATCAGTGCAAAAATGTAGACATAGTAAAATATTTATGAAGCTATTTATAGTTCCTACTAACCCAGTTCAGACTGAGGACAGGAAGGAATACATCTGGCCACTCCTCCAGCCAAAATTAGTTCTACAGCTGGCAATTCTAAAAGGCCATGTCATTATATCAGTTAGTGGGCTGAGCTATAAAATCTATCATGTTGCAAAACCAGATTCCAGAAGACAACAGCTAAGCCAGACTATAAATTTCCTATGCTTAGATAATTTTGATCATTCAGTTTTCAAATGTGCTGAGAATATATTCTTGTATAAATTATAGTTTATTTGAGAGAACACATAAACTCTCATCAGGTCAAGCATTTTTGATTGAATGGCTTGAGACAAATATTGTAACTTTGAAGACACCAGGACAGCTGCAAGTGTTTGCAGAATATAATTAGTTTATAATTTCACATTCTGATTTACCATCAGTGTCTTAGAAGATAGTTGAAACATTAACACAGTAACAGGAAGTTATCCTGACTGACAAAGTCATCCACTGGTGTCCACTAAGCAAGAAGGCTGGAGAATGCTGGCTCCTTCCCCAGCTCCCTCTCTGCCTCTCTGTCCCACTAGGACGAGACAGTGCAGAGCATGTTTCCAGGCCACAGTAAACTTGTGGAAGGGTTTCTCCCCTAACTCCTCAAGGCTTTATATCCCACACCAGTCTCTGGCCCTGATCAAAGCTTTGGAGAATCTCTCTACAGAAGACTACATTTGATGTAGTCAGAAAAATCTCAAAAAATCTATGTCTACAATGTAACTAATTTCTACAGCTCACAACTGCTCCTCTTAGTGTATAAATGCAACAATAATAGGCAGAGCTGACAACTTCCAGCCACCAGATGCCACTTTTGTAAGGGCCCAGGAGAGACTAGGTATGAAGTTTTTGCAACCCATGAAACCATAGAGTGTTGTCACACTGCGAAGCCAGACTGGAGAACAGGCCTCCCTTGCACTTGTTACGGCACATCTCTTAGGAACAGTTCTGTGCTTGCTCCCTCTCCAGAGGTTTCCTCCAGCTCAGCATGCTCAGGCACTGCCAGCACCAAAGTTTTGAGGCTTGCACCTCACTTGCACCTCACCTGCACCTCTTTAAAGAAGTACAAAACAGAATATACATACATCTAATTCTGAGCCATTAGAACAGCTACGCCATTCACCACAATCTGAAGAGCAGTTCCCAAAGAAAGGGTTCACTGCCAAACCTGAGCATTGTACCATGCAAGGTCATGGCAAAAATCTGGTAAATTTTAAATATTTTCATTAACAACTTGGATAGAAAATAAGTTATGACAGTTATGTTTATCACTGAGCTGGGAGGGGTTGTCCATAACCTCAAGAGTAGGATTAGATTTCACACTAATTTCAGAAATCGGATCAGAGCTATAATATCAACAGGATTCAATTCAATGAAGGCAAAAATCAAATACTTCACTTCAAAAAAATGAAAACATAATATGAAATGTTAGCTACCTGGCTAAGCAGCAGCTGAAACAGTGTTAATGTTACAGCAGCTCAAATGGAACTGAAGCCAAAAACTGAGTGCCAGTGCAAAACTAGTAAAATGTCAATCTGAAAAATTATTTTTCAAGTGTCATGGGAAAGACATGGGAAGTTTTCTGCTCTCCTGGCAATGAGGAGGCTCAGCTGAAACATTGTTGGGTTGGGCCATTTCGCTGGGAGAAAGGCAGAGAGGCTGCAGAGAGCCCTGAGGGAAGCCTTAAGACTGACAAGATGTTTCACAAGCAGGATCTGGGAAGACGGGTTAAGGGAACTGGGTATGTTCAGTATAATGAAGACAAGATAAAGAGAAGCAAGGGCTTAAAAGCAGAGCTTTTAAGAACAATATTTAGAACTTTTTATAAAGCAAGCAAGAAATAATTTCTCTCCATAACTACCAAAAGACAGGATAAGAACTCATTCAATTATTTTTCAATAAGAAGGATTTCAATTAAATATTACAGGAGAAGATTTTCATTCTGAATGTACAGGCAGAGACTCTGTGTCACTGCTTTTGCTAAAAGGGGAAATTGTCAGAAGGAAATATTATAAATACCAATGCCAGTGTTCCAAGCTTGTGTAGTCAAGCACATGAAGAATTATAGCACTAGAGTGTCTCTGCAGATTTTCAAGTGAAGAAAATTCAAAATTTTCATGAGCCTATTTTTTCCTGGGAAAATTGTTTCAGGAGAGTTTCAGTGAGGAATCTGCTGGAATGGAGTAGGCCTGCTTGCAAAAACTCTGATGTGAAAAATAAATGCTTTTTTTCCTGACATAGAATTGGTAACTTTTTGAGAACAAAATATTGTGCTTGTTGCTGTGAGGGGAGTGGGGGAAGGTCAACATCAAAGAACAGCAAAGAAAAATACGGCATCAAAATCTTGATCTTCAGAGATCCCTTCAGCACAGTATTTATAAAACAAAAACAGCTAACAAAACATTATTATACAATAGACTGGGAAAAAAAGCAGTCATTCTGCCAAGTGACACATGAGATCCTTTTGGTAACAGGATAAATCAGTGACACATATAGTTTAATAGTTCAAGAACTGCATATTTGTTTTTAAAGGTACAGCACAGTGAAATAATATTACATAATGAAATTGCTGTTTACTACTTTAAAGGGAATTTTAATTGTTTCCAGATAACTGCATGTCCATACCTGTACACTTGCCACTACACATCTTCCCTCTGGCAAAAAAAACAAAAAAAAACAAAAAAAAAGGAAGGACAAATATTAAAATTAGGAAGAAAACACTGTGGAAGTGCTCATCGCCTAACTCACATTTCATAAAGCAGAAATAAATAAACAAATTAATAAATTAATGTTTAATAAAACAGAAATAAATGCTTTTCCTCCCTGAGTAGGTGATTAATTGTTGAAAATGTAAGACAAGTTGGTGGGGGGGGCGGGGAAGCATTGTCTGGGGTATTTTAAGAATACTTTGAGAAAACAGATGGAAAAGTGGTCCTTGGCATGTAGCTGTGATTCTAGATGTAGACAGATGATAAGGGGCAAGTAAATATGCTAGAAGAAGGAATGGACATGCATCTCCTTCAAATCCACCTGTGCTTACCTGGGACAAGAACTCTGCTGCTGCTGCTGGCATTTGTCATCATAGCACTGCTATTGATGGTGTCCAAGGAAACTAAATTCTGTACTCTCTTCAGGAGATCCCATGCTCCACTTAGATATATTATTATTTCCTGGAAATTAATAATGATTTCCAGAGTGGAAAAAATCACGATGAGTAGGATTTTTCGTTCTGAAATTCCATTTCAAATATGGGATTTCGTAATCCCCTTGCACCCATCCCACACCTAGAAAAATCAAGCAGCAAAATTTTTGACTTAGAAAAACTCAGTGGAAAACAAAACTGAGTTCTCAACTAAAACAAGGATCTCTAGCATGATGAAGCCACAGATCAAAGGACGCTTTGTGTTCTGGTAAAATTTGCTTCTCTAGCCAACAGTTGCCACAACAGTGTCACTACCTGAAAATGTGTATCATTTTTAAATGAACTGAAAGACCTTTCAATCCATAAAAACATGACCCATAGACCTTTCCTCTAGAAAAACCAGTGTCATGAAAATACAGAATAACCATCTAAGACAGGGAGTTTTGTCTCTATTGGATTGAGGAAGGGGAATCTGGAAGGTGGGGGCTTGGTTTGTGGTTTGTTGCTTTTAATTCCTGGTTCTACAGTCAGCGTAAAGAATTATACCAGAGCCAACAATTACAACCTCTTCTAAGAAACTCCTGTCTATCCTATATTAATATAGACTTCAAAGCCCACTTTAACGATGCCATACATCTGGCAAGTTTCAAAGGCACTATGGGCACCAGGATAAAGCTCTCTAAAGACAGTATTTAACAGGCAAATAAACAACTTGGTAACAGGGTTTGATATGGAGATTTCTAATGCTTGCTGATTTTTAATGCCCAAAATTTAGGCTTAAATGAAAATAAAACATTGGCCTCACTCTGATTTCCCAAATCCATGGACAAATAATTCCAAACTTTCCCAAGCACAAACCATTTAGACAGGGGATTGTTGCTACTATGGGGAGAGAGATTTTTATTTTGTGCAGTATTGTTTGAGGCATTTCTCTTCAAAAATGCCTATAAATGAATTTTGTTTCGAGTTTTTACAAAACAATTTGCAATCAAACACAGACAGTTCTGCTAAACTACAACCAAATCACCAGCCAAACAATAGCTCTGTAAAATACCTTCAAGAACCTAAGTTAAATTAAAAAATTCAATTTTGATAATCCACATAAATTACTAACAAAAAAATTCCATTTGTTGATTTAAAAGATGGCACCACTATAATTTGGTTAATCTCATAGTGTCTTTGTAAGCTGTTCACGTAAAACCTCTGGTTAAAAGGCAGCCAGTGATGGATGAAACAGGTCTAATTACATATCTCTTTGTAGGTTTGTCAAATGCATAAATACTACACAAAGAAAATGGTTGTGTAATAAATTATAGCAAATTACTATGATAAAAAAAGTTTACTTTTGTTTTTGATAATCAGTAAATTAATTGTGTTTGTTGCCAATTTAAAATGTATAATTAGTACTACATCTGTGTCATTTAAATCAGCTAAGCAATTCTCATTGTATCATTACTGGAGGAATCTAAGTGTACTTAATGTATTAATGATTCACAACGGGGAAGAATTCTCATTAGTGGAAACTTTTGCATAGTCAATAACCAAGAAAATTAGTAAATAAATAAATGAGTTCTCCACTAACCTATGAATTCCATGTAGGCAAATAAATACCTGGTAGAAGGGAAAACCTCTCAAAAAAATATATTAGATATATATCAAGGGTGGATGTTTGCAAAAGCCATAGACACAAGTGTTTCTAAACATTTAATGGAAATTTTGAAAAATTAAATAGGTAAGTAATGTGTTAACAAATATATACTAGGCAGAATAAAATGGTTTTACCTGTCCTTGCTACCAAATCAGTCACGCCTTCAAGTCTGGTTGAAAACCATACAGACTACCAGAATTGTGAGGCATTCAAGCTGTTCATAATATTCTGCTTATGGAAAAGAAGAAGGAGTGACCAGTGAAGCACATGAACTCAATATTTCAGTGCACTAAGACAGCCCTACCAGCAAATCTCAGCAGGTACACGGCTGGGACGAGGCTGCTTGCTGAGGGTGCAGGTGGTGACCATAGACCAGGTCATTATTTGGCCAGCACCACTTTCTTGCCCCTATGCAAAATGGGCAAATTCATGCAAGTCCCATGATCACAGAACACGCTGAGTTGGAAGGGACCCACACGGCCCATCGAGTCCAGCTCCTGGCCCTGCACAGGACACCCCAAGAATCCTGTGGTACCGAGTATCTGTTTCCACCTGGTCCGCAAGGTCAGTCAGAAGATGGACCCCATTGCCAGCTAAAGACCTCAGATGGTTCAAAGCCCATTTAAGTGTGGGCCTCACAGTCACCTTTCACGTGTGCCGTATAAGAAATCAAAACATTGCAGAAATGAATCAACTTATCCAACTATTTGAAACTGCTACACTGCTAACCTGGTCCTAAGTACCTTACTGCATTAGTTACTCCAGGTGCTTTTTGGGAGGCTAAAGTACAGAAATAAATGAAAAAAAAAAAAGTACAGCCAAATACAGACATTGGTTTCTATACCTCTCTAAGACAAGATTCATGATCATCTAGGTTTGCAGCTTTTGAACTCAGACCAGGTGCAAGACTGGAAGATCTAGAACTTTATCAATCTTTTCTGTATCTTGCACTGTTTCTTTCTCAATATAGCATTCCTGTCAAATTGAAAAAATATTTCATGGAATTTCTGGTTTGAGCAATCACTGTCCTGATCTTTAAATACATGTATCTTAGGCAAGCCAAGAGAATAATTTCAATAAAACTGACCCATCTAAACAGCCAAAAAACTAGGAGTTTGGCTCTTAAAGAGTGGAAAAAATTATTATAGTTTAATCTCATTGAAAATAAACCTTAAAAAAAAAAGCTTGGTTTGTTTTTTTTTTTCCAAAATTTCCAAGTCTATAGCTAAAAGTTAGCAGAGCTGGAAACAAAGACTACATAAGTGAAAATAATTGAAAAACCCGAGAAAACAACTCTGCATTTTAGTAATAATAATTTCAATTTACTAAAGGTAGCAAGTGTGATAGTAGTCTTTCCAAGACCTTTTGTCTCAAATTATTCTTGGCAAATATTAAACATTTTCCTTTTCCCTACCAAGTAGTACAGATTCATTCAGGGCACTGAAATGAACATGAAAAAATAGATTATTGTACACACATGAAAAAAATTACTGTGTGACTAAACCCACTACAAATGATGCCCTTAGTTCTCTAATTCACTTCATGAGAAAAGCCAGAGATTAAAGCAAATGTTTGTGGAGCGGATCACATCGTCAAAGACTATAAATAGGTTGCAATAAATACAAACAGAATCAGTCTTTTCTTTCAGGCTAGAGCAGGAAATGAAATACTCTGCCACTTCCCTCAAAAACTGAGGAAAGAAATTTCCAGAAAAACTGGAGCAGTTTTTGCACCTCATGCCAATTGCAATGACCAGGCCCCAAGTTAGCAGAGGTGACTGAGGTAAGGGATTTAGGGTCAAACTCTTAGGTCACTCCAGCAGGATGAAGGTTGCCATGGAAAGCGGAACAAGAAGAATCAGGGTCCCCATGTGAAAGACGCCAGGACCAAGTCTGCAGGAAGATGGTGGCTGGTTTGTTCTTTGTTTGAAATGCTGTTTGGATGTGTGTGTATATGCTGTAAGTTTATTTCTATGTTTAAAAGGAATAAAACTGGAAACAATTTTGAAGCCTCCTTCAGGTCTTCCACATACAAAAAAATTATCTTCCAAGCTACCATTAGCACATTTGATCATAAAAAAAAAAATTAAAAAGTGCTAACAATACAAAGCTTGTGTTTTGAAAGAGCCTACTTTCTCACTGGACTAACATGCAATTCCTATAAGGAATCAAGTGCAAAGCTTTTCTCAAGGGCCTTTTGAGTGGATTATTTATTGCTGTTTCCTGTTCAAGTTTTTATGGGCAGGTCAAGTGCCAGAGTGTTACTCTGCTCTGTCTGCCAAGAATGATAAAAGCTGGACTCCAGTGTGACAACAGGACCATATCTAATTATTAAAGCAAGCAGTGTATGGATTGCTGAGGGGTCCCCCCACCAACCCACTCACCCCTAATTTTACTAATTTAACAGATAACATCTTCAGGGAACAGTAAGCAGCAGGACTAACAGCAATGCTAATTTATAATGGGTTCTGTTCAAATTTCATTTTTCAAATTTTCTTTTCCTTTCTTTTTTAAAAAGTAAATAAATACAAAAGAATGTATTCTCTCTTGTTCCAATTTAATCACATAGTGGCAATGGGGACTAAAGATCTCTTTCACAGCCATGAGCGAGTTGCAGTCATGCTGCTCTACTTGAATCCCCCATGCTGTGCTGTCAGTGACCTTAGTGGTGACCTGAAGTAATGGTTATATTTCTTTTTTTTTCTGCCCTTAGGAGTAACAATTCAGCCTCTGTATTCTAGGCATTAGTTCTGTGCTTCTAGTACTGAACAGAGACCAATGATTATACCAGTGAGCATTTGTTACATCTTCTAACACAGATTTTCAATGCAAGTTCATTTGAAGACAGACACAACACGTACAGCCCATGATTTACTTGAGGTGTCAATGGCAGGGGTAAATTTATTTTCCTTGAGTGCAGCGGTAAAGTGGATCACTTGCTTCCCATTATAATCAGTTCCACAACTGGGAGACTTTTGAAGAGGTTCACTTACTAAAAAGGAGCTTTCTTGGAAGAACATCAACTACTCCAGACAACATTCAGTCCCATACTGTATAATGAAAACTGTCGCACACATTTACATTTGCAGTCAATACAAAAAAATGAAAAACAAATTCAAATAGAACAGAAGCCATGCCGAACTTAAAAAGACTTCTGAGTTTCAAAGTTTTTCTAATATTGTGATCTCTTTTCACTTTTGGGTTTTCCATTAATTCTGTGCTTCTTTTGGAAGTTCAGAAGAAAAGTAAGCTAAAAATGTATACAGTTTAAAACATTTAATCCTTCATGTTGGATGAAAGCAAGCAGAGCCTCTGCAGATATACATGTTAATGAAGATTTAACTGGGAGGCAGGTGCATATAAATAAGAAGCATATGGAATGGGGCAACAGTAAACTCAATAAGAGCTCAATGCAGATCTGGATACAACAGAATTTAATCTTTTTTATGCTCATAAGATTCCCCACAAACACATACTCAAACATTCAAGATTTAATACATATAGCTTATGTTTGTTGTCCAAACCGTGATCTGAGAATAGTTATAAAGACTATATTCTTTTTATCAAAATGGTGCCACTTATGCGTAACTTTTCAGTTATTAAAAATTTGATGTACTAAATAAACTAAATTTGAAAGCAGGATAAGAAGAGACTATCGTTTCATGTATGAAAGAGTACACTACTTCAGAAAAAACTGTCTTTAGAAATACTTCAGCGGATGCTATTAGGACATCAGAGGTAAAAAGGGTGAGTACTTTGTGGATCTAAAATATATGAGGCCATATTCAAAATTACAAATAAGGGATCTGGGCAGAAAAAACAGGATAGGAGCTGAGTCTGTTCCCTTGATGGTCTGTGTCATTTTCAATTTCTATTTCAAAAACAAACTAAAAATAATAATGTAAATGTAAATGTACATGTAAATGTTGCTTCTCCACAAAAGAATTCAGAAAAGTAAAGACTGCAATGTGTATGTAATAAATACCAAGTATAAATCAGACCTTGAATTTGAATTGGAAGACAAACAGTGCTAGGTTACTACTCGGCAATAACCACAATAACTATAATAATGGTAGATGTTTCCTCAAGAGAGAACATTCCCAAAACACTACCCTGGAAAACAGGTACTTTGCATACTGCAGAAATAAGTGGGTATTTTTTTTCAGAATGAAGTAGAACTCTTTTACAAATATTTTTGTGCTGTATTTCTTTAATATCTTCTTCATTAATAGTGTTAACTCTGTGCTTTGACTAGGAAGGAAAATACATGGTTCATCTTTATTCTCTTTATACATCCCAAATAAGCTACAGTGAGTTGTTTTCTAGCTACTGGCATAAAATGAGCAAAAAAATCACACAACCAACCACAAAAAAAGCCTACCCAAGAGTCAAGAAGAGAGGAGAACTTGGCCAGCAAGATTAGAAGCTGGCAAAGTTGAAACAGAACCTTCTTCCTTTTCTTACCTGCTAGGTGCTGCCAAGATGTGCATTATGCCAGTTACTGTGGGAAATGTTTTACCTGGCGTAGTGCGAGAGATCAAGGCCTCCAAATGGTGAATATGGGATGCTAGCTTTATAGTCAGACAAAAGGCCATGTACTCTGGCATAGCACAAGGCAGCTAGTCAGGAAAATAAAGGCAAGGAGGACTCAAGTATTGGTACCCCACTTGACAGAGTACTGTAACCATCAACACTGCCTTGCTCAGAGCCAGCTGGGCTTGCAACAATACAGGATGAGTGCCACTGTGCAAGGCCATCTGGAAGTGTGCCATTTATGGGGAAGAGGAGTTAAAGTTGGGCTGGTGACAGAAAACAGCTACCAGGGGAAGCAGGGGAGTCGTGGGACTCTTTTCTGGGAGGCCTCTGCAGGAACACAGCCTGCTTAAACCCAGCAGAATAAAAGCTGGCAGTACCTGAGAGCATTTAGTATTCCTACATTGAGGATAAACACCAGGCAGAGACAGACAGTAACTAAAAAACAACTTGGCTAAACACCCTAAAGATGTCTCAGGTAGAACTCTTTATAAAGCCCAAGTGCCACTGCAATATCTACTAGCAACACCTCTTCTCTTAAAAATGCACTTAAGCAAAATAAGTAAATAAAGCCTGCCACGTATTTCTGACACAGAACTTTTTTTAACAGTTGATTAGTCAAGATAAACCTGAATTTCAAGCACCCAGACATTTTTCATCTCAGAAGTAGTTTAGTCTTAATGGGCTGAACATCCTTGACTTTAAGAGAAATACTGCTCTTCTTCACCCAATAACTGTATTTAATGCCCAGTAGGGCAATGACCTTCTCTCAGGATTTATGTGAAAATAAGTATGTTTTCATCACTCACTTATGCAGGCTTCTTAAATGATAAGAATTGTCGGTTTCGGGGGGTGTCTTGGTAGGGTGCTATGACCTCCCGAACCAACTCCAACAGAAATTCCCTCAGCAGCCATTGCACTTGCACAGACACACACACACACACACACACTCACACTCACACCCCGGATAGCTTCTTCGGCAGATCGATGGCAAAGAGGCAGGAAGGGTCCTCATGTAGAATTCCACGGCAGAGGTTTATTTCAACCCCGCACGGCAACAGTGCCAGTGACAAAAGAGAAAAAATAATAGGGGACCTAGGATTTTATACGGGGGCGGGGAGAGCACCAGGAACCAATGGTCTGAGGGCATGGGGGCGGTACACAGGTGGGGCTGGGGTACAGGAGCCAATGAGGAAAATCTGAGGGAGTGGTGAGGAACAAGGGCCAATGGGAGAGCAGGGAAGGGAGAATTTTTTAGGGAAAGAACAGATAAGGTATAAGGGGGCGGGGAGGCCAACTGGCCAACAGGGGAAGCAGAACTGGGGTACATTTGCATAATGAAAGAGCGTCCTGGGAGAGGCCTCTTTTGTTCACCCTAACCTGGAGAGTATTTCTATCCCTAGGGATGGTCCCACCACTAGACTCCCTGTGTTCCTTGTATTATGACCTCATTGGCCCCCACAAAAAATCACTACGCTAAGAGAAAAGCGATCACCTTTTAGGCTAGAGAGCCTAACTCCTTAAAATGCAAGGTTCCTTTGTAATTTCTAAACTGTGTTTTCCTGTTGTGATGGGTTATGGAACAGGTAATGTGAGACAGCATTGTTTGATTTTATTTGCTGCCATTTTGATTCAGAACTGCTTCATTTCAAAATATCCTTTTTCAAATTCAAAGATGAAACATCTATGTGAACACAAAATAATTCCTAATACAGGAGTGATAAATCATGATATTTGATTTTATTTTGTCATAATAAAGAGATAAAAAAAGATCAACTGAGCTACCTCATATGTCTCACCGAACTTTTTGGTTCATTCCCTATAAGCATTCAAAGTGATTTTTCCAGTCTAGCTATTAATGTCACCAGCAATATGAACTTTCACCACTTCTCTTGGAAAGTACATCATGGTCTGATAAAACCTTTAATGTCAAGATAATTTAGAAGAGACATCAGGAAAAACAGATTTCATTTCATAGTCATCTTATTGCACCTCACCCTCAGGTATTTATCTTCCTTCATAATGCTTTATATACTCAGAGATGGTGAGCATCATTTTGTCCTGTTTAGGTAACCAAGCTGCATTTTGGGGCCTGGAATTTTCGTGTGTTTGTGTAGTTGGTTTCTACCGAAAGTGAAGAAAGCTATTTTGTCTAAGGGGCAGTAAAGAACAGGCTCCAGCTCTTTTGGAACACAGATGCTGAAGTGTCTCTGAACAGTGGTGACATGAGTGCACCTGCAGTGGATGCCCTCTGAAGGCTGGCTTGGAAGAGTTGATCCCTACACACATCCAGAGAAGAAGAACACACATCTTACAAAAGGATTCGTGTGTGAAACCTGTAAATTGCTGATGTGCCACTAACCAGTGTGCCAGTGAGTACGTGGAGCCTGAATGCCACAGTCTTGTAAGCACAAAAAGGCATTAAATCAACACCGGTAACTTGTGCGTAGTGCATGCATGAGCACATGTGTAGATATATTTGAGATTTTAATGCAACATAAACCTGAAAATAGAAACATATATGGCAATGCCAGCCAGCAGTGAACTATGCAAAATAAATGAAGTGAAGCTGTTCTGTGATATGCCTGTGCACAAGCACATCCACAGTGTTAGGTTAGAGCACCAGCACACAAGGCTACACAGACTTTGCGGTTCTGCATTACAGAACCTGACACAAAATGTACCCCAGTCAGAAAACTGTGTTTCAGCGTGTGTTTCAGAGTCTAGAAGATTTAATTTTTTGAAATACAAACTATCTTCCCTAGCTCTTTCCAGTCACCAAAACAGCTTAGCCAGTTCTTATTCCACTAGTAGCTCAGTGCATTGGGTGGATATGTTTATTTGCATGGCTGTGCTGCAAAACCAATCAAGTAATTCGTGTGGATGAAAAAAAAGCCCCAAACATATCTTTTTTTCCTCTACTCCATAGGGTTACTTTTTCAGCCAGATCTGTTCTTTTCCTAAAGCCAGGAGACAGTAGCTGCAATGAAAAAGCAGAGATGAGTTGCCAAAGCAAAAGCTGCTTAAGTGTTGCTGCTATGTGCAGCACAGTCTTAGATAAAAATATATGTATGCTGATATATATAAATACGTCTGTGTAGGTATGTGTGATATACATACATATATGCATATATACAAGTATTATGTACAAAGTTACATGCAGTATAAAAAAATTAAAACTATTCTAAACCAATTTCTCAGGCCCCCTAGTCTTAACATTTGCTCTGTAACAGACCTTTATCTCAATAGCAGCGTTAGTTCTTCAGGCTCATTCTCCTCCCACTGTTTTTCCTTTTTCCCAACTATCACAGTTTCTGAAGAAACTAGGTACGTTTACCATCAAACTTTACAAAGTTGTTGATGAAGTCCAGAGAAAACCAAATTAATTATACAGTGCTTTATCTGCATGTTAAAAAGGTAAAACAAACAAACCCCACCCAAACGTTTTGCCTGTGAGAACAAGAAAAGTCTTGGATGGCTCCTATTAAATGCGTTTACAAAATATCTGACAATGTCATCCTGACCTCTACTGGAAACCCTCAGCATTTGCAGGATTAAATCGTAGAACATCAGCAAACCCAGAATTAATAATTTAAAGATGCAACAAGTACTTCCCAGCATCTTTCCTACATTAATTACAAGACACTACAGGTAATAGCAGAGAGCTGCAATAGTACCAGCAACTAAAGAGGATGTAAAAAAAAGTACTTTGCAATAAGCTCACCTCTACAGCTGGGTTATATGTTTCCCAACTATATATAGGGCTCAGTTGTTGCACTCGCTCTTAATCTCATCGTTTATCTGTATTCGTTTTTGAATGTCCATCAAGGTAATGAAAAAATAAGTCACAACAGGTATAAACATTCCCATCCCATGAGCTCCTAAAGCCCTTAGTGTTTAGAAGATTAATCTCAGATTAAGTTCAAAGTGGCATTCAGAAATAAGCAAGAAAATTATCATCTGCTAAAATCTTGGGTACTTAAAAAAGAATGATTAACCCTTCCAGGTTCATACAAGAAATCACAAATGCTGCACAATTCCCTTATGACAAATCCTGGAAGAGGTTAGAAAACTTACAGCCTGGAAACTGCAATTGAAATGTGTAGTTCTGCATTTCAATGCAAGCACATCTTTGCTAAAACATTAGGAGTGACATCAAACCTCCCAGAATGCTTGCATTTAGGCTCACTACTTTTCTCAGTACATAAAAGCAATTTAAGCCTGTGAGAGTTGTAAAACTTTTCTAGTATTTTGAACTATTTTGCTGTTTGCAAAGCAATTACTATAGGAAAGTCAAATTTAGAATTGTTCTACTCTGCTTGTATCAGACACGTAGAGAGCCAGAGATCCCCATCCCAGCTGGGACTGCTCTTGCAAAATCAGTGCACACCAGGTGAGGTCTTAGCTGGTGTAAACCACAGCAGCTCCAGGGACCCACAAGAAGACAGACACTCAAGGTAGATGTAAGTCCTGTGAGGAGCAGCTGAGGGAGCTAGGATTGTTCAGCCTGGAGAAAAGGAGTCTCAGGGACACCTTATCACCCTCTACAACTACCTGAAAAGCAGCTGTAGAGAAATGGGGGGCAGTCTCTTCTCCCAGGCAACCAGCAACAGGAAAAGAGGACATGGCCTCAAGCTGCACCTGGGAAGGCTGAAATTCCAGGAGGAATTTCTTCCAGCAGAAAGGATTGTTAAACATTGGAATGGGCTGCCCAGGGAGGTGGGGGAGTCATCCTTCAATGGAGATGTTCAAGAAATGACTGGACATAGCATTTGGTGTCATGATCTGGTTGACAAGGTAGAGATCAATCAAAGGCTGAACTTGATGATCCTGGAGATTTTTTCCAGCCTAAACGATTCTGTGATTCTGTGACTGTGAAGAGCAGTGATGGGAAGATCCTGTAGTAATGCACACACTGAGCAGCTGAAACCAGTTCCCAACCACACAGGGAAGTGTGTGCTCTGCATACTATCAGTCAAAGCCACCTGAAGCCATCTGGACCATGCAACAACACAATCTGGACATAGCACAGCACACAGGGCTGTTAGAAAAACTAGGGCTTGGCCTGCTGCAGAAACCAGAGCTTTGTCAGAGAGCAAGAACCTCTCTGATAGGGGCATTTGACAAGAACAGCATTGAAACCAGAATTATTTTAATGGAATGGAATGACTGGATGCAACCTAATATTTAAACGGCACATGCTTGAAAAAGCTCGTATCAGTGCCTACCCAAATGCTGCATATTCTCCCACAGACAAATCTGGCACTTTGAAGGCTGAACTGGGAGTGGGGGGATCTCCTTCCTACCCTTACAACTTATGGAGCATCTCACATGCCAGCTTTCTTCTTACATAACATAAGGTGATAAATCTGCTTGCCACAAATAAGTTATGGAAGAACACAAGGTTACTAAATACATCTTCAAATCAAGGGCAGGATTCTCCTTCAGTGTAGATCAAAAGCTCAAGTTATATTTGAGCTCTAATAAGAAGAAGCCTTATTTATTGGTGGTTGGGGCATAGGGCTAAGAAAGCTTCTGTGCTCCAAATCTGTAGCATACCAAATTCTTTACAGTTTTGAACAAATCTGTGGCTCCATTTCACCATCACATAAATAGGGATTATAGTATTTGGTTACCTCATAATAGCCTCAGAATAATATATATAGTCCTTTAGGTTTGTATTTAATAAGCTCCTACACTACAGGTTTTGCCGTTTAAATCTGGAAATTTTCAGATGTCATTGAAAAAAAAGCATGGGAAAAGATGTGAAACAGAAAAATAAAGTGATGCTTACATTAGAATAACACAACTTCAGGTCTGATGGGTTATATAAAAATAACCATAAGGGAGAGTCAGAGACCCTTGTTTCTCTAACTGGCTTAGGAATAGGGGAAAACCAAACAACTCCCCAAAAGACAGGCAACCAAAAAATATATTCAAACTTAATTCTTTCTGTATCTGCTAGATTCATTCACAACAGCTATTTCTTACAGAAAATTATACCTTCAGCAACCCACAGAGCCCCATGCCCCCGAGAATATGGCTTGCTCTGCATGCCTTTCCCCCTCATGCTCCAGAGGGAGTGATTCCTGTGGGAACCCACTGGGAAACAACAACAAAGCCAAATATTGGCTTTTGAGGGAAGCAGCAGGCACACTGTGGCTCTCCATGGAGCCACTCCTGAGGGCACCATGGACAGGTATTAGTGCCGAGGGGAGGGAACACACCTGGGAGCAGCTCCGTGTGCTGCACCCAAGGCTTGAGGGCAGACTCCCAGTGTGCATCCACAGCCCCACAGCCAGCATTCCTGCCGAGCCAGGCAAGAAGAGAGGCTTTCCATTTCCAGTGCTAAATACAGGGAGACTTGGAGCCAAGCATGACTTTCCCAAAGGACCTGCATGGTGATGTGCTAAGGACAGAGCTGGAGATGGGGATCTGGAAGATCTGGGAGGCATGTCCAGTGTGAGCCAGCCACACAAGTTATGCTCAGGCACTGGATTTCCAGTGGAGTAGAAACAGGTGCTAAATCCACATGTTTTTAATAACAAGCATGTCTGTGGTGGTATCTTTCACACTTTACTGCTTGCAGTATCCAAGCATCCCCATGACTGACATTCTGGTATCCTCATAAAGAGAGGGACCACCTCTCACAGCAAAGCATTCATGTGCCTTTTTAGACTTTGCCAAGTTGAAGAATCTCAAAAATATACACATGGTAAAATTTTATTGCATGGGGCAAAGAAGAGAAGAAAGGAAAAAAAAAACCTTTCAAGTCTCAGACCAATTTTGTACTATTTCTTGAACTGAAACAGTTTCTCCCCTGAAAATTTATAAATCCAGGGGAAGTGTTTGACAAGTAGTAAGTGATAAGAAGGAAAAGAAGTGATGGCCAAGGCTCACATTAGTAGACAGAAGCTCAGGAGACTCAGACTGTGCTGCAACAGTCTGTATCTATAAACATGATGCAGCCACCTCACTGCACATGGGTATTGTGGAGAAAAGATTCTCACAGTCTGCAGGATAAGAATTCTACAGGAGCAAAGAACATAAGAGTGGACATATAAGGGAAGAGAAGATTATTGGAAGTAATGCCTTTCTGTGTCTATACAGAACACTGAAATTCCTGCTACTAATTACAATATTGGGATAAAAGTTATTCCCACTATAGTATCAAAAATGCATATTTAATGGCAAATAGATTAATACAAAGACTTTTGAGGCCTAAAAAACATTTCAAAGTCATGTCTTTTATTTCCAGGGATGGGGTTATTTAAGTGATTTGGTTTTTTTTTATTTGTAAGAGTAAGATTTGGGCAAGGTACAAATAAAGGTTCTAGACCAGAATTGCTTAACAAAATAGTACTATTTATACTTTAAATACATGTGACAAACAACTTTGAAAAAGACCAGTATATTATATTTAAATGTGAAAAGTTTCTTTCAAGTTAAAACAATAAGATCCAGAGCTGGAAGCCAAGCCACAATTCCTTATATATCAGCTGTAATATAAGATGGGGGTTATGTCCTAGAGAGGTCCTCTACCAAACTGGACTCCCAAACAGGACTCCCAAACTGAACAAATATTTTCCAACAATCCACTGATCATGCCATAGACTTAAACTACATGGAAAACCAAGGGGACACAGCGAAGAGATGCCTTGAACTACACACTGAAACTCAGTGAAGTTTTTCCCACCTCTGCCAAATATTTCTTATGCAACCTTTATTAAATTAACAACAAGCATATATCCCGATACCCAAAATTTAAAATCCTCAGCCTGCATCTTCAAAATTGTTCAGTAATTATTTGGTGATTGAAATACAGAGAAGATATACATAGGGAGCCTACAGCCATAGGGCCACTTAAGTATGACTGTTCAGAACCTGAAATCATAAAATTTTAAACATCTAAACTTCTGTTGAGGCAATGAAAATTTCCTCCCTGTGTGGTTTTTTTTTTCCTGAGTTTCATTCTACTTTCTCTGCAAAACAAGCAACACTATTTTTTTTTATTTCAGAGTCTTGTGCAATGAGACTTTAAGAAGAACAAGTTTGGCCTCTTTCCACACACATAAAGTGAGACAGCAGAACCATAATTGTGGGTGGAGTTTTCAAGCACAAGATGAATAATTTGTAACTGGTTACAGAATATATGCTTTAGACAACATGTTACATTGAACTGCCTTGCAGAGGGGAACAAGAGGCTTTCTAAATACAGTTGAACTTGGATGTAGATCACAGGACAGAGCCTATGATAAGCTATAAGGGTATTTAAGGTAAGCACAAAATGGTCCTAAGAGCAAATCTGTGGGCAGCACAACACTGACAGTGCTCAAATTGTTTCAAGTGAACAGTCTTGCCTATTATTTCTACATAATGCTATTACACACATAATAGCCACCCTTTCCTGATGTATTATATTTAAATACATGTGACTGTATTTACAGCATCTGTTCCCTCCTCAGAAGGAATTAGGATAGGCTGCTTCTAATGAAATTGACTAAAGGAAAATTATCCAACTGTTCTAATTTTTCCATTAAAATTTAAAAAAAGAGAAGAAAATCATATGCAAATCATAGTCATACCTTACACCAAATTATGCAACTATGGAAAAACAAAACAAACAAAAAACCCCAACAAAAAGACCCAAAATCAGGTGCACCATTACTAGATTTTTTTTACCTTTTTTTTCCCCCTTAAGTCAGCATCTCCTCCTCACAACTTCCTACATAAAATCTGTAGGATCCTTTTTGCTTCATCATTATTCTTCTTCCTTTTGCTCTCCTACAATAGCTTAACTCAAGGAAATATCAATCAAAATACCACCTTTCAAAATATATTTTCATGTCTGAATTAGCATGTTCTGTAATATTCAGAAGTAGAGACCTGCCAAAAATGAATCCTCAATATGTACACATAAATCCAAGCAGGGAAACCATCATCAAATCTGAAATTGCAAGCCAGCCCTGGAAGAAAGCAATCTCTCCCAAGCCTTTTTGAACACTCAAGTGCATAATGATTTGCAGACCATTCTGATCATCTTCTAGAAGTTCAGCACACTTTGGCTCACAAGTGTTATCAAGTGCGACCTTAAGGCATTTTCAATGGGGTTGAAAGTACATGGGAAGCAAACAGATCAGAGAGCACTGTACAGAGACTGTTAAGGGTAAACTGCATTCATGTCGCAAAGCATTTTCACTTTTTCAAGGAATCTGAGCTTCAGGCATTTTGCTGCCACTAAAATAAAAGATTTTTTCCTGAACTTCACATTTGAAGAACAGGATGTTAAAAAAGCACATTACAAAACAGCATCAGCAGCCACTACAATTTTTTTCAAATGTGAGAGGAAGGGATAAGACTATCTATTACAGATCACATAAACCATATGAAAAAACCCTACATCACCAGATATGGAGTTTATTCAATAGAATGCACATGTACATGCCAAGATATGTCTTTAAATTGTGTGGAGCTGCAGAAACAAGGGTAGGTTTGGTGAATTAAAAGTTGGGTCTTATCACTGTGCAGGTTGTGCTGGTCCCTCCTTTCCCACTTGCCCCTTCGGTCCCTGGATAACTCAGCGAACTCATTTTATTTACAGTCTAAACTGTGCTCCTACTGAGAAGGACAACATTGCACCTCTCAGCAGAGCAAGCTCAGTACGTTATTTATAGTCCAGTTTTAATTATTTAATTTTTCATACCTCACTGAGAAAAAACCTAACCAAAAATAAAAGCAACTTAATTGTCCTGATTTTTCCTTCTGCACACTTGGGAGGGAAATTCCCTGGGGTTTACTGTCTCAGGTATAAAAAAGTTAATGCTACCCCCAAACAGAGGAGCATGTGTGGAGCCTATCAGAAGAGTATGATGTTATATCACTATGATACACAGACTGCTATTCAATGCTCTCTGAACTGTTTAGGAAAAACTAAAACTCACTTCACCCAGCTCTAAAACACATGCACCTACTTCTTAGACAGACAACAATTTTTTTTTTTTTTTACGGAGGCAGAATTATGCAATCAGCTCTCTTGTGGAGATAAATCAAATCCTCAATCAATCGTAAATAAAAATAAAGTTCAAATATAACAAACAATCAATCAACAATTGTAAACAAAAATAAATTAAGATCCCTTTTCTAAACTCTAGAAGAATATTCATTTTCTTCTGTTTTCTTTTTATGAGAGGACATGGTGTCTTAGTGTTTAGAGAAGAGCAGTAACACTAACCCTGTTTTACACGTAATACATACGGTCCAAAAGAAATGTATTGAAGCTTCCACCAAAATATTTGTCTCAATCTTTTGTGAAATAGCAATTTAAAAAAATATGAACTAAATACTGCTGAACAATACGTAAGAGAGCAAGGAAGTACCAGAGAAGCTTCCAGTAAATAATGCAAAAATCAAACAATTGACCAGTTTTTCTACATTTAAACCAGAATAACCTTCCCTTTCTTCTATGTCTCTGCTTCAGTTTAGTTTTAAAACTAAATGGAGTATTTTAAATGACACTAAAACCCAACTGATTTATGAAACACTGTATAAACAACATCATCTTGAACTGGCCAGCACTAAAACATCTCATGGCGACTGGTTCGTGTCATTTACATTTTCCCCTCTGAGGGGAACAAAGATTTACAGGGCTTCATTTGAGTACTAACTTTGAATACAGAGACAAAGTGGCTTAAGTACCTTATCCTGAATGGATGAAAATTGAAACCCTTTCAACACAGCAAAGGCTTGCAGTACATACAACATTTACAATTATTAATGACCAATTATCTGCTAATTAAACATAAGTGGCTTTGTACCCTAACCAATGGCTGCATTGGGATACCACAACATTTCTTTTTACTAAATGGTAATTACTGCAAAGCTTAATGTAAGGATGAGGAGGCAAAGTTTGAATATTGGCATGTAACTACTTGCAGCTCAGTAACAGGAAGTGCTGAGACCGAAGGAAAAACCCCATCTCTCCAGTCTTATGTCTCACCTGGGCATTAGATATTTTAATCAGAATTTCAAGAAAGTATCTATATGCACTGGGGATCTGCAGCTGAAAAAGAAAAATTATGTCCACAATTTTTCCAGAATTTTTTCTTGAGAATTTCTGGCTAATTAGTCCTTTTAATAGCTCATCTCTTATCACTTGCTTTTTTCCTTCTAATAAACTTGCAGATTTCCATAAAATTCACACTAAAACAGTTGCACCAGAGAGGGAGCCATGTTCTATAGCAAAGAGAAGGGTGGATTTGAAAACGGAAGGAAAGTTGTCAGATGCCTTGGCACAGTTTTACTGTCAAATTTGACATACATCTCAAAATATTTTGTTTTATTACTTTTCGGGCATCAATTGAAATCTTGGTAAGAACTTAATATTTCTCTATCCTAAAGATGTACACTGATGGCAGGTACTAGGAAAAGGGTTCAGGCCCCTGTGCAGCCTTCCTTCCATCCTACATCATAACACGGCACAGGAATGTTGTGTTCATGAAAGGATAGAATGGCAGGAGACACCACCCAACCAGGAAGTCTGGACAAAGCAGGCAAAAAGAAGCATAAGGAAGAACGGTGAATAAACTTGTTGACTCTTGCGTAAAAATGGGAGTCTTTGATTAGAGAATGCCAACTGAAATAATTATTCTAATCATTCTCTTTCTGAGTGGTTCACATTGTAGTGAAGAAATAAATAAACATTTCTCTCATCTCAAAGAAAAAATTTTTTTTTTCCCATCCAAACTTTGATAAAATATCCTGATCTTTTTCTCATAACAGGAGAGTTATTCTCAGAAGAAGAAGGTTCTTCCCAAAGTCTTGGAGCTATTCAGGTGTCTGAACTCTTCCCTTATCTAATTTACCTCATGTGAATTGTGAAAAGAACTCTCACCCATGTGAAAAACTTCATACTTTGATGAAGTTTTACAGTAATTTCTTATTTCTTCTATACAAGAACAAATCACTTTAATCATTTTTTGGCCAAAATCACATTAAAGCACAACATACTCAACTGTTTCTCTCATAAGTGATGAAAAAATTTACAAGAAAAGGCAGAGGGAGGGAGACATGAAATAAAATCAGATAAAAGAAAGATGTAAAGAAAAGCTTAAAGAAGGGGCAGTTTCCTAGAGGCACAGGAACAGTAAGTGCGTATGTGCATGTAAATAGCAGCAGCTGTAGAGGGAAAGAGTAATGTAAAAGAATAAAAAGGAGTCAGTTTGTTTTGCTTGTAAAATATACACTGATTTCTTTCCAGAAATGATACTTCAGGCTCGCCAGTAACTCTGAGTTTTATATGCTGCTTGCTTTTTTTTTTTTTAAAACACAAAACAGTTAAAATGCCAAAGAAGTTCTGATTCAAACTGATACCCCAAGACCTTGTTAATAGTCCGTACAGAGAATTCCTCTGTAGCATGGAAAAATAAATATTTCTGTCTTTTTGTACCAAATCTGTTTTATGTCATGCTATAGTTTAACTATTAGCAGGACTCTGAGACGATTAATGCAACAGCAAATCCCCTAACTCAGAAAATATCCTATATTTTACACTGGGGTTGCACAAAACCCCTGTCCAAAAACAGACACTGACAGAGACTAATAGTAGATGCTGTAACTTAATCTCAGAACCCCAGTGATGTCAAACCTCTTGAGCATCATATACAGTTTATGGTAGGGTATTATCACAATCCTTCAATGGAATTACAGTTTTGTAACTAATCTCTCCCTATCAGTTACACTACACAGAAACTGTGAAGTCCAGATACAAAGAGACCATAGGTGTGAATGATTGCACTTGAGTCTTTCCCCCCAACCATATTTCTAAGCCCAAGAGTGATAAATGGCACAGCAGTTATAAATGGGCCATAGGGTCAGTGGAACTAAAAGCTGAGAGTTCAAAGAAAAGTCACAATTCCTCAGAGTTCAGCAAAAGGCCAGAGACTGATGTTGCAATGCTTAATGATAAATGGCCAGGGTTGTTATGCTCTAATTAGAGAAGATAGGAGATTGGCAAACAACCGTGGCAATGGGAATGCTACAGCCTCAGACCATCCGCATCACCTCGCAGGTCTCTAAGTGTTATGGTTTTCCTGTATTAGTCTAAAATTCTTCATTGACAGAAGCTTAAAAGTCACAAATAAACCAGCCACAAGAGGTTCTGGTAATATGGAAATTAATCACACAAATTTAACATAAACTGGTCACATCTACACGAGTTCACAGAATGACTCCGAAGTGTGAGGAGAGAGACTTTGTCATGAACAAGAGTTATCACAGCAGACTGAAGGTGATGCCACGATGATCTTTTGCTTTTTCATATATACCCTCTTATATACCCTTTCATATACACTTTTATACAGCTTTGCATGTATCCTTAGTGCTTTTAGCCCACACACTTGTAATTCCCCAAGCTTGATAATTCCCCTAGCTTAGACCCAAAGTTCTGTTAAGCCAAGAGACCAAACATCTTGGAAGCCTCGCAGTTGGGTCAGAAAGCCCCAGACACCAAGGTCCTCTCCAGAACACATTCTGTAAACTAAGACAGGCCCCTCCAGGGGGAAGGTTCCTCAGGGCGGGGGCTTCTCTTGAGCCTCTCACTGGGGAATCTTTGATAGATATGCTAATTTGCAAGGTATATAACTGGATATGTGAATTATTGTGTGTGTGCATTTTCAGTGTGCATTCTGGGGTGCATTCTACCTCGATGTGGTGCACCTAAGGATCCTTAAATAAATACTGAAGTAAAACCGGTTTTTTCCCCTCTAACCGTGTCTGGCTTTTAATTTCAAGCCCAAAAAAAGGCAACAAAGGCCAAATCTACTGACAACTTAGTTACGTAGAGGGAAAAGAGAATCAGGAACTAGAATTTAGGCACACACAAGTTCAAAAGCCTGATTCAGGAATAAACCTGCACCGACACCTGAGCCACTACCTGTGCCACTCAGAGAAGTGGAAGCCAACAGCATCTTTCTTTCTTGAAAATGGTCATGTTTAGACCATTTTCTTAGGCATTGAAACAACTGGATTCAAGACACATGCACATCTTATAATACACTCTTACAATCCAAGTGAACACCCTTCCCAGCAGGAGTGTTTTCCATCCTGCACTAGTGTGCAACTGGGAGATGAAAACCGGTGGAACTGTAAGGATTGCTGGCAGGAGGACCTGGCCTTTTGCCATTCCTGTGCAGTAAGGCAAGATAATTTAAACTCATTTAAACTCCAATATTACTTCTACTTTTTAGACAACAGACTAATGTATAAATAGTCACCATTGAAATGAGGCCTGGAACAAATCTTCCTGCTAGATAACATTGAGATTCTAGATAGGCTAAGTTGGAAAGATCTCCAGGCATCTCTAAAAAATATTTCCTGAACAGACTTTCCAAGTATCTGTTCAGAGCTGAAAGCACCAGATTCCCAGAATATTCTTACTATGATCTTTTATAGTTGAATTTTAAGGACCATGGTCTAAAACTGGATCACAAAAGTGATCACTCACTGCAATATACAGAAAGACTTGCACTAGGAATTAAATTACATGCATTTTCTACATACTGCTCTCCAAAAAAACCCAAACTTAATCTTCGCTTCTTATTTCTTATTGCAACTCTGCGATAACAATAATAACAACAAAGAAATAGTTCTGTGTTGAATATTTTTACATAAAAGCTTGAACAGTAATGAACTAAAAATAGATATCTATTCGTCAGAAGATTCTTAGAGACAGCACATGAGGAAATTTTGCATGAAACAGCTATTCAGGCTGCCTGAAAATATTCTCCAGAGATATGTATCAGTGCCTACAACGAAATCGCATAAATGAAATAATTAGTCATCCTCACTTCTGTGTTATTGGCTTACATAATGGATTAAATGTCCTAGTAATGTTAAACCAATTTAGCTATAAATGAATGACCAGGCCCCAAGATTTAAAAGAATTTGCTCACCTTTAAACACTAGAGTTCCAACAGGAATAGGAAACACTGTTCACAATAGCCAGAACATTTCTTAATTTTTTTTTTAAATATCACTCTGATTTTCCCTATCAAATCGCTCGTTACCATGAGACTTTGCCCTTGTTTTCAGAACTTCACTAAAAATAGTATAAATGTTCTTAAGTAAAACATTCATAAGGCAGGAAATGAGGAAATTAATTCCCCATCTCATTCGTATATACAGACTGAACAGAGTTTCTTTATGTGCTCATATAACATTTGCTAAATGAGTGTTCACTCCCTCATTACAAATGCTCAGTGTGTAGCTATTCAGTTTTTCACTGCAGAGTCACTACGCTTGGTTCATAAAGTTCCTGAACTACAAATTGTTGAAGGTTAGGAAAATATTCCTGGGCAGTTTTACTGTTTGCTGGTATGTTCCACTTTCTTCCTTCAGCAGCCAGTGCTGGCAACTGCCAGGGATGGAACGCTGGGCTCTGTGATCCCAGCAACCTTGGACTGGTTACAGTCCTGCAATCACACACACACTGCACGTGCAGCTAACACTGCTGCCTTTATTCTCATATGTCAGAGAACTGCATTTACTGCACCAAGGGTTTTTTCAATATGTTCTGGAATACACACTTATCTGAGGGCAAGAAATATGTTTTCATCTAGCTGTATATTTTGACATTTAAAAATATTTAGAGGTAATTTTCCAAAGAGGCCTGCCTTAGCAAGACAGCAAGCCCAACTGATCTATAAATTCTCTGCAAATTAAAATGCAATAATTTCATTTAATTTTGTTGCTATCACTGGCTCCTCTTCTGAAACATGTCTGAACACACCCCTGGGCACAGCATGGGCAAATATTGTTTAGTCTGATTTCATAGTTTGGGTTGGAAGGGACCTTAAAGCTCATCTTGTTCCAACACCCCTGCCAGGGAGAGGGACATCTTTCATTAGACCAGAACCCCAGGCTCAGAGACCCATTCAACCTGGCCTTGAACACTTCCAGGGATGGGGCATCCCCAAGTCCCCTGGACAACCTGTTCCAGTGCTTCACCACTTACACAGCAAAGAATTATTTCCTACTATTTGATCTAAACCTACTCTGTCAGTTTGAAGCCATTACCCACTGTGAGGTCACTGCATACTCTTGTAAAGGGTCCCCATCCTTTCTGTAGGCTCCCTTCAGGTACCAGAAGGCTGAAGTTCGACCACCTCAGAGCCTTCCTAGGTTGAACAACCCCAATTCACTCAGCTTTTCTTCATAGGAAAGGTGCTTCATCCCACTGATCAACTTGGTGGGCCTTGACAGCAGTACCACAGGGAGGACAGACAAGGAGGCAAGGAGTAGGCGGCAGCAGTTTGATAAGAGGCCTGGAGTGGACAGTGAGGGAATAAAACAAGGAGGAGGCAATGAAGAAGACAAAAGAACAAGGCTAAAGTCACATGGATGTCTCACAACAGACTGGTCCATAGGAGCACAGTGGGTCCCATTCACTGAAATAAGAATCAGTTCACAGAAGCCCACTATCATGCAGTCATCCTATATTTAACCAGCCAATTTGTAGCTAACTTAGTGGGGACCACCCTCATTTTAGACAGGAACTTTTAATTCACTGTACATGGGATAATACTTAAATTATCTGTACTTCTTTGCCTTCTTTTGCACTTCCCTCCTTTTCCAGTTCCCTCATTACCTCCACACCTTTCAGGGCAAAGCTGGGATGTCACAGACAGTCTAACTTGCTCCACAGCCCTGATTCACTCCTTGCAGGTGATGGCAGCAATGCCTGGCATTTAGCAAGCATTCTGTAAGAGCCAGGAGGGAGGTAAGAGAGGGTCATATGGTCACATGTCTGTTTCACCCTGTCAGCAACACCCATGTGGTGTTATTACAGACTGCCCTACAAACCAACAGAGAAATCCTGTGGAAGGTCAACAGTTAAACAAGAGTCTCATCAGAAGAGAAACCAAGCAGTTTCAAATTTTATTCACAATTATGGCCCCAGATTCAGAACACCCTGGCTCTCAGGGCTCATCTGGCCTTCTGAGACAGACTCACACATATGATTTGCTCAGAGTGGGGTTTTACATGACAGAGAAACGTTGCATTCAAGCTCTTCCAGAAGTGAATTCATCTCAGTGACTCAGAAAGGGGTTTTGAACTCTGATCTCCAAGATCCCAAAGCTGTAACCTGATCACCAGTTGTTTTGGAGACAGTACCTCTGGCTCTGCTGGAGCTGTGCCACTTTGTACAAACAGTGCAAGGAGACTGCCTGGACTGCTGGTGGCTGGGGAGCCCCTCCAGCTATGCAGGCAAGACAGAAACCTCAACCTGAACCTCAGCTTCCTGGTAGGAGTTTTCACAATGGTGTTACTTGCTACTTGACAGCCCAACGTTTCTCTCTTCTCCTTTTCCACTCACCCACAGGGTGGTCAGGAAGATTTCTTATTAATCAGATCAGGTTTCTTTAACTAGAAAATATTCCATCAGCTCCACTCGTACAAGGCAGAGCTGTGCAGGCATCCCAACAATTCCTACCTGGAAGCAGTCTGCTGAAATGAAAGCCAGAATTCAGCTTTAGGATCTGGCTTCTCCCTGACAATTTCAACCTCTGAGACAAAATGAGTAATTTTGAGAGCAAAGATCAACCTCACTTCAGAGTCTGGACATCAGAAACTGGCAATTGTTGCAAGGCAAACACTGAACTTTGAAGTCCTGCTCTTTCATTTAGTACAGCAAAAGTCCTTATCACTCAAACTTAAACCAAAGTGACTTTCCTCCAAAGTGCACATTGCACTGAAGCTCTCTTGCAAAAGACTCTGAACTTTTATCTTCCATTTTGAGAATACTCCTTGAAAAAATACAATTTGGCACTTCAAAAGAGACATTTGACTTGTCCTTGTCTCAAATGATTGCCCCTTATAGCCCTTGAGCAACTGCAGCTTTGGGAGCATTTCAAAGAGAAATGGTCTAGCATTTGGTATCAGAGAAAGTAGTTTGAGCTACTGTAATTCCCCATTATCATCTTCTTTGAAAATGTACTATTGCTTAGTGAGACACACAGCTTAATTTTCTCAATTCTATTTTTAAGCTGTGGTAGCTAACAAGGCTGATACTTAAGATGAAGAAAAGGTGGCTTAATGTATTTCTTTTCATTAAATCTGAAGAAAATAATAGCTGCATTCATTTGGGGTAGGAATAGATGAAAAACATCATTAAGTTCTTAAAGCTTGTGTTAAAACGCAATCTGTTATCCTTAAGAAAACAATCATTATCTTCCATCTCAATGAAATATAATGTGTGTGTACACTCATACATATGTATGCCAATGCACAAAAGCACAGGTTTTAGTTTTTTAAATTTAAGTGACAGCATATGAAAACAAACACACTCTGATGTACATACTTATGCTCTAAAATCATTTACCATAGTTGAAAGGCCAAAAACCCCAACAACAAAAATCAAATCCCAACCCCAAACCGAGAGTTACCAATATTTCTCTGCATTCCATTTAAAACACTTCATTATCCATTCTGCTTTCTATTAGATTCTCAGATATGCTCCATCTGACTTAAAACCTTATAGCAAGGTTACCAAGAGGAACAGAATCAGGTCATCACATTAAACTAGATTTTTCTTTTACAACAGCTTCCAGGCAAATCTTCAGATTTTCCATGTTATTTACAAGGACATTAAGAAGGTCTTGTGCTTTCTACCTCAGTGATTTATTCTTCCTATATGCAGATGTGGTAATTCTTTAGAAGCTGGTTAATTAAATGTTCTAGCAATAACAGTAGGATCTTGACAGACTAACTTTGATTTACCAACCTTATAAAAAGTCTGTCCTTACCTTTCAGAATCTGACTTTACTATGGGATGTGCTAAACGAGAATAATAATTCTTAAAATAAGTTAGCTAAAACGTTAGTGTCTTACACCCCATGATATGGCTGCAAATACAGTAAATGCTTTTACATAAGGATTTGACAATTTGTTATAAAATATTTATGAAAAGTATTTGTAATATCAGGAGTATCAAAAGTTAAGCTATTATTAGAAATGACTTAGTGATAAGAGATGCTCTTAAACAGACACCTACTGCTTTTGTCAAATACAATTTGCATAGCAGCAGTACACTCCCACACAGTTTTGTTAGGAGATAAGGGAAAACAAGATCTTCATTCCGACAGATTTCTTTTTTTTTTAACTAGTATCTATCTTGCATTCAAAATAGGTCTAGGTGGTTTTCTAAACACCACTATACTTAACCTCAGCTATGAGGAATCAGTATTAAGGTCCAAATGTCAAATTTTCTTCTATTCTATTTTCACTTGGACTGTGTGGGCTCTCTTCATAACCTTGATTTGATACAAACCACAGAACATCTGGAACCCCATGTGTTTTCCTGACTTTCTTCATGCTGGATTTAAATATTTTTATTTTAACTGGGACACAGTACATAATGTAATACATTATTACCACTAGAAAAATTGTCAGAAACCATCTCCTGTGTATCCTGCCTGCCCTTTCCAATCTTCTTCCCCGCATCCCCTCTGCTGCAAAAGACACTGATTCACCAGGACTGTTAAATGATGTAGTGCTGTACGGTGTGAACCACATGATTCCCCTCCTGCAAAGAGTTGTAGGTTGGTTGTAAGAAAGTTTTCAATAATTACTGGGGGGCTCGTATCATAAATAACTGAAATATCTGCAGTTCCCATTCTCACTCAGTTTATTGATAGAGGCAATAGTGTTATGGCTTTAGATAGTGGATTCACATGAGAATTAATTGCTTGCAAAAGCTTTTAGACAAGAAGAATCCCTGTAGAAAAAAACATCTGGATAATACTATATTTGCATGAGATGAAGAGGAAGTGGAAAATGCACCAATGTGTTCTGAAATATATTTAGGTAAAACTAGAGGCATCTTCTTCAAGAGGCTATTTCCTAGGAGTGTGATATTTCTGTATTTACATGTTCTATCAGGCCCAGCAAAAAATTCAGACCTTATCTACACTGTAACAGCATAGGCAATCAAGGAACATGTTCTATAGCAAAGATGCTAATATTTGTTTCCTTAAATGCAAATTGGAAAGCTGCAATTTTTCACATCAGATAATGTCACACCACCAGTCATACATACAATCAGATTTTATCTATCAGCTTTATCACCAGACTGGCAGTAACCAGAATACAAGTACTGGGGTCCTGCAAATAATGATGACAAATAAATCCCACCACTCTTGCTGCTACTTAAACATGCTCAGCAGCTTCCACGACTGGACACTAATCACAAGACCAAACTGGGACAGAGTATTCCCTAAGCTGCTTTTGTTTACTTTTAGGAAAAATACTGTTCTTCAGTTGCTTTAAGTTATATAGCTCAACAAAAAATTATTAATATTCTTCCTCCAAAACTTAATAGTACATTTATATCAAACACACCATTAGCTTGCCTGGAAAATCCCTTAGGAAAAGTCTTACCTTATGTGGAGATGACAAATGAAACCCAAGTTTGCAGTTTGAGACTTTCTTTTTTCTTCTAAAGATGAATTTATCTCTTTTCAGTTCAGTACCTCTGTGCTCTCTTCTGACCTAATTTTGTCTGTGATAAATGCCAGAGTTTCAGTGGAGTCACTTGAGCTCCTGTAAGAAAAGAACTGAAGTAAAAAATGAATGCACTCAACATTCCTGCTCTGACAGATTGCTTGACAGGACACTAAAAGCCTTGCAAGGCTATAGGTGAGGTAAAACCCCAGAACTGCCATTCTTTTAGACAGAATTGTATTTTGGTTTTCTGCTAATTATTCTGTAGTGACATAACAAAGTTAAAGCTCATTCAGACTAACCAGGTCTACAATTTGTACGGGCCTGATAGAGGCTGTTTTATAAGATTCATTCCCAGGGTATTGCATGACCAGAAGACATTAAAATTTCAGCCTTAGTTTAGACAGGAGAAAGACAAAAAAATGCTTTTTACTGAGAGGCGCTGCAAAGCACAGTTGGCACAGAAGTTTCTCGATTTAACTACTTTCTGTTCCTCCCCTACCCAAGCACCTTGCAGGGAGTGGTTTTCACTTGTTGATGAAGGGTCAGCAGATTGCACAGACGACCGAGCACAGGTGCACCCTGCTCTTGCAGAAATGGGCAGAGAACAGCCACAGAAGGTGCAGGGAGGCTTCCCATCCCAGCCCTTCTGGGGGGATCCCAAGGTGTGTCAGAGGCCCTGCCACAAAAGTCCACACTGCAGGTTAAGGCAGGCAGGACAGCTCAGACCCCTCAGGTAACATCATTAAAAGGGCTCTGCTGGCCAGAGGCAAAAGCTCTTCCAGCCCCATATCCTGTCCCAAATGCTGTCCTAGGGGTAACACAGGCAAGCACACCATGATTTTTGCTCTACTGTTTGCTCCCGGCTTCTAACCCACAGCCTTGGGGCTTACAGAGCCAGCAGGCATTTCTTTCCAGGGCTACAGAAGGGCTAAAGCCCTCCTGGATTTATAGGGCTCATTTATCTCCACCTCAACAAGAGAAAAGTCCCTCATAGAGCAAAGACTTCAGCTGGAGGGGAAAACTGAAGAAGTTAGATCAGATAATCTCATCACCACGTAACACATTTAGGAAGAGGAGTCTTTTCTCTGGAAACTGAACCGAAGCATGTAACACCTTATGAAGCAGTTGGTGGGGGGACAACAATTAAACAATTGTGGCTGTATGTTATACAATCTTAAGCCTTAAGATGATGTCATAAAAACATTATTAAATGTTTGCTTATAGCAGAAACTTAACCAAGTTGGGCTATTTTAATACCATGATCAGTTTCACTGATTCACTGCAAATGCTCCAAAGTAGTTTTAACTTCCCAGAAATTATGCAGGTGTATTCTGAGGTCTCCGTTTGCTGAACAGGAAAATGTTTTGTTATGTAGGATCAAGAAATGCCCAGTGCCATCTTCTATTAGCAAAAAACCCCCATAAGATACTTTACCTGGAGCATATGAGAACAAAAACTGGCTGTTTACACTGCTAATGAGCACTTGCTTCATATTAGATGAGCAAGAAAATGTATTTATCAGAGAGCAAGTTTTCCTCTATTAAAACTGCTCCATTTTTCTTAGTGTCTCCTCAGTCTTCTGGGAAAAAAAAAAACAACAAAAAACCCCAAACTCTTTTTTAAGGAATAGGATTATCAGATTTTTGAACTAGTAGTAAAACACAATATTGTAGACATATTAAGGGTACAGTGTTTACCAAGCCTATGTGATAAAATTCCTCAATGTCTTTAAATGATTGACTGAGGCTCTGAAAAGTCAATATTTAAAAGCACATTTCAAGTCTGACTTTCAGATGCCCAAGTGAAGAGTTAAAAAAAAAAAATCAATATTTAAAACAGTACAGCCACAGCTCCTCTGCACTCCATTATTGTTAGAAGATGGGTACATTCACATCAACACCATAAAACAGCACACCCACATTGTTTAGGTATTATCAAAACTTGCAGATCTACATAAGAGGAACAAATTTATGAAAGCATTTGTAGATCACATTCTTGTTTTTAAAGGAAGAGCAGGTAGTTTTCATACATCCTATTGCTTAAACACTTCTTCATCTCCTACAAAATATTTGGATTTTCAAAGGTTTAAGGAAATTTAGTGTTGCTTCCCAATGTCCATGACGCTAAAGTGTTTACTGAAGTCGTGTCTCTTTTGAAAGCTCACCTTAAACTGAAAAGAAAATGTGAATGGCATAGACATAGCTGTAGAAATCACTAGTACTCATTCATCACCATCCTTGCCCATCTTTTTCACAGTACTTAAATGCCTAAGCCAAACAAAAGCAAGCTGATCATGTAAAACTTTACACTTAGGAGACAGACAGCTGTAAAAAACCAAAACCAAAACAAAATAAAACTAACAAACAAACCAAATAAAAAAAAAGGTGGGGTATGATGGGGCCCCAAAATTATTTTGCAGCAATGAGAGTTAAAAACCTCAGTGCATCATTCACTTCTGATAGCAAAGTAATAGCATTTATTTTCTAATGATCTTTTTTTACAGTGAGAAATATAGTCTTGTATAAGTAATAGTACTCAGACTACCAACTATAGAAAACACAGCAGCAATATATCCATAGTTTCATATTGCTGCTGTTACACATCTTCCTAGTTTTGGCACTCCTTTTATAAACACTTTTTAGCTTGTGCTTGAATTATTCTGGCACTTAAAACTTTTCCTCAAAGTGCTGAAAGGATTTTAGAAAAAGAAGTTGGGACTGTACCAGAGAAAGGAAAATAAAGTTATGTTTTACACATGTGTAAATGTTGCTCTCTGCCTTCCACGATTATAGAAAGAAGAGGATTTCCAAAACTAGAATTCAAAAACTGCATGTTTCCTCCACTTCCAAACCAAGCAGGGCATTTGCTCTGAGGACTGGAGGAGGGATTTAAAGGAGTACATTCAGCACTGGTTTGTAAAGCAAAATGGTAACAACAACTTTTATCAATGTTACTACTATCAGTTTACAAGGAGCACTTGGCACCAAAAACTATCAGGGCTAAAGATTGCTAAGGCCCATCTTCCTTACTCATCAGTCCCACAGGAGTCCTGGTGGGGCAACAGGCCTTATTATTAATTACTTAATTAATTGCAATTACTATTACTATGATTGTACTACTGCTACTAGCAATTGTGCACCACAGTGCTGAAGATTTTTTGCAAGGAAGCATCCACTGCGTGAAAGCATCTCCTGTGAGCCTCTGCTTTCTGCAGAACCACCAGTACCATGCCAGCAACTCTCGATTCAATTCTGTTTCCTCTCGACTTCCCAGGGATCATGGGATGGGGAGTTGTCTATTGTGGACTTCTTTATTCCACCTGCTCCCAGGAGGAGCTTGCAGAGTGGTTTGATTTACTACAAGACCCTGAGAGTAGCTCAGCTGGGCAGAGCACGGTGTTAATAACACCAAGGTTGTGGTTTTGATCCCTGCCCAGGCTGTACACATAAGAGCTGGACTTGATGATTGATAGTTGTGGGTCCCTTCCAACTCACAATATTCTGTGCAATCCGAAACAGGACTGAGAGGACTGGAAAGCAGCTCATTCTGACATGAGTGATGACAGAAAACCTCTTCCCCACTTCTTGCTTCAGGAGAAGTACAGCTAAATAAGGACTAAAAGCTGGATCCTAGGATGAGTTGCCACTAAATGGTCATTTGAGCAAGGGTGTTTTGCATTGGTATCCAAGTGGCTGCTGCTGTTTGTGCAAACAGTGATCCATGGTAGCCATGCAAAAAGGCACACACAAAACATTTCTGACCTCTGGAATCTTACAGTTCACTTGGAACACAAAGGCTTTAACAGAGAGGAAAAAAGGTGCAAATTAGAAGTTGAAAATGACAGCTTAAGTCCACTTTATCTTTAGCATTTACCCCCCAAAAATAGCTTTTTTGAAGTTCCATTTAGCACAGAACTGGCTAATAGGTGAATAATTCCCTACGGTGCACTCTCTCCAATAGTTTTAATATCGGCATAATAAAGCTGAATTTTAATTGACTTTGACTTTACAGTTACCCTAAAATGAGTCTTATTCTGCTTTCAACTAAATCATAAGTAACATCTTCTTTATAAAGTGACAATATTATTCAAGACTTGTGATGTGAATATATCAGATACCCTGAGTGACTAACCTTCTGGAGAGTGTTGACTCCACACAGCACTCTAAAACCTGGACACTTGCATTTGACCTATGACCTCTATAGATTTTTTCAGTTTCTTTTATGCTCTTTATATGGTTCATTACTTCTGAAAGTGATTTTTAAAAGTATTAATTTTTCAGAAGTCAAAACAAACAAAAATAACTTTAAGGTTATTTTAAGGTTGCATGTTTGCAGAGGTCTGAGTAGCTTTGAACTGAAATATTGATTATCAGCATTCAAGGTGGAACTACCAAGCCCTTGCAAACAAATCTGCTTGAGTGGCAGGCTACAGACATCCAGAACTTGTTAAAACATGAGTCTCAAGGGTTTTGCCTTTGTCTGAACACACAGCATATTCCATTTTCTCCTTTGTGGAGGAAGAATCGTAATAAACACACAAACACATGCATACATATATGTCTATTCACACACACACACGTTTGTGCCAATCCCAGACTACGGACAGCAACTGTTCTGTCTGATCTATAGGAGGAGCAGATGAAGACTGATTAGATAGCACATAATCAAGACTTTTTTTTAAAAAATGTATTTTCAGTTTTCCTCAGTGAGAAAGGAGCATTCAACTATCTTCACTAGAAACTTATGGTTCTAGAAGGAATACTCAGCACCCCAAATAGAAATACAGTCCTCAAACATAGGGCCCAATCTTACCCTTCTTTTATTTCTGCCCAACTTCCTCTCCATACACTGGGGAGGACACATCTTTCTCCACTCTGTCTTTTAAAATTAAAATTATTCACTTTTACCATCACTGATTTTAGTACGCTAACAGCAGAACTTTTCTCTCGGCTGGGGTTTCAAGAACATATTCTAACACAAACCAGAAGGTGATGATGAAACTACACATCCCCAAGTCTTGTGTCCCTCCCTGCCTCAACTGAGTGTCACGTCCAGTTGCTGCAGGGCTGGGTTTGCTCTGGGGTACCTGCTCATAAACCACGACTTGGCTCTCCAAAATTGAAACCACATTTCCAAGAAGCGTATAATCAATCTTTCAGAGGAGGAATAGGGCAGCAATCTATTTTTCATGCTTATATAACCCCTCATGACAACGTATCACATTAAGATTTTTTCCAAGGGTGCGTCATTTCAGACTGTACAGGTCACAACTACATATTCCCAGTGAACGTTTCCATTACAGCATAAACTCTGCTGAATGAACCACACAGAAGACTTATAAGCCTCGATATGTGAGGGGGGGATAGTACTGCACTATGTTAGTTTTAACATATAGGACAACTAATCAGTTCAGAAATCTCCCAGTGTATTCTAGAGAGAGTTTAGCAACTGCAAGAACAAGGACTACAATGGCAAAAAGCCAATTTACTGCATGCTTTGGTTCTGCAACAAGGCACCAATATAGCTGGAAATAATGTAAGGGCAGGCAAAGTACTGGGGGTTTTGAGTTTATATTAAGAAAATTGCCCTTTTTATTTTACTTCTTCCACCACTGTAGGTACTCCATTAAGAAAAATTCCATACCTTGGCCTGCAATTCCACAGCTACAGGTTTCTCACTCGAAGTGGAACCCGGAAAATTTGCATAAAAAGAACAAAGATAAAAGAACCGAGCGTTATCACCGAGCGCTACTACTGCATGCATTAACTCCATTCCTGACTTTTGGCAAAGCTTCTCCCTGAATATTTCACAGTGAGTAGTGCAGCTGAAGAAAGTTCCTGATGCTTCTCAGCAAAGCATTTGGAAGTGGAACCATGGAAAAAGCTCAGCACCAGAAGCATGACATACTTCCTTCTGTTCTGTGCTAGAGAGCAGGCTGGCAGCTGGGGACTGCTGTCAGTCCTGGAGCTTTGAGCAGTGACAGAAGTCCATGGTCACCAGGCTGGCAGCCCTGTGACATGCTGCCAGCAAGGCACGGTGT
The DNA here is from genome assembly GCA_013399875.1 of Gymnorhina tibicen. Taxonomy (NCBI): domain Eukaryota; kingdom Metazoa; phylum Chordata; class Aves; order Passeriformes; family Artamidae; genus Gymnorhina; species Gymnorhina tibicen. Next base: position 703,460 of record VXAZ01005119.1, read on the forward strand.
GACACGGCGGGGACAGTCAGGCTGAGCTCTCTGGAGCAGGTAGAGCATCAACTTTGCTCCAGACAGCAGGAAGGGGAGCAGCAAGCACGGAGCAGCTGCTGTGTTAATTAAATCCATCAAATGGCAGCTCTTTAGCATGAACACAAATGGCTCAGTGCTGGCCTCAGGTTTCCAGCTCTCGCAGAGTAACTTACAAGCCACAGAAAAGTAATTCTGATGGCAAGAAAGAAAAATGCAATGGGTCTTGAGAGTTGGGGGGTTTAACCTTGTTATATGGGAACTATATGTCAGAGAGATTTTCTGCTGTATATTAGCTTCTATTTCATAGGGCAACTTTGCGTAAACATACATCTATCTTCTTTCTTGCCCATATGACCTCATACACTGCACATTGGGAAAAAAAAAATTTCACGAGTCCTAGAGCACATTGGGTAAGGAGAAATGCCTACAGGAAAGCTCTTGTAGATATGCTACAGCAACACAGATTCATCCATCTCTGTAACTTTGACCACGAGTCACGATATCTAAACATCTCAGGTTATCTCTGATGTTCGTGTAGTGCTATTTTGGTCTTGCACACTTGGGACTGAGTGGCACAGAAGCACAAACACTGAAGACCACTTAAATTCATCAAGAATTAAACAGTCACCAACAGAGGTGGTCCAAATATTTTAAGAGACTAATCATACCTTCCAATATGCCCAGAAAATAATATTATTCTATTTTGTAGCTTTTCACATGCACACACCCCCCTCCAATTTGTCCAGTCATTCTCAGTACTCTGTAATGTGCATCTCAGGGGGAACCCCTTCCAGTCTGTGGGATGGAGAAATGTAAAATATGCCACAGGAGGGGCAAACACAAAGGCAAGACAGCATCAAAAGAGAAAATAAAAGCACTTTTTTTGTGGGAGTTTTATTTCTTCTTTCAGCTTCCTGATAAAATCCCAGCTGGTTCCATGAGCAGGAAGCGATGGAGAAGACAAGGCAGCAGCTACTTGGGCATGCTGAGAACCTGCACCACCTTCCTCTCCTGCACCCCTGACATTGCAGAGCAGGGACACAGTTTTCCCTGCCCTCCTTTCCCCAAGGAGCAACTCAACCCTGCCTGCCCTCTGCTTGTCAGCCCTGCAAGTGGAACCAATAGCTGGCTGCACATTAGCTCAGAACATGCTGACATGCCACTCTAGAGAGCCTATTTAAAAGGTTAATAACTTTTTAAATCCAATTAGAGGGCCTAATTAGCTAAAGCAATCTTTGGTCTGCCTACTGAATCTCAAACTAGGTGAGCACAATAAAGATTAATCTGTTCTTCATTCTTTTGCAGGCAGCAAAGAGGATGCTGGAGCCCCTGAATGCCTCACTTTTCAGGTGGGCACTGGAATGACCTGAGGAAGCTCAGGTTTGAACTTGCTCTGAGGTTCAAACCCAGCAGAAAAGCTCAAGCCACAAATTTTGTGTTCCATTGTCATGATATCATGATGCTGATACTTCGATCCTGACAAGCACTGCCACACATGCTATTTTTGCCATTTTTGGGCACATGAGGTCAAAAATATCTGATTTGCTAGGAAGACTAGCAGTAAAAAAAATTTGCCAATTTTATTTCTCACTCAAGTATCTCTGTGGAACTTTTCCTTTGTGACCTCAACTAAGCCAGATCATCTTGTATCCACTGTTGCTTCTTCACATGTACACACTTCCAAATAAGCAAGAAACCCATCACCCACTAATTAGTAGTTAACTTGCTCTAGGCATCCAACTGAAACCTTATTTCATAAGCTATTCTTTTTCTTTCCTGCTAGACATCACTAGCAGACATAAAATGTGAATATATAAATAAGTAAAATTACTATTTTCATAGAAATTTAAGCCAAGCCAAACCAAAATAACCTACAGCAAAAGCTCCTGAAAATTTCCAGTGTATGGCTATCCTGAATCTCCCCTGTATACACAACCTTAAAGGCAGAAAAGCTAAATTCACAATGTGTCAGATTATTTTTAAACATCTGTTAATAAACTATCCTGAATTCTCTTGTTCACAGGCACACCTGAGTCTCAAAAAGCCCCACTAATTTTCCTAGGAATGCTTCCTGGGAGCTGGTATATCCTGCCACAGCCATGGCACCAGTACCAATGACAACGTGAATTTCAGAGGAAAAGGACCAGTTGCCAACAACACCGTCCCAGGCTGTTTTAAATTCAGAAAGCAGATTAGTATGAATCTGCCACAGGAACTGCGGCCATTCGAACAAACTACTGAAGGAGCTGCCTGGCCTAAAATTGTCCCTAATCACTTCAGGCTTTCCCTGGTAAAACCTACACCTCATTTCCAGACCGAGGGAAGACAGGAATTGTTCTGCTTCACGCGAGCACACCACTAAAAGTGTAAAATTTCCCTGGCTGCAGGTCCGAAGTGCCGTGAGAGAAGAAACAGCTTCCACGGGACCTCTCCGGAGCCCTTCATCCCGGCAGAGCTTTCACTGCGGGAAACATCAAGTGCCTACGTTTATTTACACAGCCCCTCCCCGGGTCCTGACGGGCTCGCAGGGCTCCGGTGCTCCCGGCAGGAACAATCCCGGAGCTCGGCCCCTCACGGACCGCGGGATCCCGCCCGCAGTGGCGGCCGCGGCCCGGCAGGTGCCGCTGCGGCCCCGCGGGAGGCCCCGCCATGCCCGCGCTGCCACGGAACGGGAACGGCCTGGGCTGGCAGGGACCTGAAACAGCACCCAGTTCCCACCCCTGGCACGGGCAGGGACTGGGAACGGGAACGGGAGCGGCCTGAAACAGCACCCAGTTCCCACCCCTGGCACGGGCAGGGACTGGGAACGGGAACGGGAGCGGCCTGAAACAGCACCCAGTTCCCACCCCTGGCACGGGCAGGGACTGGGAACGGGAACGGGAGCGGCCTGAAACAGCACCCAGTTCCCACCCCTGGCACGGGCACGGACACCTCCCACCGCACCAGGGTGCCTAGAGCCCCATCCAGCATGGCCCTGAAAGCTGCCAGCGATGGGGAGTGCACAAGGTGCCTGGGCAGCCCACAGTTCTCATCACCCAAATCCAGACTTCAGTACTCTCAGTAAATATACACAGACTGAAGAAAGGCAGAGTATTCCAGAATCCTTTTATACCCTTCTCAGATGGCAGCTGTGTCCATGGCTGAGGGCAGCGTTCATGTTTTTCATGGGCACGGCAGAGATACACTTCAGCCCCTAGCAGCCCCTGTTCCCCGGGACAGGGCAGCACCAGAGGCTCAGAAGGGATCACTGCCAGCTTTAAGCTCTTCAGAAAACACAAAAAGGCATAAAAGCAAACCAACCTCAGCCCAGACAAACCCCCAGGCTCTGTAAAATCAGCAACATAAAAGCATTGTCAATAGCACACACGTTCCATATACTTACAGAAGAAAAGCTGTCCAAATAAATGCATTCTTTTTAAATTATTTCCTGTGCAGGTCAGAGGAAAAGCTCAACAAGTTTGGAAAAAAAAAATTTTAAAAATATGTGCAGTGCCACTAAGCACTCCAGTGAAAACTTCCAGATTCTTAGTTTAAGGAGATGGGCCATATAAGAAACAGAAACTTTTAAAACATTGTAATACAGTAAGTAAGAGCTTGATCAGAACTGAACTTCAAGTATTTTAGCTGCATTCCTCATTGTTCGGCTGTCACCGTGTAACATTTTCAGACAGCAAAGGTTTCAGTGTCATCACATCCGTGTTCATTTGCAGTGTGTCTGATGTCATTTTAACCTTTTTATCTTTCTCCAATGTAGGAGGCCTGAATCAGTAGGACTGACGCTGAAATTTGTAACTCTGGGGCTTAACATGTAAAAGTAGATTCCCACACGCAATCCTGCTGCACATGCTGTCAGAACATTTGCTATCACTGCTGAGCTGTGAAGACTGTTCCATGAGAGCACACTGTGCTGGTGTCAAGGAAAGCCTAGTGCCAAGTCAAGTTCTACCAGGTGCTACATGGAGCTCCGTCATTCCATTCAGGGAGACCACTAATCACCAGAGGAGCTTTCCCATTACAATCTCATGGCTTTTAATGCTGTCTGAGATGGCTGCAAGACCAAAATTTATGATTTATCACAGAATCACAGACTGGGTACGTTTGAAAGGAACCACAGTGGGTCATCTGGTCCAACCTCCCTGCTCAAGCAGGGTCATCCCAGAGCACATGGCACAGGATTGTGTCCAGACACTTCTGGAATATCTCCAGTGACGGACACTCCACACCCTCTGGAAAATCTGTTCCAGTGCTCGGTTACTGCACAGTGAAGAAGTTCTTCCTCATGTTCAGGTGGAACTTTCTGGGCATCAGTTTCTGCCCATGGCCTCTTGTGCCATTGTTGGGCACCACCGAGCAGAGCCTGGTCCATGCTCTGACCCCTCCCTGCAGACACTGACAGACATGGATGGGGTCCCCTCTCAGTCATCTCTTCTCAAAGCTGAACAGCCCCAGCCCCCTCAGCCTGTCCCTGTAAGAGAAATGCTCCAGCCCCTTCATCATCTTTGTCACCCTCTGCTGGAGCTGCTCCAGGAGCTCCATGTCTCTCCTGTGCTGAGGAGCCCAAAATGACACAGCACTACAGATGTGCCTCACCAGGGCTGAAAAGAGGGGCAGGACCACTCCCTGACCTGCTGGCAATGCTCTTCCTAATGCACCCCAGGACACCATTTGCCTTCTTGGCCGCAGGGCGTACAGCTATTTTGTTTATTCCATGGACAGTTTTGTGATGTCATGACAGGAGAGGTTCCTTCTTACTGGGAACTTCTGTCCAGAGGAAGCACTACTAGTGAAGAGGAGTCACATCCTGCAAAGAGCTCTTCATCAGGGAGCTGAAACATAAGCAATGACTACAGAAATCTGAAAATGCTGTTAAACCTTGAGGATACACTCTGCCATGAGTCAGTCAGTCAATCACAATGTAGCTGAGTACTCAGTCAGCTGGATTCAGGTGGGTGCAGGTTTAAAATAGGACAGTCCTCTTCACTGTTAGAATGTAAGGCCATCTGTCCCTTATCCAACAGGGCTTGTACTCTAGAAAGGAGAGGCTCAGAAGGGACTTGAAATAAAAATGAGCCTGCAGGTGTGACACTACACAGGAGTGTGGCAAAGCTGGCACTCAGCCGAGGAAGCAGACAGCTGAGAGACTCAGCTGGTGACAAGGAGGGGAACAGCCGGAGTGCAAATAGTGACTCCAGTGGAAAAGGTGGGGCTTTGCCCAACTGTTTTCAACTGTCCCTATTCCAAAAAAAGGCATGCCTGTCCCCCTAAGTTTCCTGTCCAAAATACACCTGTTTCCCCACTTCTACAGTAGGGAGCCCCACTCCATCATTTCTCATGGACTAATCCAGCTTTGCCTACATTATTGAGAAGCACTGAGTCTCCTCTGGGCAAAGAACCTGTGGTTAATCAAACACAGGAAGAGGGAACGAAGCCACCTGCAGAAATCCTGATGGAATATCTCTGTCCGCTCACACCTCTGAGTGTCTCTGTAGCTGACAACACCTGTCATGTCTTTTCTGAACTCTGCAGGGATCAAACTCCACAATACTCTCCCTCTGGAAAGAGGTGGTAGAAGTACAGTACTTAGAAGCCTTCAACATTTACTCATCGTCCAGCACTTCCCTGTAGACATTGCTTGCACAGCACCCTTTTATAGATGGCTTGTGAATAGCATGTGCAACCACTCCAAATTATTCAGTCTCAATAGGAGAAATAACACAAGGCAGATTAGTTGAAACCTGACTATATTACTTGTGTCTCTTCCCCTCTTAGCCAGAGCTTACCAGTATTTGGTATCTATCTTAAACCTCTTGTAGCTCTCTTTGCCACACAACTGATCTTTTCCTCGAAAAAAACAAAGGGAAAAGAAAAAAACAAGCAATCAAGAAAATGATAGTCTGCCCTGAGCCCACTACTTAGTTTCAGAAGTGCCTTGGTTGGGGACAGTAGGGAGTTAGCCAGGTAATAGCATAGACATAACTGAGGACAATTACTGCAAAGTTTCACAACTTCACTGAACTGACAGAAAATTCCCATTGGAACGGATCGTACTTTCTTGCTTAACACCAAGAACTGATATTAGGCATTTACAAAACAAGCCTATCCAAAGAAAACATATAAAATTACTACAGAGCAAATAAAAATCCACCATAAATCCTTAAAAATCAGTATGTTTAGCTGTGTGCCTACCCCAGGATCAAAGACAAGAGAACAAACACACTCTCCATGCAAGTGCCTTCCCAAAGGGATTCTGACCAGTTTGAACACTTACCAGATCTTACCTAGAAGCTTCTATTTTCTTAGAAAAGATAAGCAGCTTTCCTAATCTTGTGGGGAACTGTGTCAAGGGAGAAATTATTTCATTTTACTTTGTTATTAAATGGAAAACAACATTATGGCTCTTCTCTGTCAGCTGCAACCAATAGGTAATTAACTCCATCACCTTCCATTTCAAACAAATTCACAGAGCACAAAGCACCAGAAAGTCTCCTAAGAAGTCCAAGTAGCACAGAGGTGTCACTGTCTCCAGTGGAGTAGAACAATGGCGAACAGAATCGCTGCTGTTTCACTTGCTTGCTGCAAAGCATTTGAATAATAGCCTTAAACTAAACCAAGGTAAGGGTGAAGGGGAGTAAATTCCTAAAACACAGCAGTATAAACCTTTGTATGCAAAGAATGTTGAGGATTGCACCCTACAGAAGGAAGCTGAAGTGACAAATCATCTGTTCAAGCATCTTGCAACAACCACATAACTAAAAATCACCATCAGCTGAGGGTGGAACAAGTGCCAGTGCCAAGTACAATGACAGGTCTTAATCTCACGTTGAAAAGTATTGGAGGTGACAAATTTTCCTTCAGAAAGTCGAAGAGAAATTATATATAAAACATAATGTACTTGTTCAAACAGACTGAGCAAGGGAGGGAGGAAATAAGTTTTCTGAACATCTAAACTCAGCTTGGACTTTGCAGAACAGTATTATCTTCCTGGAGGAACAGGGGGGTTATTTGATTTTGTGGGGACAGTTTGTTTTTTGAGTTTTGTGGTTTTTTTTTACTTTCCAGACAAAAGAGCTTCATAAGCAGATTACAAGTATGTATTGTCTTGAGCTGTTAAAAGTTACAAGTTTTTGGGTTTCACCGATCAAGGTTCCTTACAAAAGCCAAACATTCTAACCTCTTCCCTAAGAACACAGGAGGTTTTCTTCAAATTGCATTATGTAACACTGACTTCTTTGCTTAAAACTTATTTCAACTAATGTGGTTTTTTTCTAATCTACATAGAAGTTTACTATGTTTACATAGCAATTCCCACCATCTCATGATCCTGTATTATAGATAATTTTTAAAAAAGCAACCTCTCCCCAAACTCCCACAGGTTTCCCAAGCCCTTAGTCCACATTCAGCTGAAAGTTTTACTGTTACAGCTTAAAGGTCACACACAAAATGAAAACTTCATTTCTTGAAGAATATCTACAGGAATTACCGCCCTTCCCCTATTGCCTGTATATCCACAAAGTACAAATGGGTCCAGGGAACTTTAACACAGATAACAAAGCAGATATGGTCCTGAACACACTGATAGGCAACACCCAGACACAGAACACAGACATGGGTAAGGACTGCAGAGTTACCAACTGAAATCAGCACAGCAGGAAAAGATGCTTTTTGCCAGAAGTTATGTTTGACTGCAGTTTTAATAATTCAAGACAAAACATAAAGATCAGGGTAAACTGAAGATTATTACACATCAGGAACAGCCTCTACAATCTTCATAAACCAAGATAGTGCCAATACAGTGCACAAGACACCCCTTACACTCCTGAAGTGCTCAGTTCAGAGTGCTCAGTTAAGTCAGGCTCCAACAAATTAATGCCCTTCATTTTTTATTCTTGATGTGCCAAGACATGGTACAGAAGAACTCTGCAGTTTAGTTAACTTTGGCTAACTATCCATAACTTCCCTCTTTCAGGCTCTCAAATGCTGAGCTGCCAGACAGTATGCGTGTGGGTAGTGTTATTCGACCCACAGATCCTGCACAGGCACTTCCAGGAAAAGCAAGACAAAAACTGAAGCCTACACTAATCAGATGGAAGCAGAGGAATCCTGGTTCTGTATCCTGGTGGTGAAGGCACAGTGGTTAGTTCAAGCTGATGGTGAATCTAAGACTTAACCAACTACAAAGCCTGGAAAGTGAGTATTCAAGTGACTTCACTGGGGAGCAACAGGCGAGGGGGAAATAAAAAGTGAAAGAATGAACCATGGAGCCCAAACTTTATTTAAGAGGTACTTCAGTTTAAATATGAAGAGGGTGATGACGAATGACCATATCCTAATATTCATGATAAATCCATCCTGTGACCATCATCCTGAAAACAAGCCTTTCCCACTAAGCATTTCCCAGCCTGTGAGAAGAGGATTTGGCTTGATCCCAACCACCAGAAAGAAAGTCAAGCTGTTCTTTCACTACCTCAAGAAACAGTTTTTGAGAAGCACAAGTCCTTTCCTGCTACTTAGAATGAAGATCTGAAATTCATGATTGAAAACATTCCATGGCCAAGTCCAAGATTTTACAGGCATGACAATAAAGCTGGAACACACGTGTGTATGACATAACAGCCATATGTGCAAAAGTTTGAGGGCTTTGCTCTCATATGGATCAGAACTGAAATAGAAGTGCTGAACCAAGCAGGAATGTTCTGCTGATGGGAACTCAATTAGGAGAACACGGATACCTTTAGTTTGCCTTTAAAGAAAGATACTCTTTAGGAGTTAAAAGTGTTTCCAGTTAATAACTTATCCACCAAGACCAGGACTTCAAAAGATCTTCAAGGACACACTACGTGAAGAAAAACTGGATCTCAAAAACATGAAAAAGAATTGTTTCACTTGAATCACTCCCCTTTGGAGTTCTATCTACTGCATTTTGCTAAAAGACCTCTTTAGATAAGAGCATTTTCATATCTGTGTTAATGTCCGCTCCAGAAACAAGAAATGGAAAGATGCAACCACTTTCCTCTCACTGCCAAGACTGATACTCACTTTTCTGCATTCTTCTTGACTCAAACCTAGACTATATATTTTTTAAAAAAACCAAACATTTATGTTGAAAAATGCTGCACAGATGAGATGACTCACTGCAGACTTGAAGTGGTGTATTGTTCTTTACCTTGTGCTTATATAAGGCCTCCCACAGACATTTGGACTCACTGGAGCTTGAGAGAAGGGAACGTGACAAATGAAGAATATGGGCAGCAACCCTTGTCTCTCTTTATGAACCTTTATGTTTGTTGGACAGTATCGAATTGTCTCTTGTGTGCTACTGGTGGTGTCCAGTTCCTTTCTGGAGCTGCAATCTTCATGGGAGTAGCTTAAAAACAACCTGAAAGATACTTAATACAGACATTATCAAATTTTGGAATGTTAATGCTTGAACACAAAGCATGTGCTTTTGGCTCTGCTCATACTTCAGGTTTTCTAGAGCAAAGCTGTTCCCTGCAGTAAAGCACAGACTGTCCACAAAGCTGACTCGATAGCGAAGGTCAAGGCTTGGTGTCTGATGTAATTGCCAATATTACATCTAGGAAGTACAGACTGACTCCATCCATCCTCTTCATTTGTTCAGCTCAATTCTGCTGCTTCTGCTAGGCTGAGACTAACAGATCTGCTATGGTAGGTTGAACTAGAAACAACAGGATTCTTGATGCTACCAAAGTATCACTTCAAGTACAGCAATAGGATCGGGCAGCAGCTAAAATGAAGACACATGTTTGAGAAGGATAAAAAAAAAGGCAATCAGCTGAAAAAGGGCAACTTCAGGGTCCTTCTCACCATGAAGCAATATCTGGAAAGAACACCACCTTTCACTTGATGGTGCAGGTGGATTTTGTAAATGAATTTTGGTTAAGCTTCCTTAATTTTTTTGTGTTGTATTAACCGAAAAAAAACCCTGATAAAAACCTTCATAATCCCCATACTGAAGAGACCATACCTCCTTACATAATTCAGTCACAGATTACCAGGTAGCCAAATGGACGATATGCTTTACTACCTTACAGTTACTTGTAGACGTTTTGTGCTGGGCATTGTGAATCCAACCTATCAACTGCCTTACTGCAGTGAGAAAAGCAAGGCTTTTAAGACAAAATTAATGATTAATGATTTCACTAAAAGTTTAAACTCAGATATTTAAAATATATTAAAATAGCAAAATACATATATATTTATTTCTGCTCTAGTGCCTTCTCAATTCAACTCAAAAATTTGTCTTTTCAAAGGAATACACATTTATCTTCAGTACAATGAACTTCAATGGATTATTTTCATACTTTCAGAAACTGAAAACAAAAAAAACCCAAGACAAAAAACAAATCTCATCTTTCCTTGCTTCCTTTTAATTTAAATATCTAAGGTATTTTTCCCAAATGAAATAATTTATTTCTCTTTTTACCTTAGAAAGAGTGCCTTTCCCCATGTGTTTGTCATGAAAGAATAAACAGATGAGGGTATAACTGGCTCCTTCAGGGTAAGAGGGGACTTAAAAGCTTCCACAAACACTCAAACTCAAAACCTGTTAGCCATAACAAAATAAAGTTGCTCTTTCACATCTAACTATTTTTACTATTATTTAAAAAGTGGGAAGTCTGATCTGTCCAAAACCGTGTTTAAAAATACAGTGCTAAGTAGGAGTTTCAAATCAAAGTGGAACAGGTACAAAATGTGAAAGCTTTTAAAATGTATTCTCTCCCATTTCATGGTAAGCATACCTTTTTTCCTTAAGAGGGATATTTCACACATCAACAGTCTAAGACCTAAAATAAGGCTCCTGTGCAGTATTTCACTTGTAAAAGGTCAATATTCTTTTTTAAAACAGAATTTGATAAAATAAATGGGTAGTTTGAAAAAGCACGAAGCACTGCAGTACTGCAGAGAGGAGTGGAGAACAGCCCTGAACAGACTTTGAACTGAAGGCCACATTCTATTTCCTGAACACTGTGATCCAGTGTCTCTCCAGAGTGAACAGCTTCTCAGACTGATACGTGCTAAGACTGAACTCTGCCGCTTCTCGCATATGAGACGCCCACATTTCTGCCCACTGCATTTCTAGGTGGTCTGAACTTCATCACTCCTTCCCTTCCCTCTGTGGCCTTTATTAACAGATACTCAAACACCACTTGAAGGCCTGTAAGGAAAAGTTGTGTCGCTCCAATAAAAACATACAAATAAATATTCACATATTTTACTGATCTAACACAAAACGTTCTCTAAAAAGAGAAGGAATCAAAATAGTGTCAGGTAACAGGATTACCTAAGGACGCATTAAATATCTTTTTCCATAAAATAATTAAGTTTCTTCATTAAAACCAGACAGTATTTCAGTTCTACAAAACAAGCCAAATAGATAAGCTCTTTTACTTCCAACAGAAATTTAATTAGGACAGATAAAAGATTTTTGAGATATTTTGTTGCAACAATAGCAACCCATTTCAAGTAAAGAATTAATGTTAAGATTTTATTTCTGGTCACTTACATGACTAAAATACCAATTAAAAATGGATTAATCCTTAAGCTTAATAAATTCCTTCTTTTAAAACCTTTATTTTCTCTACTTAAATCAATTTTTAGAAGTTTTGCTCAGAGGGTATAATATATTTATACTGAAAATACTTTAAATTTTTTTACTTCAATTTTTTTCTAAGAATAGAAGGAAGGTGCCATTATTGTTTTGTTTCAGAAGCCAGTCCCTACTATTAGAAAAGACTTGGCATGGCCATTCACATGCACACTAAAGTGCTCAGGTGCAGTATCATACAGACCAGTGAAGAATATACAAAACACCATTGTGTATAATACTGTGACAGTTTTTCAATATATTCACATACAGTAATCTCCAACTACCTGAAAGGAAACTGGCCATAAATCCTGAAGAATCTTGTCTATAAAAATGAGTAACCCATCAATATACCATATCTCTTCTAAAAATACCCGTATTTTACAATAATATACAAGGTATCTGCTTGCAAACACAGAAGTAGCCATAAATAAAACTTTATTCTTTCTTTTCATTTACAAGCTACCAAGTACCATGTATTTACACAGCACTGGACACTTAAAGTAGTTGCAGTCACAAAATGATCCAGACAGCTGTTGATAAAGTAAAGGATCTTAAGATAAAAGCAAAGTAATACTGTAACAGATAAATGGCAAAAAAGCAGTTTTGCCATAATGATCAGACTTGCATGTTGCATCAATTCTGGTTGAAACGACTGAGCGCCATGCGATTCTCAGCTTTAATCGTTTGCAGTCTGGCTAAAGTTTGTACAGTCATTTCTCTTTTGCAGTTATTAAAATAAAAAAGTTAAAAACTATAGCAGCAACAAGCAAACCCTGTGACAGGAAGGCAAGGTTTAAGAACTAAAAAAGTTTATACAATGTGCTTAGGAAGGTCTGCAGAATTTATCTTCCATCGGCTGGAGTTCGACTGAGTGACAACATGATTCGGGCGTATCTTTCACACAGTTCATGTGTGGAGTAGGAGGGTAACTTTGGCGGGTCATTGAAACCTTTAATCTCTGTAGAACAATCTAGCAGTTTTGGCAGGAAATCTGTCAGTTTTTCTTGCAAGTTGGCTGCAAATCAAACCAGAAGAACAAATATAAGCATTTATGTCTGCATGTGGGATTGTCCTTTTTCTGCCCAACGCTGACTTTTTTTTTTTATTAGTGGGTGGACGAGGAGGAGTTTAACTTGGAATAATTCCGATTCTTTAGACCTACCAGTAATAACTAGAACATACCAATTCCTAGTAACATATTGATATAAATGTCCCTTTAGATGGTCTAACAACACAAATGTTTTTCCACTCAAAAAGCATGTTTCCTTTACAGCCTCACACCCCAGTGCAACATACGAAAAACTTTTTATTTAAATGTGTACAGGATTATTCAAAAGTCAGGGTAGCTCAAAAAGCATTACCAAGGCACAAAAGATACAGGTTTAATTCCAGACATTGAAAACATCATACTTATTAAAAAGGTGCTCAAGGGCCTTTTACCTTAATAATAAATGACTTACGTTCCATTTCTTGTCCAAGATAGGAACACCAACGGTTTCTCATATCTTCCACAGCAACAATATCTTTCTCTTCCATTTCATCCACCAGTAGTAATGGCAAACACGGGACAATAAGCTCGTTCATAATGATCAGGCCATTATTTACTTCCTGATCATCTCCTGATTCAAACAGTGCTGCAGCATGTTCATTTAGTTTCTTCAGAAACCACCACAAAAAAGGAAATCCTTTAAGTACACAGCATTTCACATTCTACCATGCATCATTATCAGTTTGTTTTAAAGCACAGTCTTCCTACAGAATTACCTGGCAATTTGTATTAACCACAGCTGTGTTTTAACATTTACTGCATGATGAATATGCTCTACTAACCCACTTGAACTTGTGCTGTTCCTTAAGCCACTTCATTTCATACCTGCCAACTCCAATTTTGCAGCTGTTTTGTTAAGACTGAGATTCCATCACCTGCTTTTATTTTTTCACTATTGTTAAAAGTGACATAACAAGGAAAAAATCCCTTGTTTTCAGGCAAGGCGTCACTGCTGATGCCTTTCCCAATATTTGTCTCCCCATCAAACCATGGCAGCAGGGTGAGTCTCACCAACACTCTCAACCATTGCTCCTACCTAGCCCAGACATGATGGCAGTGAGCCCACTATTTATAATCATAAAGCAAATGACTGGCTATTCAAAAAAAAAAAAAAAGGGGTGGGGGGGGAGAATAATGCTTTCTTCTTCACTTTTGCTTCTTTTCCCTTACCAGCCTCAGTATTAAATTGCTGATGGAGGGAGGTTTTGGGTTTGTTGTACATGATGGCAACAGTTTTCTACTTATTAGTTTTATTACAGCTATGCTGCAAACTTATCTTTTTGAGACATATACTTCCCCCTTCACTTACTAGCAAACACTCTCGCCTGTAGTGAGATATCAGCTCTTCGTCATGCCCTCTGTACGGGCCTTTGGACAAGAGTTCTTTGTTATTCTGGTAAGCATAGATAAGGTAGAGCAAGGCTTCCATGTAGCTGAAGAGAAGAAACAAAAGTATTAGATGCAACATCCATGTACCACCTGCTTCAAGGTAACTACTGTGTTCCTCAAAGGACAGGTAATTCCACTTGCTGGACAGCAAGTCCACCCCTCCCCACCAATCTCTTCATAATGTTTTTTTTAAACCATACAATTTTGTCTTTTACACACATTAGAACAAATTATTTTATTACTAGGTTAGATGATTGCACACGAAGTCTGATCCAAAGCTCACTGCAACCAATGGTATCATTTCATTCCAAAACAAGCATTATATTGGCCTTGAGTATCCACAAAAAATTTTTTCCTGAGTGCATTTATGTCACATTCAGCTTCTGTTGCCATAAATATCTTGATAGCATTCTACACCTCAGCAAGTAAGATTTAAAGCTGTCACCTTATTTCTAAAACAAAAACCATGAATTTTAACCTTCTCTAACTGTAAGTTCTTCCAAGTTACTTGACATCTAATGTGATGGAAGAAGCCATCACAGCATTTCAAAAGCAGAAGTGCTATTTGACTGTTGATATTTCTGTCTTTAATCTGAATGCAGAAGATAAATGCAAGGCTAATTGGTAGAAAAGGAATAAGAGAGGACCAAGAACCTATCAGTTAATAATTGACAGAGATCCCTTCATGCATAGATGAACAATCTTCCCTCACACTGCTGCACACCATCCCCTGGCAAACACCTGAAATGGTTAATTCTCTGATTTACAGAGACCCAGTTATGACAGACAAGTACTGAAAGCAGTTCAGGCAGCTACCCTAAAAACAGGCAGTTTGATATCTCATTTTTATTCAAATAAAAAAAAAAACTACTACAAAGAGAAATTTCCTAAGAGAGTGGTTAAAGGAACATGAAATTGTGCACACACACTCCTGATGAGAGTATAAGCTCATGGGTCAAGTTGTAAGTACCAAAACCAAATTACCAAGCCACTGAAACAGGCTAAAAATTATGTGCGCACACAGAGTATACCTGAATATATGTCAAGAGTTTTCCAAAGTAAAAAACTCAAGACTTAAGGTAATACCTCCCAACGAGACAATATCAAAATAAAGGAAAAGGCTACTTGAAATAGCAATGCTTCCTTAAAGCTTGACCTTCTAATACCCTTAGAAGAACAAGATGAATCCCAACATTACAATTTCAGAATCTACTAGAAGTTATGTTTTCCACCATGAGATCTCCTCATAGTCCCTGCAATCAGAAATATTTATGGCTTAAGCAGTAGAAGTAGAGTTACAGTTCACCAACATTTTGTCCTAAAAATAAAAAACTATGCTTTCATTTAAAAAGCAGTCCTATTACCCTCTCCTCAAGTTCATTTTTCCTACCCATGAAAGCTCTTCATACCACTGGTCACCAATAAAACTGACCAGACAGTTGAAAACTTAATGTAGGAGGAAAGGGGGAAAAAAGATTATTACAAGAACTGAAACTGCTGGTTATAAAGCCAGAAGAGGAGGACCTTCTCCTTCCTTTCTTAGTTATTTGTGAAACTGCAGGATGAAGCTACAGGGTCAGCAGCTCTGTTTATGCAAATTAAAACTCAGTGGTGGCAGTGGCCTTATGTCCAGTCACTCTCTTCTTGCTCTTTCCCTCACTTGTGTGTGACCCTTTCCTGAAACAACTGTAGTGCCATTTAACAGCAAAGTAAGTTATTTTAGATTATCATGATTTTACATCCAAGCTCAGACTCCTTACATATCTTGGGTAAAAGGAATGGGACTACAGTGTAAATCAGCAAACAGATCCATAGAATCATAGGGTGGCCTGGGTTAGAAAGGAACCTTGAGAGTCATTTGGTTCTAACCGCTGTGCCATGGGCAGGGACACCTTCCACTACACCAGGTTGCTCAGAGCCCCTTCCAACCTGGCCTTGAACACTTCCAGGGATGGAGCCTCCACAGCTTTTCTGAGCATCCTGTTCTCCAGTGCCTCACCATCCTCACTGTAAAGAATTTCTTCCTGATAACTAATCCAAACCTCCTGTCTCTCAGTTTGAAGCCATTCCCCCTTGTCCTGTCACTCCATGTTCTTGTAAAAAGTTTCTCTCTATCTTTCTTTTAGGCTCCTTTCAGATAGTCAAAGGTTGCTTTCAAGTTTCCATGCAACCTTCTCTTCCTTCAGGCTGAACAGCCCCAGTTTTCTCATCCTGTCTTAATTGGGCAGGTGCTCCATCCCTCTGATCACCTTGTTGCTCTCCTCTGGCCTGGCTCCAACTGGTGCCTGTCCTTGCTCTGCTGGGACCCCAGAGCTGGATGCAGCACTGCAGGTGGGGTCTCAGCAGAGCGGGGCAGAGGGGCAGAATCCCCTCCCTGCCCTGCTGCCCATGGGGCTTTGGATGCAGACCAGCACCCAGGTTGGCCTTCTGCCTTCTCACACCTGAACTGCACGTAAGTTCAAGCCTGTGCAGCCTAAGCCTAAGAACACTGAAGCTGCTCACAAAATTTTGGAGCTCACTGGATCGAGGCTTTGGAAAAGATGCAGAAAGCACAGAATGGAAAAATTTTAGCACTGCTTTGACAAAAGGCATTTCAGTCAAAACTGAAAAGCTATACTGGCTTTCCAAGAAACTTAAAAGGCAACCGGTAAAACCTACAGTTGGTTCACTTTTAAGTTGCTGCCACAAGAGTGAGCTGCAGGCAAAACTCCTACCAAGGCTCATTAGCTGGCTGGGTTAATCTCAGCTAGAGCAGGTTCCTACTCCACACTACAGTCAGAGGAGATCTGCCTGAAAGACCCCTTAATTCTCCACCTGCAGTGAAAAGTGGGCCTTGTCACCCACCATCAGGGATCACAAGTAACCACTGAAAGTAGGCATGAAAAAGATTAACCAAACGACTTTAATGTTGATTTTTGGCTCTATCAAGACATTGAGTGCTGCTAGGTTATCACTTAGTGTTGTTGTAACTAAGGAAAGTTGGTCAACAGAGAGGTGGGTTTGCATGGAAAAAAAGCCTCAAAACAGTCCTACTAATGAAGATCATATTTCTATTATGAAAGTCTATCCTTTCATAAATATTTTTAACATTATGTTTTTATTATTTCAGTGTTAAAGGAACTGACAGGGATCAGCAGTTTAGTCTCATTTCCAGCATAAGGATGTGTCCTAGGTTACAATATAAGATGTAACCAAAAGTATGTATTCTATTATCATCTCCACAAGCTGTTAAAGCAGGTGGGGCAGTGCTCATTATCCCCTACCACGACTCATCCTTAATAACTCCCTTCGGGAGCTATCTCTGTTTAATGGGCAATCGAGGACCCACCACATGACTCAATAGAATTACATCACCCCCTTGTGAGATGCTCCGCCCAGGGGGAGGAACCAAGCATTCCCACCTGGATAAAATCTGGGGTTTGGAACAGCACAAGCAGCCTTACCTGCTGGGATCCCAGAGGACAAGAGCTACACAACCACCACTGGACTTTCCGAGGAGGACCAGACCTTTCTACAGGATCACCTCTTCAACAGAACCACTTCAAAGAGAGCTGCAGCTACCACCGAATCGGACTGCTACCAACACCCTGTCTGGCAGGGTGTCAGGTTGTATCCTGACTCTGTCAGGTTAAGCCAGTGTTTCTGTATTATTGCTTTGTTTTATATATATATTAGTAAAGAACTGTTATTCCTAATTCTCATATAATTGCCTGAAAGCCCCTTAATTTCAAAATTGTAATAAGTCGGAGGGAAGGGGCTTACATTTTCCATTCCAAGGGAGGCTCCTGCCTTCCTTGGCAGACACCTGTCTTTCAAACCAAGACAGGATGGTACCATTGCTCTCTCAAGTGTGCAAGGCGGGAACCTCAGTAAATCTCTGAGTCCTTTGGGAACCTGAGCTGAAACACAGGTACGTATTTGCACAGGATGCCTTTGGAGCAGGTCACTGGATACCCAGATCCTCAGTCATCCACTAACTATACTTTAGTCCTACCATCTTTGTATCAAGCACTTCTTGAAGCGCTTCTGAAATTGTACTTGTATTTCTAACCCATATTAGAGTATAAGACTGGTGATCATAGGCTTGTTTCCTAAATTATGAAGCTGTTTTGTAACAAACACCTCACCCTAATTCTGCAAGTTATTGTAAATAAGGGAGAACTTTGTTTAGCACATAGCAGAAACCTGTGCTTCCCTCTCTCCTCCATGGTATAATCAGGGTGTGTTATGGCAAGAAGAAACACTGGTATTTTACAATTGAAGGTGCCACTCTGGAGTCCCAGTGCTGAGGAAACTGAAGATGTTTCACCCCTGCCTGCAAGCTTAGACAGCGCATGAAGTACAGGGGTTCCTATAAACCACACTAATGCCTGTGACATTTTTGCCTCTTTAAGGGATGAAGCAACACCAGTGTTTATTTTTCAAATAAGCCAGGCAATCTTCTGACTAACCTTTGTACATAAACTGTTCAAGACTAGTAGTGCAGCATATTTCAATTTGGATTATTAATAAATGTCCTGTTTATTACATGGTGGTAACCCAAAGACAACCCAAGACTCTGGACTCATTGTGTTAGCCAGTATAAAATAGTGCATCTTGTCATAAAGGCAAGGCTGTGTCTTTTGCAATCAATTTTTATGTATTGTTTGGGGCCTTTCTTTTTTGGGAGGATACAAGACAAGAAAGAGAAATATGAAGCAATTTACTACACAACAAAGAGACAAAGAATTAAATTTGATTCCCAGTATAAATTTCCCTACCTATTGTTTTATACATGAAAAATCAGTGATTGACTACATTTATACTCTAATCACCATTCTTGTTGCACATGCAGATCAGAATAAATCTGAGCTGTTTTGAATTAAGTACATAAATGTCACCCATTTTATACAGCCACGATTTCTGACATGGTTCAAAAAGAGAAGGGAATGAATCACAGTGGAGTTAAGGACAATCAGCTACAACTAAGACAGCTATGCATGATAGTTTTTCTCAAATATGTTCTGTTTCCCTGACCTTTAGAGCCCACCATAGGAGGAGTTTTGGCTCAGAATAATGCAGAAGTGGGAAGACCCAGTCAAAAAGCAGTAAGACAGGGGCTTGACTAACTGTGTCTGCTGATAAAAGCAGATAAATGTATGTGTACAGGTGGTGCCAGAGAAGGAGGATTTTTATGGCTGAGGGATACCCAGGGCACTCAAGAGCAGAGGAGAAGGAAGAACAGGGGTGCATGTGGAGGGTGCTCTGAAAAGAACCCATGGTTTGGTAAGAGATTCGAAATGCAAATTACGAATAGGAAGATGCAAGACTGAAGACATTAGTAGACTGAATAAATGCTTAACTGAAATGAAGAATACATTAAACACTTCTTAATTTAAAAAGTAGCTTTACTTATCAAAATTACATTTTGCCTTTACATCATTCTACTACATTTGAGTTCTATACTACCACTTACCTCTTTTTTTGGAAAAACTCCAGTCCTACCATGAGAAACATGGTTGTTTCCCTGAAATGTCTATAGTCTTGATGCCATCTCTGCATGTAAGAAAGGGTAAATAGAACTTCATCCACAAAAATGAAATATAATTTATTTTTTTAAACACACACCCCCCTCCACTTAAATTTAGTGTCCAATAGTCACAGTAAGTGCTAAGGATGCCAGTAGGCTTGCATATGTGAAAAGCCCACCTGGATTCACCCTCCCTCAATAAAAAGAAAATTCTTAAATGTCTTAGACATTTCTAGATGAGATTATTCTTACAGAACCTATTACCATTTGAAAAGAACACAAACCATCTTTGGAGAACCACAGGTAAAATTATACAAGACTTTGTTTTTTCTTCCCTGCATTACTCAGAAACTGCTGGAAAGCTTTTTCATATGCCAGATATTAAGCTTAATTTTCAATACAAGAATGACATAGTAAAAGCCCGAACACTTTACATGGAAAGTGCTAAAAAACCCAAATGCAACTCAGATGAGATGTTGGCACTGCAGCAGAACATTTATCTTACTGCATCACTGTTTATACAAAGTGACTCCTGGTTCACTTTACAGGTAAATGCTCCAGGTGAGAAAGGCACTTTCTCTATAGAGGTTTAATTGATGACTTTGAATTGTGCATTAAAGATAAAATAGGGGACAGCACACCGTAAGACACAGTCACTTGCAGATTCAACAGAAAGAGCTTGAGAAAGCATCCATAAAATGCCAACTCACTATACCAGACTGACAATTTATGGAGAAACCCCCAACTACCTATTGCAGGAGCTAAAAAAGGAGCACTTTTCTGCAGAAGAAGAGAAGGTACCCCCACTCCCCACTCTTAGAGGCAAGTCCAGAATTGCTTGTGCTCTGTGCAGCATAATTCAGAAAATGGTAAAATGTTGAGCCCTGCACAGCCAAGAAAATGCAACTAAAATGCCACTCTGAGGGTCCTTCCTAATCAGTGACTAGGGTGGCACACTGCAATGCAGTAGCATCTAATGTGGCTCCTAAACCTGGTAATGAGAAGTGGCAATTAGAATATTTGTAACTGAATTTGTGAGGGAAAGATTACTCCCGTTATCCTCCTCAAGTTGTTCGGACCTAACAGCACAACATGGAGGTATAGGTGGTGCACTGGGATCTGCCCAGGACATAAATACCCACTGTTAAGAGGTCTTAATGACCTCTTACTCAGACTTGAAACTGATGCTGGAAAACCAGCTACAGGCTTAGCTTTAAATGTGACATGAATTATTTTAGCAACTATTAGTCACGACTATTTAATGTCCAAGATTCACTCTCACTTTCCCTCCAAGTTTTTCTAAACAACACAGGAGAAAAAATTAACTGCATAAGCTGGTTATGCATGGTCTCAGCAAAGAAAAGAATCTGCTGCTCATAACAAAATGGGAATGGCTGCAGAGACAGCTGGAGGAAAGGCACAAACGGGACTGTGCCTGCTACACAGCTCTCAAGAGGAACAAGGCTGGGCACAGACCACTCTCCCCCTTCCCTGCCAGCTGTGTCTGCATAGAGAAAGCCATGTGGCTCATGTGGTGATAAATTACAAAATATTCTTAGTGACGTCAAGACTCGTTAACAAAGTGAGGACAGACTCCAACCTGACACTAATTCATGGCTCAAACACTGGAATTACAGATGTGGAAAAAACAGCTTTAGCTCAAGCACAGCCTTTGGACAAATAAGGGGCCTTTAAATAAATAGCCAATTTTAACTTCTCAGTCTGCAACAAGAAGAAATTTGTGAAGACAAATTTAGCTTTACTGATAACTATTTCACATTACAACTTAATTTAATTTAAAGCATAAGAAAAACTGACCTCATATTCCTCCATGTTTACTTCATCTGGCTTTATCATTTCAAGTTTGGCTTGAGCAACCTTC
This sequence comes from Gymnorhina tibicen, assembly GCA_013399875.1. NCBI lineage: Eukaryota > Metazoa > Chordata > Aves > Passeriformes > Artamidae > Gymnorhina > Gymnorhina tibicen. The sequence goes on from VXAZ01005119.1 coordinate 724,917, forward strand.
ATGATGTTACGGCACCTTACAAAAAGCAGTAAAAAAAGTCATGAAATAGTACTGGAAATCCACAGAGGATATTATCCTTACAAAGAGCCTCAAACAGTATGAGCTACAGTCTTATGCAAACCAGTATGAAAATGCTGTGGAAAATGTACATTTTATTATGCATGGTATAATCAGCAGGAGAGGGCATACTTTTGAAGTATGTGTGATGGAGGCCTGCGCTATTTAAAGGATTACTTCTTTTATTTTGCTAAATTGCCACATTGCTCAGTCTTTCTTTTAATTTTAAATTTCAGATAGCTCGAAACTCCCTGACACTTACTTTGCAGAAGTTTAGAAGATTATTCCCTACACAGAAATAAGACTGTGTTCTAACTTTTAATTTACCTATTTATATAAGTAAGTAGATGGAATTTTGAGTGGAAGACAGACATTGTCTTGCTCTCAAGTCAGTCACTCACCCAGCTGGAAAGGCTTTACTGTATACTGCTGGCTTTCAGGGCAGTGAGGAAACGCAGTGAAAGAAGGTACAGAAATCTATGTGCAAAATTATGAATAACACTGAGCATTTCTACTTATTTTGGATGAGTAGAAACTCAACTTCTTGATTACTCTTTTAACAGGGATTTTTATAAAGATGATTTGTTTTACAAAGTTAAATTAACTAGGAGATTATCTCCTATTAACTAGGAAGCTTTATCTCCTATTAACTAGGAGATAAAGCCAAACACACAAAGCCAAATATGAAGGGGTGTTTCCACACATCAGAGAACATTCATGAACACAGGAAATGAGATGTGCAGATCTTATTACCTTTCATCAAAGCTGAGATTGTGATCTCCAAACTGCTCCAGTAATGTTCTCTCAATTATCTTTTTTGGTGCCTGGTTTTGGATGAAGTAAACAATTGCATGACGCAAACGATAATCACATTCAGGTGGTGGATCTTCCTGGGCTAATTTTAGCAGACGTGTGTATTCCAATTTAATTGCCTACATAATTCAAAAAAATAGACATTATTCCTTCTGGCTTTTAACTCAAACATCAAAGACACAAGATAATTTGCATCACATCGCATTTCGCCTACATAATTTTTTAACAGTTCCACAGACCACCCTTCTACGAAGTCTAAACTATGTTTTTAAAAAAGCAAACAAACAGAAAACCACAGATAAATTGTCAAGTTGGTCCCTTCTCTCCCCTGTCAAGCCTGACAAAATCCTAAGTAAACCTTCCTATCAAAAGTAGTTCCAATCCTGTGCTATGTCTCCCTGGGAAGAGATTTATCCGATCCTTAGAAAGGTTTCTTTAAGCTCAAGACAAGTATAAGATTTCAGACACTTGACCTAAAGAAATTTTCTGAAATAAGGTAAATTCTGAAATAAGGTAAATAAGAAATTTTCTCGTAAGGTAAAAAAAAGTACCTCTAATACATGGTTAAATGCAAAGACACAAAAAATATCCTACAGAAAGTTTAGTGAACATGTATGATTTGGAAAATAATAAGTGGGCATGAAATATGTCTTTCAATGAAAAGCAAATGATAGGATTTCTAAAGAAAATAATAATTCAATATAAACAGTATTGCCCTATATGGCAGGACGCAGCCCTCACTGAATATTTTAGATAAACTTTAGGGGTCATCAGAAGCATTTACGTTTCCAGCTTTGCCAGCACATTAGGTTTTAATGAACATCATTTGATATGTTCATTAGATTTTGTTCACTGAAACTATACAGCATAAAAAAGAGCAACATGAAGAAGAATTAGAAAAATGGTGACAAATGTTAACACACGTTCCAGAAATTCCCTCTGAAAACAGGGAGGTGATCAGATGGTTTGCTAACACATTAGCAAAGTTTCAGTACAGTGTATGCACAAAATAAAGCACCAAAGCAGTCAGGAAAAAAAAAAAAACCTATTCAATATTTCAAATGCCTTTATGCTGTAATACCTGACATTTAACTATGAGAAATTTGGGCTCCCATCCTCTGCTAACAACACATTTTGTTTTAGGACTAAACATGTAGGATAATAATCATACAAGTTTAAACACAGCATGTAGAGACCTTTAAAACTTAGGAGAATGTTCTGCATCAGTGTCTTTAAATACTCATGATATGCGTTACCATTAAAAAGGATGTTTAGGACAACGTTATAAATGCCAAAAGCCACAGAGTTTCTATTATCTTACATCATATGTTCTACCATTAGAAAGTCCACATGGCTAACAATTAAACCCTGTTTATTGAGGAAACAAAAATAAACTCCTATTAGACATTTAGTTTTTCATATAATTACTTAGAAGTAGGAAAAAATGCAACAGAAACCCCTTTATTTTTGTATTAATTTTTAAAATAATGTGATATTCTATATATTCAGAAATCTTAAGCAAAATGAAGTAACACTTTCTCTACACAGAATACAGGAAAAAGGGACAGTAGAAGGAAGTATTATATGCTTTCATTTTCTCACTGAGGATATTATATAAAGATCTTAAGGGAAACATTCTGCAAGGAGTTGTCTATAAAGGTTAAAGAACAACGATTTGAAGAGATCACTGACCAAGAAATATCTGAATGTTAGTCATGTCTTAAGCCTGAGATCTAGAGGGGGAGTGAAACCTTGACAATGTAACAATGACCCACACAAAGGGGTTTCACCTAAGTAAAATTAAAACAAAGATATAACCCCCCCCACCCCGTTTTCTGAAAACACTAATTTCATAAAAAACAAACACATGAAAGAACACACTAACAGTACTAAAAGATATCATAGAAACTTTTACAGTAAATTATGGGAAAATGTGAGATTTAATCCGATGCATCCCAAAACAAAAATTTTGCTCCTAAAAGGGACCACTTCATCTGTATCTATTCATACTAATGTATTCCTTCAAAATGAACCATGTTTCACCTCTTCTAAGCTATTGCAAACACAATTCAGCAGAAAATGAGTAAGGAAAGTTTTCTACTTTATGTCAAAACATTTCCTCACTCAAAGACATTCTGCCCCCATGAAGCCTAAATGTTTAAGCATTCGAAATTAAAGACTGAAAATCATTTCAACTGAGCATTGTTTTGATAACTCTGAAGTATTAATTATAATTTTATTTTGAAGTAATTTTCTGTTTTAAAATTATCAAAACACCCCTCATATTAAAAAATATAATTAGATATAATTGAACTTTCTGGTAAACAGTGATTCGATCAAATCCCAAATTGAGGATTTTTTTCAACTTAAAAAACAATTGACATATTTTCATTAATAAATTTGAAAAAAAAAAGCAACCAGCACTGAATCCCAAATAAACCCAATTTCACTCAACAGAGGCTGTGGCAGGTGTCTCTCCCTTCCCTGAGATCATGCACAGTTAACAGAGACAACCCTGGAAACATATTATGGTTATAACTCTTCTCTATCCACTTCAAACACCCACACAAACAGACAAACCAACCAACCCATGAGGTTTCAATTCCTTTCCAAGGGGTTGCAGAACTTTTTGTTGGTCATGGTATGGTTTTTTGTTTGTTTGCTTGTTGTTTGTTTGGGGGTTTTGTGGCTTTTACAATTTCTTCTAGTGGAAGTACACCATAACAATTAAGAAGAAAACAGACCGCTACTCCATGACAAGCAAGAAACTTCCTTCCCCTCTCCAAATCACATTTGAGAGGATTTTACGTTTTACATCATGTCAAAGCAATTCCATTTCTAATACTCTGAAAATTCAAAAGGCCACAAGCTAAAAGTGCTCAGAAGTTTGTGTATTTAAGAAAATGAACACATTCTTAAATCTGGTAGCACAGTGAAGACTAATCACCACAAAAAGCCTAACGTCTGATTCCCAGTAATAAAAAACTGCTTAAATAAATAGTATTGACATCCCTGCAGTTACACAAAAGCAAGTCATTTAAATTTATTAAAAATATTTTAAGGAGCACAAACCAAGAACATCTCTTGGAAATAAACAGCAAATGACTAAACACTAAAGTCCCTGGGTAAAAAAAACCTGACGTGCCACAGTCTAGCAAAGGCATGGGTTTTATTACTAACAGGAGAAAAACCCCACATATTTTTACTGATTACACATCTGGGTTTCATGTTACTATTATGTTACTTGCTACTATTATTAAAAAGCTAAAATGCAGAAAGGTCTGTGAGCTACTGATATCAACAGGGCAAATATCTGTCTATTTTTCAAGGGAGGAACATCTAAATGAGGGACTAATATAGACAAGTACGTATAAATGCTGGGAAAGACTTTATATACAGAAAGGGGTAGAGGGAGTAGCGTATCTAACAGGAACAGTCAGAGGAGAAAAAGTTGAAAATGTTAGTTGTACCTTAAAGAACCCTGCTTCTGGCCCACACCTGTCATAAACATTCCTGGCTTTACCTATAGCCATGATAATACCTTGCATGTTCGGGGTCAGCATGACCTGCCACAAGGGATTTAAGGTAGAAGTTTTGAATGATTAATATTTTAATGACTAAATTCAATATGCTTTTAGTCTCATGCAAGATGAAAAAGCAACTTAATGCATGCATACATCGAAATGGCACATTTCAATACAGATCTGGCAAGTATATTCTGCAAATCAAATCATGGCATGTGTATATATAGTTCTACTGTAACAACATTAAAGGAATCTTATTTAAAAAAAAAAAAAAAAGAGAAGAAAACTGTGTCAAAAAAGTTACATGGACCAAACTTCCCAGGAAAGAAACATGCACAGTTCAGCATTAGTACCGAGCAGAAACTGCACACTGAATGAGTGCTACCCATGGCCATCTAAGGATTAAAAAAAAAAAATTCAAGTAGAAAAATCACCCAATCACACTTCAGATATACTGCACTAAATTCATGGTAAACTATCCCACCTGTATTTTATGCATATTTCAAGGTCAAAATAAGAGACTCGCTGCTGCAAATGCAATCAACCCCTGAAGCATCTGCAGACAATTCCTTAAACATCAAACCCAAAACAATTAACAAACACCAAGCCAAACACAGGACATCTCTCACTGCTATTCACTTAAGTTACACACAGTTTGATATACACAAGCTACTCAGAAAAGCCTGTCTCCTTTTTTATCTGTAAGCAAAGAAAAACACTCCCTCTCCCCCTGCCCAAGGTATTGCTAGCAGAGCAACAAAAGATGAAGGTAAACTCCCTGCAAGTCTCCCACATGTAACATTAAAAAAAGAGTGAATACACTTACAAAATGAACAGGGAAATAGGCAAGGAAGTTATCCTCTAGAAAGACAATGGCATGGGGACAAAAGTAAAAAGAAAGAAAAAAACACACAAGGAGGTCATTATATGAGGTTAAATCCTCATTTCTTTCAAGCTGGAGACTACGCATCTGTGAGAAGCTAAACTCAGTGTGATGATGTTAATTCAACCATTTTATTCCCCACCCCATACTCCCTGTTATAACTGATCACGTTTCCAGGGCACAATGACCTGAAATATCCATTTCCCTAAGGAATCTAATGCCCCCCAAGAACCCATGTTCAGACCCCTGAGAATACAGGCTGCACCAACCCTGTTCCCAACCATAACAAACACGGAGTAAGCAGTGACAAGGCAGGGCAGTTTGATGACCTGCAGTGTTGCTTTCTACTGCTGAAACTGGGCAGCAAAAAATAATGTCTCAGAATAACAATGAGCCTCTCAATTATTCCTCAAATAGTAGCAGGTACATGTACCACCCTGAGTCTGAACTATTTTTTTTTCAGATTTGCAAGGGTCAGTTCCACCAGCCATATCAGTTTCAGGTTATTTCCATGGCTAATTTAATCCCCAAAGCCTGAAAAGCTTAACCTTGGCAAATAAGAGATCAGACTTGAACATTAGCTGTACTGGACTGACAAGAAAGCACAAACATTAAGAACATCCCTCAGCGTCCTGTCACTTTTTCGATAATGCAGCAGTGTGCAGTCTATCACCAGCATTTTGCAGGCTACCTGGCCTAACACAAACATTCAACCTCCACACCTGAAGAGACAAATACACCTCCAGTGTAAATGGTACCATGCAAAGCGTGCCCAATTAGAGTTTGTAGTGCTTTCCTATTTCATGACAAACTATGACATTGTTAAGATTACAAATCGCTAAGCATTTAGTTTTGCAGAAGTCTGTTAGGTGTCACAGTGTGCAAACATGCCAAAAATTCTCAACAGGCAGCACAAGAAAGCACCGAGGAGGAGCGGTGCACACAACTGCAATCAGAGGTACCTCATCGTCATAACCCCCCTCCTCTGACTCAATCACAAAAGTCCCTACATCAGGGATCGCCACCTCTACCACTCGCTGGGTAGGAGCTGCTTGAGCTGGGGCATTATCAGAGCTCTGCAGAAGAAAACCATTATCAGTATGTGCTTGGGAAAAAAAAGAATAATCATAATAATCATCAGAAAAAACAGTAAAATTATGGAGAGATGCAAACTGACAAGCTGATCTAGTACAATGATGTGCACTGCTGAAATTCTGAAAAAATTCAGAAACTGTATCTATTTAGATAATATAAGTGATATTTATAATTTTTTAAGCAATACATTTTAAATTTAAGCCATAATTACTAAAATGTTTCATTTGTTCTTTATTCACTATCTTTACAGGTTAGTATACCAGTATTACAACTCTAAAATCCATTACAAATTTAAGGCAATTACAAATTTAAGGCACTTGGTAAAGGATGAGTCTGTGAACCACCATTTTTGTACATTTCACCCCAAAATTACTAAGTATATCATAAAATAACAGAATAGTTTAGGAAGGGACCTCAAAGATCATCTAGTCCTAAAGATGCCACCCACTAGATCACGTTGCTCAGGGTCCCATCCAGTCTGGCCAGGTCAGATACTTTTTATCTGAAATACCTGGTGAAGTCACACTAAAGGATAGAAACAAGCTAAAGGCTAACACTTCCTGATGCTCTAGAGAAAAAAATACCAAAAAAGCTTCTAACAGTCAAGATATTTTAAAGAATATTTAAAAGAGCATTACATTCAACCAGTTTGTTTCTTACGAGAGTAATTAAACAGAAAATCAGGAGATTATCCTAGTCACTAAAATTCTTGCTACGTTAAACTATGTTTTAAACAATGGAGACAAATCTTGGCTCCTATCACTGAATAACAGGCAGTTTACAACATCTGCAGAACTTAAACCTTGATTCTAATCCAAGAAGTAACAAAGTGCCATGCTACTTGTTCTGCAGTTATAACAATAGGCTCACTTTTGAACAAAGATTCCAAAAACATATTCAGTATCTATTTACACGAAACACTGTACAAATACAAAGGAAGACTGTGCAATCAGAGGGCAGAAAAAAAGGATAGAAGGCAGAAAATTGACAAAATGAAGATGTGGTGAATAACCTACAATCCTGTTACATGCGCTGATGTTGGCTTTCCTTCTTTTAAAAATGGACAAACAAAAAAGTGAACGAATGGAATGTAAGCTTGCATGTCTGAATGCATATGGAAGTAGAATAATTAGAAAGCATGCTGATACACTGAGAAGGAAGCACAGTTCTGCCTAAATGAAATTTGGGGATATAGAGAGCAGCTTTTAAATGTTAACAGTATCTTCAGATTAACTAGAAATCTACCTTACATTTTAACAGCTGAAGTCCATTCGTTTCTAAATAATGTTTCCGGGTTTTTTTTTTTCTTTAGTCTCATTAAACAGATCGTGGTGTTCCCCAACCACAGTCTTGTGAAGTCCTAAGGCTGACCACTGTGCCAAGTGTCATTATTCTAAACTACAACACTTGATGCGTGGAAAAAAGTCTAAGATTCTTTCACATCCCACTGGGATGGTGCCCACAAACCCTGGAAAGAGGACAGCATTATGAAAGACATTTTATCATGCATTTTGCTATCTTCATAGCCACCTCTTCAGCTGGAGTAACACATACAAAACAGCCTCCCACTAAGCTGTTCTGAGAACTCAAAAGAGGCCAATATGCAGCAGCCTAAGCCTTCAGTGGCAAAGCATTTTTTGATCCAGGGTTAGATGAGTTTCCCTGTTAGCTTTGATTTCAGTTTAGCAGAGGAAGCATGCTTCCCTGCTTTCCTGACACCACAGGAGGGGTGGAAAACACAGCAGGTCAACAGGGTGTCAACAAGCCATCACGTCATTTTCAAAGATTTTAAGGTATCTGGGGCCAGACTGCTTCTGTTTAATGAGGGCTCACACCTGATCTTAGGAAGCATTTTGCACAGATCTAAACTGTTCACATCCTTAGTGGTTACTAGGGATGCCTAAGGAAGCCATACTGTACATTTATGGATATAGTTCCAAGAGAGATGGATATATTGTTTTAATGCACTTGGTTGTGTGGCAAACACATTTTTCATTTATCTACATACTTATAGGGAAGCAAAAAAGTATTTGCTGAAAGAAAAAAATGTCAAATATTAGTTTCATTAATAAACCATAAAATAGTTAATATCCCATTCCTCTTAGTATATTTTGTACCAAGTGAAAATGGAAACACCCAACACTGATTATTATAAACTATATCAACTTAAAATGTCTAAGTTTGATATATTATACGTGATCTAGTTTAAGTTGATATAGTTATAGTTTAAGTTGATATAGGCATCCTATGAATCACAAAAAATGATTTTCATCAAGTTGTGAATCTGCATTAAAGCTACAGAACACTGTTGAAAACCCCCTTATTTTTCAAATCCACATTAACTTTCACAGGTCTGTCAAAGGAACTCAATTATATTCTTATATTTCTCAGATAAAAACCTGAATGTCTAAAGCAGTATTTTTCAAGTCTTTTACATGGTCTGTCAATGTTTACTCCTCAAAAATACATAGGATCATCTAATATTTTTAAAAGATGGTGGGCACAAACACCTGATTGTAATTTGAACAATATGCTGTACTCCTGACAAGCACTTTAATCCCATAGAGAACACCTATCTTAGTATTTTTTTTGCACTACACCCATTACCATTGTACACACTTTCTGGATGGACTTTAGTGTTGGACAGTCCCTGAAGAAAAAGCAATTTTCAGTTCAAAGTTTCCAGACTCACACCCTTTTATCAGTATCATTTTCACTTGCAAAATAAAAACAAAAGAAGTATTTCAAGCTTCAAAATGTCCTCACCGTATCCATTATAGCTTCTGGACCTCTATCTTCTTGTTCAGCTAAAGCTTTATTGATTGCTTGTACAGAATCTTCTTTTAAGTGCTTTGAAATATCAGTTCTTGATGGCTGCTCTAAATACTCTGGTTCTCCTGCTTGAACTTAGTGACAGAAATAAGATAACAATTTTGTGTGTTAACATAAGCATGAATTTTAAATTGATTAGTTTTATTTGGATCACTGTCTCAAAGATAAGGTAACCACACAGAAAATGCAGGGTAGGTCACACAATTCACAAATACAACTTTACACCAGTCTGTGTCTCATGTCATTTTAAACACTTCCCTATGAATGTATCCCTGATTTTGTATCAGGAAAAATAGACCTGTCTATAGACCCATTAAGGCTCTTGAGTGAGGGGTGCTAATCAATCAGTCATCAGGGACGACTGAGAACAAAGATGAGATTCTAGCTGGAGTTCCTGTGGGATACAGACTCAACATATGGAATGACCTCCAGCCATTTGAGTGCCAGATATATTTTTACTTTGTAAAATAATAAACACATTATATTTTTCTGCCTTAAGGGAAATCTCAGTCTCCTCCACTTGAGAGCAATAAATTGATTAGTGTAAATAGTGTCTTGTATTCCTTACATGATGAAACCAAATTTTGGCAGACAAATAAAACATTCATTTTGTACTTTCCATTACTAACAAAAGAAACAGCATGAGTCTCAAAGTGTTTGTGAGCTCAAAACATAGAAAACTATAAAGTAACTCTCTGCAGAGTTTGCAAAACAAGCAATGCCATTAAATCACTGCACTTCTTACACTCATTCTGCAGTCATATATAGTTATGAGAAATATACACTCCATCTTTAGGACTCAAACACAGCAATGAGAACATCTGGACAGCAAATCCATCATGTCATCTTTCACATAACATACATAGCCAACTGCAATGGAGCAAAAGGTGGATGTTACCAAAAACCTGGCAGGTTTTTAAGTGTCAAAGCAGCTCTGGTTTATAATCAGATGGCTAGTGGTCCTTATTAGCTGGGTTCCTACAAGCACTGGCCTCATAGTTGCTGGTCAGAATCTTTTCCACAGTTTTAACACCCTCCTTTCCACACAGTAATTTCTTAAGCAGGCTCTACTACTGTTAAATCTATTCACTGCACCACACCAAATAAATTATTCTGCTCTTCAGATCTAAATGCTGTTCTAATTTAAAATGTGAATGTATGTCTCACACTAAATCATCCTGAATAGAAGAAATACATCATCTACAGACTAACAAATCTTCAAAACAGAGTGGTGAGACCTATCTTAAAAAGCCTCAGTCTCTATGGGAAAAAAAAAAAAAAAGAAAAAAGCAGCTCAGGACAACTGAGAAGGAAAAGGTAGAAGAACCAATGAATAATTATTTTCTTTAAATAAAATATGAAATGCAAAAAAACACCCCAGCAGGCTAAACTTCAAGTATAGTTACCTTGGCCAAGTAAATAGCTGTAATTCAAGATTACACAAATTAACTTCTTCTTCCTTTGTTAAGTTGTAAAATGATATATACAAGCCCCAGTGATTTTTGGTCCTACTCCCTTTACAAACAGGTAGAAGCAGCTAACCTGGAGCAGGTGAGGGTGCTGGTGCCCTGGGTATCTGAGATAACAATTTCTCCTGCTGTGCTTTCTGAGCAAGTTCTGCATCCCACTCTTCAAGTTCTTTTTCAAAACGTTTGTTGTCTTCCTTGACATAATCCCTTAGATCAGAAGGCAGCGTGTCCATTCCAACAAGGATCTGTCCCGTTTCTTTGTTAAATTCATCTGTGGTAACAAGAAATGTAAGTTTCAGAAGAAGAAAGAATAGGACAAAAGAAAGTAGAAAGTATGTTCAACAGATATCCTCAAGTGAATTACCAGAAATGTACAATGTAACACCAAACCCCCAAAACTATATTAATTTTAAGTGGTTTTACTATCTGTTGAGCACTCTATGTGAACATTCAGAGAATAGTCACAAACCCCCCACCACTGCTTGACTGTATCACTGCCACAGAGAGCTGGACACAACTAAACTTCCCAAGAGAAAAGGGGAAGGAGAGTGGACCTACAGGAATTCAGAAAGCCAGCTGATAAGAAGACCAGCTAAATTGAGTAATCCTCCTTTTGCTTTGAGAGTGGTCTCTGCAGGGGTATCCCAGATCCCAGGGATCCACCAGCTGTAATTGTCCTGCACTGAGCAGCCCTCAGACTCAACAGGAATGGCACAGGCAGCCTACAGGGCCCAAACACTCTATGGCTGCAAGTGCACTACTGACCTGGCAATCTAGGAAGGTCAAGGGTAATATTGGCTCGCCTTTAAAAACTGAAAAAATGAGCACTTGAGCCTTCTGCCCTATGACATAACAGGAACCTGAATATTTTCCATGACCTATTACTGAATCTCTGGACAGCTCCCTTGCTGCCATTATCAAAAACTTCGTGCTAAGGGATCTCTGTCGTCTCTTCAAACACTTCCATACAAAGCCTTATAGCTGCATAACCTGAGAAAAATTTCCTAATCCATGTATTAGTTAGGTTTGATGTGTGGTTGGTAGGGCTAAGTTATTCACATTTCAATTTACTGCATAAGCTTTCAAGTTTCCACGCTCCAGTAGAGTGCATCAGAGCTCTGAAGCTTAGGGAAAAAAGGCAGCTACATGAGGATTTTAATGTCAAAAGGCCCATTTCTCTATTTCCATATTTCTCTTCTAATCTGGAGATAAACCCTCCAAAATTCTGCAACCACTTTTCTAGAATGTTTACAAATTAGCTAACAGTTTATTTTTTTAGCTTAATGACATTGAAACACTGGGATTATCTTTACTGATCTAGAAGTTGAACAGCAGTTGTTCCACCCACAAAAACAATCTAACAATTAGGAGCAGGAATAAAACTTTCAGTAACTATTAAAAACATTTCAAAAATCTGGAAATCCATCTGAACAAAGTTTGCTTTACCAGTGTATTCAGCTATTCTGTATCATGCAGAATCCATGTGGATAACATTACCTTGTATCAAGTATTGCTCCTTGTCATTGATATACATTAAACAATATGCACTGGCATTCCTGTAACCACCAAAAGAGTCCCGTTCCAACTCTTCCCAAGTTGACTTTGTCACAGAAATATCATTATATTTCATCCATCTGTTTTGGTGGTGGTCATAAATATATGCCCAGTAGTGTCCTGCATTTGCTTGACCCTCATGAACTAGCACAGCATGCAACCTATAAGGAACCTTAAAAAAACAAAACAGAAAATAAAACAAATGTCAAGCCCTCCTTGACACCATTTAGTTCCTATCGTATGCCAGCAATAATTGCTACATGAAATAAAAGTAACTGAAATAAAGTTAATCAGGATCAAGACACAACACAAAGGAAAAAGAAGTAAAACTAGCAGCCCACTAAGCATAAGGACTTGGAACTATGTTACTTACCACTTCCAGTTACAGGAGATCTTAAAAACACTAGTGAGTCTACAACATAAATGTCTACTCTGCTGTCTTCACTGACAGGCACTGTCCTTTCTTAATTCCTTAATATTCCTACCTTCACTGTATCTACCAAAAAAAATCCTCAAATAAGTCAGCCTTGACTGTCTACGATTTGCTTCAGTTCCGACCTGGCAAACCTGTCAAAAAGTCTGGAAAGGCACATGCAAATTCAAGGTAATAAACTCAGTGTTTTCTGTGTGATAGTAAGGAATTTATTTAAATTAATATCTGTGAGTTAAATATTTCAGTTACCCAAAAATAAAATTCCTACAGTAGACCAGGAATACAACTGTTGCACAGTATTTTAAATGGATCAGGAAAAGCACTGCAAAGTAAAGCATGGAAGACCTGAAGAGGTCCTCTCCTCCTCCTGAGGAAGATAGCAGTTTCTAGGATCAGTGTGAAAAGAATTCCAGGCTACATCTGTAAACCAACAAGTAAGAACAATGGGAAGTTTAGTTTCTACCTAAGTAGTTGGGAACCTGAAGGAGAGAGAGAGAGAGAAGCAGAATGAATGAGTTCTTCCTTACTTACAAGTCTTTTGAAAACATCTCAGTGATTAACTCATTTTAACCTCCTGGAAATAGCACATGCAACATAAAAGGGAAAACTGAGCTTCCCTGCTATGCACAGTGTGCCTGAATGACAACAGCTCAGCTGGGATGAAAAACCCAAAACCAGCTTGGACTGGTGTCACAATCTGGACTGAAGATAAACAGTCTCTTTAATTCAAGGTGTACTCAGTATTTTTTGCAAATACCGTTTGAGTACCGCCACAATCATAAATACACACATAACTGAGAAACTCCTTGAAGTTATTTTTAACCTGATCATTCTCTTCCAGGCTATAGGCAAGTGCTGGATATTTCGCAACTCCCCTTGAACTGTAAAGCTGAGTGACTGCACAGCAGCTGGAATCAAACAGCCTGTCATTCCAGAGACCAAACCACACTCTAAATCTCCCAAACACAAGAAGAATACACAGAAGAAATCCTGGCAAGTCCTTAAACCTGAATGCTCCGAGGTTTTTAGCATCTGTTATTAAACCAGTGTGAAAGTCTCCCTAAAATGACTGCAAGCCTGTGTATATGCACAAAAATGTATGCAGATTCTGATTTTAAAAAAAGGTGTCTAGACTTTGACAAAATAAAATTTCCTCACCCTAAAATCAGGCCCTAAAAATCCCCATTGAATTTAAATTTTTTTACTTAAAGCCATGCTAACTGGGTCAGTTTGCGGGTCCCCATCCTTTCCTCCAAGCCAGGAGAAGCAGCTGTCAGTCATCGACACTGAGCTTTCAGGAAGGCTCCCCACAGAGGTCTGTGACCAAGGGACAGGTGAGTTCAGTGCCAACAGGCATCTCTTGTGATAAGCCATTATATCAACAGTAATCAGTAGTACAAGGCAACACAAACATAGGTGGCATTAAACTTCTTAGTTTACACTTACTACTTGTAAACCAGGAATGGACTCCACCAACCCCATCCCATGTAGCTACAGAACAGGTATGTCAAAGCTGCTATATCCAAGATGAAATCCCACAGAAAAAACAGTTACATCTCTTTCCCAACAGCAAGTTCACAGAAGGAAGGAAATAAATAAGCAGCTGATGAAACACTCAATTCAGGAGAATGAAACGATAAAGATTTCGGGAATGTATTTCATATGACAATTTGACAAAAGTTTTATGGACTATTGTAGTCTCCTTAGAATCGAAAAGGACAAAAGGAGAAGATAAAGAGCTTCTCAAATAGTTCATAAACACACTAGGAAGGGTCCTGCAAATATTATACATTTGTCTTAAAAATGTGTCTGGTTTTATGTGCCTAAAACTTGACTTGAAAGAGAAAAGCTTTCAGTCCTGCAATTGTATTGTGCAGAGGGAAACATCAATACTGTGAAACTGCTCCCAGGGAATGGGGCAATACGCAGCTATCAAATGACCCAGAGACAGAGATAGGCAGGGAAAAGTAGACAGCTCTGTGTACCTGCCTCCTTCCTATTGTGCCCAAACAGCCACAGGGACAAACCAGCTGAGCTGCAGAAGAGCAGCTTCCCTTCCAGCCTGTGATTTCAGATGGGTTCAGCACCTACTTAGTGTTTTACTAAGTAATCTCCTTTTTCTTTTGTAATGACAGTTGACTAGTATATTTGCTATCCAGAGGTATTTCCTCCTGTAACACCTAAGCTAACACAGGTAGACTATTTGGATGCAAGTTACCAAATTAATTCATTTTACTGTTAGATGACATGTAGCCTGTGGCCTTCTTGATATAACACAAGTATTAAGGAAAAAAAAGTGCCTGCCAGTAGCAAGCTTAAAGAAAGTCATCTAGGCAAATCTGCCTGAAATCCTTAACATCAGAGTTCAGCTGCCAGGAACTATTACAAGCCATGTACAAAATGAAAACATACCTCAAGGAAAACTGTAAGCTGAACAGATCTTACTTGGAATGAAAATAGTTCTTTTTACTAACAGAAAGTAACAGAGGAAGTAATCCTTAACCTTAAAACCTGTCAGAGTGAGAGAACATGAGTATGTGAACATAAGAAACAGCAGAGAAGCCGTAACTCCACAGTAAAACATTCTAAAAACACTGTTCAGATTACACAGAATGAGAATTTCCTAAAAGACAGCTTAGACTACTAATCAAGGTTGTGACTGATACCAAATCTAGACAGAGTTTAAAAAAATCTAAACCAAACAACAAAAAACCAAGCCAACAACAACAAAACCACTCACTGGAATTAACTGCAAATCAAAATCAGGAGCCTTGAATTTCCATGTATTAGCATGGAAGTTGCAATACACAGTGGCATTAAGCAGCAAAGTAAATAGTACTTTCCTGTGTCTAATGCTTCACCACCTTAAAGCCATAAGGTTACTGAGCAATATGCGCAAATCAGGGCAAAAAAATTTTGTTGTATAAATCTGCATTCAGGTAAAAAATGGATCAGATAGAACATACTTGGGCTTTTCATAACAGTTGCTTGAATTTAAGCATGTCACCTGTAAAATACTGTAACTGTCTTTCATCTGACTGTGCACAACTAAAGGGCTTGCAAAACCCATTCTGACTTTCCAATGAAATTTCTCTAAACACTACATAATTATTGCATACTTGCTCTGTTTTCAAGCATGTAAGAACTTTTAAAAAGAGCCAAGAAGGATCTCTTTTCAATTATCTCATGCCAAAACCGTACTTACTTGGACCATTGTTTTGTCAGAGTACATCAATTCAATTGTCCGATGTATTCTAGATATACTTTCTTGTAAATCTGAAAGACAAAGAGAAGAAAGAACCTGTCTTCCACAAGGCTGTATAACTGCACACGGCTGCATCTTTATTTTATCTCACAAAAAGCCAAACAGGGGTGCGTTTCACACGTGGTACATCCATCTACATGCCAAACGCTAAACCTTCTTGGATGAAAGGTTTCCCCCCCTTGTACAAATCCTTTCCTGCAGCAAATGCATTCCCCAGTGTGTGGCATTACCTCTTGTGTCATTCTCTACTTCAGTCCTCCACCGATGCAAACAGCCCTCCAGGACAGACAGCTCCTCCTCCGTGATGTGCCTTGGTGCCGGATGCATCGGCAGGTCAGGTGGAATCCGTGATTGTGTGAATGGTTTATGTATTACTGATCTTTGTACAGGAGATGTGCTTGGGACATCTGAAGATGAAGGCCCCTGCTGCTCTATTGTGCTGCATTCATTCAAAACATGAAATATAAAAATTGAATCATCACATAGACAAACGAAAAGTTACACCATAAAAATAAGCTTTTCATCTGAAAATGGGTGTTTCAAAGGTAACAATTTCCTACCGTGCAATCCAGAACAGGTAACGACAATAGCAATATGAAATTAGTATGTAAATTCTGAAAGCTTTGTGGTGTATTACATATTAGCACAACAACATAGTTTGCTTTATCTGAAACACTACTGAGCAATTTCAAATCACGTCATACAAGTAAATAACAGTGGTTTGAAACATTCACAGCCAAATGGCAGAATGAGAAATCACAGCAGTTTGTCTTATTGCCCACTGACCATGAAATCCAATAAGCACGAATTTTCACTTTAATAACTTCTTCATGTGTCTTATGCCTAGCAGACATACCTTTTCTAATGTCCTATCTACAACTTATGTTAGCTGAACAGCAATAATGAAGGGACCTCTGATATTTATGGCACACTGGAAATGTGCTACCAACCAATCTAAATTTGTTCCAAACCACTCTAACTCGGACTGCAAAGCAGACATCTCAGGAGAATTCTGCAAGAGCAGCAGAGTAATAAAAATGAAGACTTGTTACTGATTTTTCTCTTCCCATCAACAAGATCACCTACATATATTACACTGCATAACAGGAATCTGAAGATCTTTCTTGCAAGACACTTAAATTTTACTTTGTGTACAGCATCATGATACAGCCTGAGGAACCTGGATTCTTCAAGAGTTTAGAAAGTTCTAAGAACATTAAGAGCTGAAAATGTCACTCCATATAACATGCTGTGGTGTTTCTACAGATGGACAAAAAAGCCAGAATATTTACATTTCTACACAACAAACTTCCTATACAGGACTTTGAACAAGGTTTATTACTTTTGATATTGCATTTTATGCAGGCAATGGTAACTTTTAGAAGTTTGTCTTCTTTTATCAGTCATCACGATTTCTGCTGGCCTTATATCAGTAAGACATTTGAAATCTTTTTAAAGTCCTTTTAGATTCATGTACTTCACTTCTCTGAACAACAAATTTAACAATCTTGACTGACTCAGAAGACAGAACTCTACTGTCCAAATACAATACACAAAGCTATGTTACAAACTGTTAGTGTCCACTTATCCAGTTACACTCTATTATTATAGAATTACTTAGGTTGGCGAAAACCTCTAAGATGATCAAGTCCAACCATTAACCCAGCACTGCCAAGTCCACCACTAAACCATGTCCCTCAGAGCCACATCTACACCTCTTTTAAATACCTCCAGGGATGGTGACTCCACCACTGCCCTGGGCAGCCAACCTTTGACAACCCTTTCTGTGAAAGAAATGTTTCTTAGTATCTAAATCTAAACCTCCCCTAGTGCAACTTGAGGCACTTTCCTTGTGTCCTGTCCCTTGTTATGTGGGAGAAGAGGCTGACTCCCACCTTGCTACACCCTCCTGTCCGGGAGCTGTAGAGAGTTATAAGATTCCCCCTGAGCCTCCTTTTCTCCAGGCTGAGTCTCCCCAGCTCCCTCAGCTGACCCTCATCAGAGTTGTGTTCCAGACCCCTCCCCAGCTCTGTTGCCCTTCTCTGGACACACTCCAGCCCTTCAATGTTCTTGCAGTGAGGGGCCCAGAACTGGACACAGGATTTGAGGTGTGGCCTCAGCAGAGCCCAGCACAGGGGACAGTCACTGCCCTGGTCCTGCTGCCACACCATTGCTGATACAGCCCAGGTGCCATTGGCCTTCTTGGCCACTTGGGCACAGCTGGCTCATGTTCAGCCACTGCTGACCAGCACCCCGAGGTCCTTTTCAGCTGGGCAGCATCTGCAAATTGACTGAGCGTACACTCAATCCCCTATACTGAGTTACTAGCTTAAATAGAGATAAAAACAACATTATTGGACATTTATGTCTCTGGTACTTTAGCTACTCTGCATTTAAAAAGTCAGATTATTAGGTTCCTGACAAACTTGGTAAAATATGTAAACTGCATGGCAGAAAAGGAGCTTAGCTCCCAGGCAAGAAGTAAAGAGATAAACAGCACACCAGAAACCTTGATGCTATGCAGCACATACACACTGCCCAATTCAGATTCTTAATACACATGGGAATCAGTGACCTCACCAGATTTTCTGTCTATTTAGAATTGTAGATGGAATTGGGCTGTGCTTGAAAATCGTAATATCGTTGTGAAGACATTTTTGTAAGTGCATGAGACAAACCCAGGTCATTAACATTTTTGTTTATTTAAGCCTGCCGTGCTGAAGGAAAAGAGCAGAAACTTTACACTACCCCCCTTAGGAGACGCCTGGTTTTATTGACCTGGTGAACAAAGCAGCTCAAAGTGCTCCCTCTCTCCCAGAGGCTGATTTGCTCTGGCCTCTGCCCCAGGGAGCAGGAGGCAGCCCTTACCTGGGGGGGATCTGTGGTGGCAGTGTGCCGCTGGCGGGGGCACTGGCACCCAGGTCATCCACGGGGGACGTGCACACCGGCTTGCTGGAGGCGAACTCCAGGGCATACTGCAGGACATCTACCAAGGGGAATCGTTTAGGACCAGAACCATAGCTTAAATATCTGTTAACCACAAAACGTATTAATGCCATGACTCACAGATACAAAACATAAAATAAAATAGAAAAGAAAAAAATTTTTTTTTTCTGGTTGACTGCAATTAATTAAATCAAGCCTTTCCTACCATGTTTCATGAATCAGAATTACAACACTTATACACAGCTTCCAAAAAAAGGGGAAAAGAAAAGAGATATAGAAAGGAAATCTCAAGTAAATAACTATATGCAAAGTGTATAATTGCAAAGAGTTATTCTATGTAGCCCATAATACTATTTGCATTTACACAGTTATCTATAGTACCGTTCTAATCTCTGTTGTAAAACTGTGAGGTACTCTTTGAGTCTCTTGATTTCATCTCGTTTAATTCTTGTTATTTCTCTGTTTTTGTGCATATACCTGTAAAACATGAAATTTAGAAAGTAGTGTCAGTCCATAGTATCCCAGCAGTGAAACTGAGTCTGTCCCCCATCAGCCATACTGCTTAGTGCTAATAAAAGCTCACACCCTCTAGAACCTACAACATAGCTCAGCATTAAAAAAGAACTGAGAAGAAAATAAGCCTTCCCTTCCACAACTTTCAGAAGATGCTTTTTCCCCAGTGTCAAAAGCTCTGTTCATATCATGGATGACAAACGTGTATTAGAAAGCTACTATTAGAGAGATTGTAAATTAAGTGGTTTAAGTAGCAACCACAGAGCAATACTCGTGTTTCATTAGTTAGGTTCACAATCAACATTCAGCAGCTAACTGAAAGCCATCCTGGTATTTCTGCTCTACAGAGAAACTGCATGCACTCATGCTGAGAATCGACTGCATGTTTGAAGAGTATCTGGAACACCATGAAATATCCATCTTGTCACTGTCTTTCCCAACTGGACCCACAAACAGTGTGATTTCTCAGAGTATTCTGCCTGTGTACACAAGTACCTATCAATAAATGAAAGTGGAAGCAGGTTTTTGACACAAAGCAGCAGTATGTCTTAAACTGGCATCTGTGTGTATTTTCTGAAACAGATGAAACCCATGAAAACTCTAACTCGTATAAATAGAACATAAATTTACTGTGATTTAAGTGAGCATGAAACACATCATCAACTTTAACAAACTCACAAGATTTATTTTATGTTCACACTAGGATTTTGTTGGTATTATACCGTACCTGTCTAGATACAAAATTGGAGGAAATTCTAATTTGTTGTGTATTTTCTCTGGTCTCCCCAAAGCCTGATTAAACTCAAATCTTGATAGCTCAAAAGTTAAGACAGGAGGAAGCTCTGTGAACCAGTGCTGGATAAAAAAAAAAACAACAAAAACAAACAGAAATCCCCAACATTAATGCCTTCCAATAGCAGAAATTCAGTAATAATGGCACAATAACTACAGTCCAACATAGCTGTGAGAGAAATTGGTTTTAGAGGGTGGGTCAGCATACATTTTCCAAAGTTCCCATCTTCTCCCTTCACTGTAAACACAGACCATTTGTTGCCCATGGTGCATCAGAGCTTTGCGTTCTGTGTTCCAGCAGAGGAGGCAGAAAGGCTTGTTCCACTCACATTTATCTCGCTCATATGGAAGTCGGCTCATGCTTGAACCTACCTGCCTTGCCAACTGTCCTGCTCTCTTAACTCCTCAGTGACATGAAAGGGCTGTTTACAGTTACCAAGTGCTCCTCCTGCTATAGTTCTCTCAGACTCAACTTCCTGATCCTTTCATTCACCTGGTATCATTCAAAGTTTCTAATAACCCCCTCTGAAACAGGATCAGCAAGTGTTTGACATTTCCTCCATAGTAGCAGCTTAAAGTTTCTACTCATGTCTCTAATCACTGCTATCATCGTCTTATCCCATTTGACTCGAACTACTCAATAGAGGTCTATCCATAATCCTCACTTCTTTTTTTTACATACATTGTTTCTCAACTACAATACAATTCCAGCTCCAGTTCCAGCACTGGAGATCTTTTTTTCCTCTCCGTTCTCAACCAGAGTCTACCAATTAACTAAGTTTTGGGTGTCCAACCATCACCTGAAGTTTCTCTGATTGCTGCAGACACTACTGACACATATTTGTCATCAATGCCATAGCCCAGATGTGGCATTTGACTCAGGGCTCACTTCAAGCTCTCCTATCCAGCCAAATGTCTTGAATAGTCTTTTCATACAATAACTGGCAAACAGCATTTTCTTCCTGAGCTCCTGGCTAAAATTCTCTTGAAGCAGGATCTAAATTCCTCAGGACAGGGAATGTCTCCTTTTTCTGTTCCTACATTAGCTCACTTGCTGACACCCTGCTCCATGACTGAAGCTTTTAAGCATCATGATAACAATACTACTATTAATAATAATAATAGTAGTGAACAAGCTAAATACCCCATTAGATGCAACAGTGGGAATAAGGAAAAAAAACAGAATGTTACTTTGAGGATCAGTTGAGACAGACCATGTTAAAGCTACAAGAAATTCAGAGTTCTTTAGTATTTCCAAACCTTCCAATGCACTGTAACATCTTTCAGGCATTATATTTAAACACAGCTACTAAAAGAAGCAGTATCACTATGGATTATTTCAAGGAAACAACCAATTTACTTCACCCTGGTAATTATGCAGCAATATTTTTCTAGAATAGGACTTAATACATTACTTTTTTTTGTTTTCCACCACTGTCAATCTGTCATAAGACTATTTCACTTCTATTTCCACATGCTAAAAAGCCAAGCTGACAATTTCACAGAACTCACAGCTTAACCGTATAGACCTGTACATCACTATCCTGCTGTTTCCCAGTTTCCCAAAATTACAAGTTACAAAAGCTTCAAAACCAAAACAAAAAACCCCACAACACCCAAGTCTGACAGTTTTAGTCAAGCATTTATAACAGAACTGACATTTTATGCATGAATACAAACAGGTTTTAACTGCAAAACAACCTTTAGTTTGTCAGATGAACAATTGTGCTCTTGTAGCAGGTACATACAAGGTTTCACCTTGCATGAAGAAATCAGATTTGGAATTTTACCAGGAAATTATGAGATTTTGTTTTCTTCAATTTATATTTCAGGAAATATGCTCATTGTAAAAGGGATGCTATAAAACACTTGTTGTAAAACCCAAAATTGGCACCAGAACTTCAGACTGGAGGATGATTTCAGGGTGCGTCACTAGGCTTCACAATTAAACCCTGTGTGTACTACAATATGATTAAAGGAAGCAAAATTTCATTACTGCAAAAGATTGACATCAAGGAAGAAATTATACCTGAACTTTTTACGTAAGTAGAAAAAAACCTCCTACAATTTCACATCTTTAAAATAACCGTGATGAAACATGAAGAGCTGTGTAAAGAGAAAGTAGCTCAGCCTTCACAGGCAATGATGATTCCCCTATATACAGCAGGTGCCATGAACTGTAAAAACCAGACATGAAACCCAAAGAAAAATAAAGGGTACTACAACAACATCCCAAGAGAAGTCCACAGAAGCACTTAACTCACCTCCTGGCCAGACTTTGCAGAGTTTT
The DNA here is from genome assembly GCA_013399875.1 of Gymnorhina tibicen. Taxonomy (NCBI): domain Eukaryota; kingdom Metazoa; phylum Chordata; class Aves; order Passeriformes; family Artamidae; genus Gymnorhina; species Gymnorhina tibicen. Next base: position 747,383 of record VXAZ01005119.1, read on the forward strand.
CCGAATGGAGAGATTCAATTTCCCCTTCAATCATTGCAGCTTCTAGGCACTCATGCAGATCTTTAAAGCCATTAACCTGTAGTGGATACTGGCCAAACATTTCCGTGTTTTCAAATTTTTTACCTTCACATGAAAATTTAAACAGATAATGTTTTAGAAACAAACATTTACCTTGAAAAAAACCCTATCAATCCTAGGTCAATTGACCTAGTCTACTGAACAATACCCACATTTTCTTATTGAACAATTTAATTATAAGTCCAAAGACAATTTATGCAAAAATGTTGCTCAAACAATATTGAAAATTACTGTATTTTCCTCTTCAGCCCATTTTTTATATTGTTTTAGCATCTTTTGGTAATAAGCAAACTCAAAATTACTTGGCAGCACAGACGTATGGGTAGTTTTACACATATAAATCAAAGAAATATCCTATAAAGCAGATAGGAGCTTAATAACACAAATGTATATTGTATCAGCAAAGTCAGTGGAATTGCTGATATGAAAGAGATCTTTGTATAAGTACATTTTGCAGAAATAAACCACAAAAGAGAACATTTATGATTTCTGTCCTGAAAACAAGATTATAATTTGGTAACAGTGTATAAAGCTGTAAGTGCAAACATGAGGATAAATATGGGGGACAAGTGATTTCAACCTAGAATTTAAATTTATTTCAACCCAAAGTCAGTAACAAGTCTTGCATCTCCTAGTTTCTTTTCATTTATTTTATTTTTACGTATCTCCTCTGTTAAAATGAGAATGTAAGGGATGAAAAGTAGCTAAATGTAAAGGAGCAAGAATGCTAGCTACTAGCAAGAAATCTGCAGAACGGTTCTGAAATCTGACAACAACCCATCAGGAACATGTTCAAGGTCACAGAACAACCTGGAAGCCACTTAAAAAACTGTACCTGCTTCATTCAAATGCACAAGTCATTCATTTGGGTGGGGGCCAGAATCCCCAACATTAAAATGACTCAAAAATACTTTCATAGCCTCTTGGAAATAGAGAACAGTACAGTTCTGCAGATCTACTAACTACATACAGATAAGATAAAGGGAAGCTTGTTGTACAGTCTCTTCCTCGTTAACGCTCTCTCCAACACTGCCCTTGAGCAGGTTTCCACTGACTTGTTTTCCAACCAACTGTACTTTTAGGAGGGTGAGTTTTCCATACGAGAAATTGTGCAGAAGGAAATGTAATAATGAAGTTTTAAATTGCATTAAATGAATCAGAGAGAGCATGAGAGAGCAGCTCAGTGAAATACAGTATCTTGTTTTCTGTACACCGTTAGTAAGTGGTAACAGCGTCCTCATCATTTCTTCCAAGCATTTTCCCCTCAGCATTTCACCCCAGCTTCTGTTTTCATAACCTTCAGGAGCTGAGTGTACGTTCTTAGTGCAGCAGTCTTTGTGAATCACTGCAGCTCACTGCATTTCTCTTCAGTCTCGTACCTGACAAACCACTTGTCACAGACATATGTATGTGTGTTCTCCACATCTGCTTCTGCAGAAGCAGCTGAAGTGCTACAACTGCATCGGTCACCTGTGTGTGCTTGGACAAGCACTGAACAGACACCACCAGAGAAGTCCAAGTAAATTCTGATGCATACCTTCCAGTACACCTACAGCTAGAAATCGTCCATAAAACAACTCCACCATTGGGTTCTTTGGTTTCTCTCCATCCCTAAAAAACAGGAACCATGTTAGTGCACCAAAAAAAAAAAAAACCAAAGCTACAACCTTTGATTTATAAAACTATGATCAGACTATTCTGAATTCATTATAGAAATGTTGCCCATTTCACTGTTAATTTATTTTTGTACTTTCCTCTAATAACAATGATTCAGTTATTTGCAGGGAAAAGTATATTCTGAAAACTAATTTTCAGAAGTGTTTCATTCTAGGACAATCTATGCAAACCTATTCAAAGACTCAATTCATGAGTGCTTAAACTGTACAAAACCCTTGTAAAAACTATTTCTTGCAACTTGCTAGAAAAAATTATGTATTCAAAAGTTTCCAGATGCTCATTAATAAAAACAATGAGTATTTACTCCTGAGATGAGAAAGAGGAGGGAGGTTTTGAAGTATTTCAACTACAAGATCAAAAAACAAAATGGTATTCAAATAAAAAAAAGCCTAATTGATCATCTACAAACCATTTCTACTCTTTATATACTCTGGACATCATCGAGCTAGATTGCTAACATGAAATAAGAGGGTGAAAAAAGACAACTCACGGAAAAAACCCAAAAGTATTGACATGTATGGAAAAAAACAACACTTGAACTAAAACAAGCTACAGAGTCAAAATTTTTTCAGCCATACAGAGAAGTGAATTTTTGGTCATTTGGTCTGCTTTTCTCTCATCCAAATGTTCAACATGCAGAACTAGAAAAAAATCTTACCTCTCTTCTTCAGCTTTAATTTGGAAGGCGTCTTCTAGCCAATCTAATAATTTGTGTGTGAATTCACTAACGTCTTGCTGTTAAAAAATATAAAGTGATCAGTTCATGTATGTAACAGAACACAATGAAGTGTCACCTTACAAGACCTGTTTAGCAGAAATCCCTTCCCCTCCGCCAGCGTTCCAAAATCACACTGTGTCTAAGACTATGCCATGATTGTTTTTTTATGAGGGGCTCTGGTGTTCCTCAGCAGTGACACTGTCCTGTGATCCTTGTTACTTGGGCTCAGCTTTCACACCATGCTAGTCCAAAGGCATCTCGTGAATCCCATTGTTCAAACCCTTTGGTATCTAACAAGTGGGGACTAATATTACTTTCATCGAGCACTGAATTCAGTGTGCTATTGAAATTAAACACCTCAGCCACATAACCTCGTGGGAAAACAAAGCATCTGAAGAAACAAAATGTTTCTCAAAAAAAAAGCAGAATAGGCACATTATGATTTGTGTAATAACCCTGAATATTAATATTTAGATCCTCCAAACCAACATCTAAACAAGCAGTATAATAGGACTGTACCAGCCCTGGATGTACTGTTAGATTAGAAGAGTATTTTTCTTTCAAAAACCCCCAGACTTAGAAACTAAACTAAATTCTAAAGGCAAGAATGTTGAACTATTAGTTAATTTCTACAATAATAGGAAGAAAGTGCATTGAATAAAATAGTTCTGTTGTCTGGAATATTTTTTTTAATCTTTCTAAAAAAAGTAATTAGAAATCACATAATATTGTAGCAAAAGCTCAAAGACTATGATAATTACAAGTTGCTTTTCTGTGGACATTTTGAAATTCTGTTGGCCACTGTAAGTATTTCCTAATACACTACGACCATATGAAAATATGCATAAACTTGATTGAAAATACATGGAAATTACCTGTTGGGAATCATTTGATTTAAAAGCATCTTTAAGGATTTCAACTGCTCTTGATGGATCAACATATTTTCGCTTTGAACCAACTAAAAGAGCAAACAGGTACCTCAATTCCCGCATGAAAGGCAGATTCCTATGTTCCTGTATGTGAAGAATAAAAATATTTAACCAAGTGATAACAGAAATCCACTGTACAGAATCATTACCCAATAAACTGAGTGTATAACGCCACAGCAATATATAAGGGTACTTGTAGTACTACCAAGGTAGTGCTGTATGCCTTTTACTTGTCAGTTTCACAAAATAATGCAGTTCTCCGGCAAGAAAATTACATTTCAGAAATTAAAAGCTCCCTGAAATCATATCTAGATGATGCTGTTTGTCTTGAAACGGGCCTGAATTGACAACTGGACAAGTGGAGTTGCATTTAGGACAGAAATGTTTCTCTCAAGACTTACAAAGCCTTAAGTGATACACTGCAACAATATGCATTATTTTATTGGAATTAGTATTCCTCTATACCTCTAGCAGAATTTCTTGTGAGCCTACACACTATTCAGCACCTTTTTTAAGCTTATTTTTTACTGAAGACTGAATGTCTAAGGTCTACATTAACCTTTATTATTTCTCTTGACACAAGTAAAACGGCTTGCTCTCCTTTCTACCTAATTTTGAAGTACAGTTCATGTGACTATGACATTCTTTTTCTGGTTTCCAGAAGAGAAGAAATACTTTCTGCTTGTATAATGAAAAACAAATAAACTGAAACACAAATACCATTGATTTGATCACAGGTTACCACTGCTGTGGAGATCGGATATCTACTCCTGAGTAGACAGTTGGCAAATGCTTGTGAAATTAAACCCCATGTAATATCCACTCGTATTTAGAACAAAGTATCATTCAAAGGCATCAGAGATGTCTGATGCTGGTCAAACTGGAATTGCTTGATGACAAACTATTTCACATGCTCATCAAACAGCAGACTTGTTTAGTCACTCCTGTGTCAACCCAGTAGGCATAATGCTTTTTGTATGTAAAATCTGGTTTATATCAGCTTTAAAAACTGCACAGTGAATTCAATGTATTCCACATAATACCTAGAAAATACTTCTAGCCATGTAAATCTCTGAATTTAACTTGCTCTTCTAGTCCACCTTGCAGTTATAAACACCTGCCAGTTATAAACACTGTTCACAGGAAAGGCTGAAGACTTCACGTGCTACCCTAATTCAGCATTAAATCATCCTAATTTAAGAACAAAATCAGTCTCCCGTTTAGATACTTAAAGCACTATGTAACAACAAAAGAAGGAAACTAATTGCAAAAGTTGTATTTTTCTTGCTGTTTTCATAAAGTAATCTATTAAAATGAATAGAATTTCTAATTTTAGGTAACACTATCAAGATGCTTCAATACTGGTGATAATACAATAATAATATAAATTATTAACCACAGAATACTCTAGATCTTACCTTCTTTTTGTTAAATCTGAAGTACATAGACATTATTATAATGTGCATAGTACATTACTGATTACCCAAATTTACACTACTAATTTGGCTGAGTTTTAGCCATCCTTGTAGCCTTAGCTTGAACAACTGGCTACCAATGTCAGTAGGATTACTCAGAACAAATATCTACAAAGGCTACCAAAGTTCTCTAAAACTAGGGAAATCCTTGCTGCTTTTTGAAAAAGCTCCATTTAATGCATTAGACATGATCCTTGACGAGAACAAACCCCAAAATCTTCAAAATAAGGTGAGCCAATCCCCAAGATAAGATAATGAGTTCCACAAAAGGATTTGCACATTACAACAAAGAACTGATGAAGTGATCACAGCACAGCATACAGCTCTCACCTCTAAACCATCCTCTACATGAACCAACACAAAAAAATCCCTAAAATCAGTTTTGAACTAAATATTGCTTGAAAAGCTCATAATCTAAGACCATTCTCTATTTTATCAACTATCCTGCCTGCATAAATAATTTCTTAATATGCGTTGGAATAACTTATTATTATAAATGCTTTTAAAGCAGTCCACATATTTAATACACAGCAAACATTCATTGTGGCCCATCAGTTCACCAGGAGAATGAGAGAACGATAATAACAATATTATTATTAAGAGAATGATAAATTACAATAATATCAGAACAGGCGGAAGGATGTGCTAACCTGTAGCACAGTAACCCCCTCTCCTCTGGTAATAAAATGTTTCCTGAAGATACCACTGAGGCCAAAGATTTAGCTGGTCTCACTGTGTACAGGAAAAAGATCTGTTCATAGGACAGCAAGAGCTAAGAAAACTGGGACAGCAAAGAAGCTGCAGTAACTAGAGAAAACTACATTTGTTTTACAGAAAGAAACCAAGGAAGAAAATTATCTTCAAATTAAAAAGAGCAAGATCAAATCGGAGATTTTAAGTGTATGCCCAAATCCAGAAAATCAAAGACCAATTATCTGAGACAAATAGGGTGGGGCTCTTGTTTGTTTGGGGGTTTTTTGAAGTAAAAATTTATACCAATGACTTCTGGATTAAAAAGTTTACATGCCAAATTATTCATAGCACTTGGATTCAATATATTGATGGGAAAGAACAAACACCCTGCTCTGCAATATTCCCTGAAGTACAACCACATGCTTTAATGCTAAATCAAGAGATTGTCATGACCCCAGCATTAAACTCCAATTCCCACCAACTGGAAGAACAACAGGATGTAAACCCAAGTATTCAAAATCTGGGATTATTAAAACATGTCCCTTATTAGCATGGAAATTTGATCCTGGAGAATGTCAGTCACATATGGTAGTTAATATTAGAACAAAAATAAAAACAAAACCAAAACTAAGGCAAAATAGTTTTAAAATAAGTAAGCAGTTGGAAGTAAATTCCAGGGCTTTACTTTTTTTTTAATGTTAACTGGTAACTGATACTACAACTTTTAATCAATTTGCCTCTAACTGCCTTCACTTATAAAGAAATATAGGCACCGTATTTGGAGGCACGCATGGTTATATCTTCCATCTGTCTAAATTCCAACTAGTGAAGTGATCCCTTGTCCTAAATTCTCCCCAGTCCTTTTTCATCTGTAGATAAGACAGATGAGTACACCAAGTAACAACATTACTTCATTCTGGAATGAAAGGAGAGGACACAAACTACCGCCAGAGATTCTTCCAAGAAAGCCTGCAGAAAGCAAGGTCTCTGCACAAATCCATGCACTTGCCTGGTGTCACACCATTTCACACAAACCTATCACTGTCTGTCATGGTCAGAATTTCTACAATATGGCACTTTGGAACTGCTAAAGGCATTTGGCTGCAAGTGTCAATGCTTGGGCAAGATGTTCAGCTTCTTATTAGCTATTTCATACCACTTTTTAGATGCCAATTGCTTTTTACATGCTGAAAAATGAACACAGAATTTTTGAGTACGGAAAGATATTACTAATACAAATTATAATATGAAAAATTAAATAGTGGCCAAAAAGTCAATCTAAAAATAAAAATAAAAAATTTTCAGTAGAACTCTTTGGTAAAGCATGACTTATCTTTCTTATTATGATACACTGCCCCATCCCCACCTTGTGTTGGGAACACTACCCATGTTTTATTTTCACACCATCTCATGACCTAATGCAAATACACTTTCCTACCAAAAAAAAAAAGTGACTTCTTGCATTTTGAATGTGGTGGCGAAAGAAGGGGGTAGGGCAGGAGAGAAATTATCCAGTCCTGACCGAACATTCAACTTCCCTTTTATGGTACATACCCAGAGATTTAGAAAATGGACACTGTCTTCCCTTAGTCTGTTTTCTTTTGCTTCTCTAATTACAGCTCTTACTTTTGCTAGTGAACATTCCAGACAAGCCTGAAGGGACAAACAACTAAGAACAGGCTGACAACACACTTCCTTCTTTAAATCTGACAGAAAGGGGCAACAGACAAAAGTCTAATTTACTGTGAGGGTGGTGAGGCACTGGCACAGGTTGCCCAGAGAAGCTGTGAATGCCCCATCCCTGGAATTGTTCAAGGACAGCTTGGATGGAGCTCTGAGCAACCTGGGATAGTGGAAGGTGCGCCTGTCCAACAGGGGTTGGAACTAATTAATCTTTAAGGTTCCTTTCAACCTAAACCATTCTATGATTCTAATTTCTGGATATGCAAAAATTCATTGCTCCTTAAGTCCTTGCTAAAACTCAGGCTACCAAGTGTCTTCACATTTCATACAGCCACTTCCTTTTCCCATTTCTTCCTTTCCATTTCATAGCATAGAAACCAAGGGGCCCCCATTATATCTCTCCTCAAAGGATGCCCATGAAGGAAGAAAAACTGGTCTGTTTTGTCCCTCACTCCATGACCATTCCCCCTTGCCATTCTGAAGTCACAAGAAACCTAAGCCAAGGCCCTCCCCTCCCCAGTCATATATGAGTACCAGGATAAACATGAGAAAATTCATGCTTATAATCACCTCCTGAAAAAGCCAGAAGAGACAAGCTAATAACCAAAAGCTCAGTTTCAGATCATGAGTGGGAGGGAACTGGAATAAAATACATTTGCTAAGACAAGCTACACTCACATGAGAAATGTTCTACCTCTCTCAGCACCCTGCCCCATACTCTGCTGGAAGGCTGATGACATTTATGTAAGATCCACAACAGGAAGCTCAGTGAACTGTTGATTGGCACCTCTAAAACCCACATTGATTTGAGCTAGAGAACAGTGCAAAATTCAAGTACAAGACAGAAATGCCTTCATCAGCCACGAGGGGAAGTCAGCTTCTCGTTTTACCTTTTGGTTTCGGGGCAAATCTTGAGCATTTGCAGGAGGATTGAAATTCAAAACTAGTCTTCGAAACTCCAGTAGGTTAAATAATGACTGAAAAGAAAAAATTAAGAAAACCTTTAAGCACTTCTACAAGCAATACAAAACTCTTCCAAATAAGCCTTAGTAAAACAAATGAAGTGTTAAGCATATGCAATGTTAAGTTCTATTTCAGAAGGCAGATTATTGCTAAACATATTTTCACCAAAAGACAATTATTTTTGCCAAGAAAACAGCGTAATAAAAACGTATCTCTGCACTTAATCATGTAAAAGGAACAATAATTTTACATGATAGGCAAATTACGTTTTACAACAAGAATTTTATTAATTGTATAACTGTCAGTTTTCAAATTGACATGAAACACTGTTTAGCCATCTAAAATTCATCTTGCAGGCCCTCTATCTACTCCTCAGTGCACAGAGAGTACATCTCTGCATATGCAACTTAATTCCACTTGCAATTAGCTGAACATTTTGCATTCTGTCCTCTCCTCCCATTCCTATATGATTTGAGGGATGCACATTAGAGTGAGGAAATTGGGTTATACAGCTTTGCAGGTAAGAGACTGATAACACTCCCATTTTATGGACACATGAAAAGACAGGTGTCTGTCTGTCTAGGACATGAAAACAGGTGTCTGCAGGCACACCCACCAAGAACTCCACAGTGTAACACAGAGCCTGGAGCCAAGAGACTACAAGAGCAAGATGACTCTCGGCTGCAAAAAAGAAAAGTCCAAAGCATTGGCTGAGAACTGGAGGCCTCAGCACTTACGGAACTGCATCACTGCTTTTCTATACAGACAAAAAGCATCTTAACTAAAATCACTTCATTACAGAAGAGCATTTTGATGAAGACAGGGTAGCAGAAAAGGTCTGAAGTACCTTAAACATGCCCATCAGAGAAGCACAGGAAAGATTTGCCTTCCTATTTGTACCTTCTTGGGCTTACAATCTATAATTAACTCTCCTCCCACTGCATCACATATCTTAGCTATTTGTTTTGGAAAGGCAGAGTTTGCTTACCCCAGCAGTAGACTTTGATCCCAGAACTTGTCCTACCCATGTAAAGACTTAAGTCACAGATCGCAACAGGTTTAATAGGTTTTCAACTCCACAGTGCCAAGCAAGTGAAACGCAAATTGTGAAGAGGCTCAGCACTTATTCCAGTAATTTAGAACATACTGGTAGGAAAAAAAAAGTTGTGAAAAACTGCCATGTTCCTGACTCTCCTTGTGAAAGAGCCTGTACAGAGCCTAACCTTTTCCCATACCCCACAGTATGCAGCATCCCCAACAAAATGAAGAGACTATCATTGTTACACTTTTTTTTAGATTTAAAGAGTATCAAAAACATCAGCTGAAAAAAGACCTTTCTGACCTTGCTGAATCAAGGCAGACAACTGAGTAGTCAAATTTTTTTCTGTTTTGCTATTCAAAATACATGTTCCCCTTTTATCCATCCTTGCAGAGAAGGGCGATTAAAACAGAGTCCTTTGTTTACTTACTCAAAGCACAGAAAATGTTAATATTTAATTCAAGTGTCAGTCTAGAAGCTGATACTAATTGAAGTTATGTCTCATGATGTAACAGCATTCCACTGGTGGGCTCTTCATCAAGCAAAACATAGCAATGTTTTATGTACAAAATAAACCAGCTGCTGAAATATAATGTCCAAAGGCTGAATTCTCTCCATAACTAATCCAAGTGCCATCAAAATGCCAAGCAGCTGAGCAGGCCAGTTTCATAATACAAACACACAAATTATGTACAGAAAACTGTAGTCAAGTTTAGCATTTTTGCCTGGCATTCAATCCAACAAGTTTCTTCACAAAAACTCTGTTTCTTTAATTCAGAACTCTACTGATCACAATTCCATGCTTTCCGACTGACCTGAACAAACCTATCTGTGCAACCTGCTAAGAGTAACTAAGAGGACTGTCCAACTTTCTCTTTTCTTCTTCAGCCTTGTACTATTCAAAATTTCTTATGCAAGATGTTTCGTTATTAAACTTCTCTCCAGCGCAGGTTACACTGTGCATGGTTGTTTTGAGATGCAGCAGAACCCTCACAGTTCATCTGCTGCCAACACCACTAACGCACACAGGACAGTGTCATGTTGTACCTCTCCTATACTGAGCTAAATCAACTCCAGGAAGCTTCTACCTTCATTAAAAAAAGATAATTTCCCAGTCTAAGTGTAAACAAGTGCCTGAAATCAACTATTTTTGTGCCTGAAGTACCTCAATGAGGAACCTGTAGTTCTTCCTGAGGTAAGGAGATAAAAACAAGCTCACCTAAGCCCAGCAGAGACCTCCAAGGCCAACCACCCAAAAGCCCAGAAAGGGGAGAGGCAAAACTATTTCCAGTTTGCTAAGCCAGCTTCTGGGCAGGCTCCCTGCACCCAGGGTAAGTGGCTCATGAGGCAGAAGCTGCTCTTCTGCAGCCACCAAGAGACACAGCAGAGACTGTCCCTGGCCCGAGTGCCACTCACTGGCCCCAGCCTAAAGCTCCAAACACATTTGCTTTCCAAACACACTGCATGGAGCAGCACCTCACCTCTTACCCACTTGGCTTCAGCTGCACAAAGGTGTCAGCAGTCCCAGTGCAAGAAAACAGGCTGGATCCAAAAGGTGGATACTTCACACCTACTGTCCTTGATCAAATACCTTTACAATTTACTAAAGTATGCAAAACTTATGCATGAAACAAAAAACTCTCTCTACAAGGTGGATTTGTGGGGTTTTTTTCCCCAGCGTACTTAAAACATTTAAAAGCTGTCATCTGGAAACTTGACCAAGCCAAGCTATGTTATACCAATTCAAATTACCATGAAAATCAACAGATTTTTTGAATACTGCCTGTCAGTTTTGGGGGGTGAATGAGACTGTAAAAGTAAATGAGAATAAACAAGAACAGAAATCCAGTGTCAGTTTAAGGCACTCACACCAACAATGCTGAATGGCAACAGACATATTGTGGCTTTCCCCTGCTATCAGTGGTTATGATGTATCTTCAGTCATGCCAGGGAGAACGAGGTAGAGTTGTAGCTTCTATACTTTAAGATACTCAAACATTCACTTTTCTGAGTAATGTTTACTTATATAGAGTCCAAACACAATTTCTGAATTTAAGTTGCCTTGGTTTCCCTTATAACACTCTGCTCATCTCTTTCCCCCCCCCCTTAAAGTCCAGGATTATCAAACATTGGCAAAATTTAGGTTGACTGAGTAAAGGATTAATTCTTAACATTCAAGAACTGTGATGCTGCATTAATGCTGCAAGAATATAAATTAGTCAGCATATTACATCTATAAATGCCTGGCATGCAACACAGGTCATTAAAAGCCACCAGCAGAGTCCTAAATTAATAAAGTTACTGACACCAATAACACTTAAAGAGTAGGAAAACACTACTTCTGAGTCTAGATAAAAGATGACCCAACAAGCTGCTGCAGAAAGCTTTGGATGGGCTCTCTGATGGATTCTTGCAAGTTTGTAAGCACTGGGCACTAAAACCAGCTGTTTCACTAACAGATTGATGAAAACATTTGGTTCTCTTTGACTACCAATTTTGTATTTGTTTCCAGCACTGAGAAAAAAAAACAAGAAAAAGGCAAAAAAATTGTCCACAAGAACTGTGCATTTTTAATATGCATCACCTCTATACAAGTTTCTGTGAAATCTGAAGTTCCTAATACCATGAACACAGACAGCTTCCCATCGAATTTGCAAAGGTTAAGCTTAGAAGGACAGAGGGAAGACAGAACAGAAGGAAGAGACCCAAAACCTAAATATATCTTACTAGGAGAGCTTGAAAAGCAGCTCTTGTTAAGGAAAAAGAAAAGCATGCATTCCTACAGAGCTCCTTAACAAATTCCTTTAGGTACTGGCATTTAGCTAAAGCATGATCTTGTGTAAGTTGAAAACTTAGATGTATTAGCACATCACAATACCCATTTTCCTCATTTAGTCATCTGGTGCCTTTTATGCATTTCCAATTTGACATTTATTTATTTCATTTTTTATTTAAAGACACAAAGCCAAGACCATATCTACCTTCATTTTGTGTAACAAGCAGAGAGCAATCTTAAATAGTGAATACATTATTACTGTTCTAAAAATAGAAAGCAAAAATAGAGCCCTATGTCATAAAGTATATTATTTGGAATAGTTTGCCTTTGCCAACTTGACAAATTAGATTTATGTTCTTACTTCACTTTATAAACAATTTTGGTGGTTTAAGGTATATAGAGCCAGCTTTAGTAGGGGAGATTGGCTATTATTAGGGTTAACATTTTATTCATGTTAACTCAAATCAAAGAAAAACACAGAACTATGAAATATATGGTCCTACCTGTGTGCATTGCCATGCTTCCTCCAATAGAAAAAAGCACTTGAAATTTACCAGTTATCAGTCTTTGAACTGTTAAGGTTAAAAGTAAAAGTACTCCTAAATTTTACACAAATTAGTGATTTAATACTCCTGCATGTCTCCAATTGAATATTAGCGTCCAAAGCTCCATATTGCAAAAACATGAGCAACTTCACTGACAGCTGAGTCCAGTTCTCACCAATGTGCAAGCCTTTTGGACTCTATATCCCTGTATCTTGAGAGAACTGTGATTATTCAGCCTGAGGAAGAGAAGGCTTCAGGGTGACCAATTGTGGCTTTCCAATACCTGAAGTGAGCCTACAGGAAAGATGGAGAGAGACCATCCTGGAGTGACAGGACAAGGGGGAATGGATTCACACTAACAGAGTAGGTTTAGATCAGATATTAGGAAGAAATTCTTCACTGTGAAGATGACAAGGCACTGGCACAATGGAACACTGGAAGTGTTCAAGGCCAGGCTGGATAGGGCTCAGAGCAACGTGGTCCAGTGGAAGGTGTCCCTGCCCATGGCAGGGGGTAGGAAGCAGATAATCTTTAAGATCCCCTCCAACCCAGGCCATTCTATGGTTTTAATTTGGGAGAATCAGTTCTCTCTCCTCTTTAAGGCTTTCCACACTTTTTCTATTATTTGATTTTTTTTTGTTCCTTTTTGGTTCATATTCTTGACTCTACTTTCTCACAACAAAGTCCATAAAGTGGCTGCTTGTTGCTACTGCACCAGTTGCTCTGTTTGGCACAACGCTACCTTCTGCCCTGCTCCTCCTTAAAGCTTACTCTAACTTACTCTGGGGTTGTCTCCCAGTCCACCTGTTTGTATCTTATTCCTGTTAAGTGGTAAATCCTGTTTCCAGAATAGAGACTAATGACAGGTATGAAGAAAATTAGGAAGTCACCCACAACATAGTTTTGTGCTTCTTTATATACACTGAGGATTTGGCACAGTCCAAAGCTTCTCTCACATTCTTTAGAAAACTTCATGTAAGGAAGACAGAAGGGAAGTGAGGAAAGCAGCTTCAAAGCTGGGACTTGAGCAGGTTCCTGTTCGAACTTCACTGTGAAAGTATAGGAAGAGGAGTTTTCTTTTTCTCTTCCCCTCTGAAACAAGAACTCTTACAGACAGATATGGCACTGCCTGATGGCTGAACTTCAGCACAACCACCCCACATGCATAGTGGCAGCAATCAGGAAAACATTTAGCAGTTTGAGAATCACAGATTCAATCCCAGGTCTCAAAAGTTTTGGAAAGTACCTCTAAAAGGCCATTTTACTTACAAACAAACAAACAAACAAACAAACAAACAATTAGCTTTCCAAACTGCTGAAAACCTATGTATGATATGCAGTTTTAAGCTATCACATCTTACATCTCCAAAAGGCTGAGGTGTAACATGGAACAAGATGGAAAACAGCTTGCATACTGTTGGAGCTAGAAAGTCAAACTAAGACCTCTAGAAGGCTTGGGTTAAGTCAACATTTTAAACAAACAGCTCACCATGGCATTACCAGCCTGCATTTAGAGAACGTTTACTTGTTTATAGCAACAAACTCAGAACATTACTGCAATTCAGAAGACAGCTAACTATGATATGTGTCCAGAAGAATTCACTTTATGCTTGTGTCTTGGCACATACTAAAAATGCCATTCAACCACTCCTCTATTACATGGTCAAAGCAAGAAAAAAAAAATCTGTTAGGACATAAAATAACAGCCAACATTTCCTTACATGGTTACAAATTTTCAACTTCTTGCGTAAATGAAGTGATGTAAACTTAAATAACACATCTTAACTATGCATCCTGTATCCTTTATTTTAATTAAATGAGCAACTATTTATGAGTCAAAGTGAAAGCCATGATCCATTAAAGCTTTCCATACCTTCGCAACAAATTCTGCAATATCACAAATCATTAAATATAAGGTAAGAGTTTGAAATATCACACAAGCAACCTGAGGGAACCAGAGACTACAGAAGCACAAAAAGCAGGAAAAGGAATACCCTGTCAGCAAATATCATAGGATGACTGGATTTGGAAGGGACAGGTTCACTTTACAGGGAAACAGAGGGAGTGACAGAGGAATGGAAAGCAAGAAAATAGATTTCCAACATCGTTATTCCTCTGCCCATGAAACTCTACAGAACAGTTTATATCTATATCTGTTCCACAGTGAAAACAGTGTAAAGAAAATATTCCAGCAATGACCATTTTAACTGCTATGGGGATTGAGCACTGAATGTTCTTCAGCCTACAACCTTGCACCGCGTGCCCAGGGAAGCAAGGGACTCGTGTACAATGTATATATGTGCACATTTAATTATATAATCCCAGGCTTTTTGGTATTAATGCACTACCACATCATCCATCACAATCCTTTCCATTCATCATGACAAATGAGAAAGATAAAATAATGTAAAAGTTAGATACTTGTGGTAGGCTGCTTTAAAGAAGAACAATATTGGTCAGAACAGTAGCTGAGCCACCAACTGGGAAGAAAACACTTGCTTGATTCTCACCCATCAAGCTGGTTCACTTCGTCCCAGAACTAGAAGTCTAGGATCAAAGGAGATCCTAACCCCACATATACTGACACCAGGAAAACAAGAAAGCTGCTCCCAAACACAGTGCAACAGAGTAAAATGCCAGAAGTGGTGTTAGGACCCTGAAAATAAAAGTTAAAGAGCACCATTGAAGATTTATGCTTGTTAACTTCATTCAGCAAGCTATGCACTTCTGGGGAAGAAAAAAATCTCATCAGACTCTGACAGACTCACAGAGAAAAGAGTGTGGGGATGCCAAGCCCCAGCTGTCCTGTTAGGATACCTCATTTAGTAAAGGGAGGGGCTGCAATCCGGCCCTCTGGAAGTCATGAGACTGGGGGAGAGCGCACATGGTACGTGAGGAATGGGACTGGAGAAAGGGAGACAGCAGCATTTACAGTACAGTTTTCACTGATTCCCCACGCACTTTCCTCCTCCCACAGAAATCTGTCTTGGCACACTGAGTCTGTGACATTCTCTAAACGACCTGGGCATCATCTCCCATGGCACCTTTTCCACAGGGCAGGTCCTGCCAGGACATTACTTCTTGCACATGACCAGAACCCTACTTGGGACTCCAAAAGATAGTCTAGTGCAATGTCTTAAACCAAAACAGCTGGGGGAGAACTTGCACAGGCAGCAAGCTCAAGACATGACTCCAACAACACATCCATGTCCTGTAAGTTACTTGCCTTCTACATCCCACGTCCTGCAAACTCTTAACTTGTGCTCAGCATGACACAAAGGAACCGCTCCACAGGCTCCATAATTTATTATTTCTAAGCCATTTCCAAGCTATAAACTCTTACAGTCAAGAAAACTGTGACATTACCTTTTCACAAGGGGGCCACTAAAATCTACTGCAAAAAAGTAAAAACATACAGTGGTATGTTTGTGGTTTGTTTCTTTTAAGAACTTGATGTCTTAAGTTCTGTTTCAAGAGCAGACATATGTAGATACAATAATGAGAATTTTTAAAAATTAGTAAATAAACAACACACAACCAACACAGAAATATTCTAAAGCCTCAAGATTTATGGGTCCTTTTATAAATGCTCATCTAACTAAACAGTAGCAAAAGCATGCATGGGTGAACTCCTGTCCCAAATGCAAGTTTATTACAAGTTCAAGAAGAGGTAGAAAAATCATTGAGGAACTTGATTCATTTCTTGGCAGGTGAGGAAGAACTGAACATGATTTAATACAGTTTTGTTTCGACATATTCTCTTGGGGACTCCGTTTTAAATTCATGTTATTATCAAGTCAGAAGTCCTCAACAGCAGGGCAGATTTTTAGAAGTTACGCTGTGGGAAAGAAATATTACTGTTCATTCTAACGCTGCTGAATGTAACTGTTGAAAGCAAAACTTTGTTTTGGAGCTCTCTGAAGAGAGACTCCCCTCTTCACCTGCAGAAGAGGATCACTTCCACATGTGCCTATTTCTCTAAGGCACAAATAAATACAGGTTAATGGCAACATTTCCAGCAATATTTGAATCTTGTTAGTTTGCTGTCACTCACTACAAACGTCTCTTGAGGATTTCATGCTCTTAATGCAAATACACAAACCATTTATGACTGCATTTCCCTAAGTCAGTTAACTGGTGCCTATAAAAAACATACAGTGCAAAAGGAAAGCATCAAAATGTCAAAGTATATTTTTTCCTTAACAAGTACCCCTTAAATAGAAGGAAGATTTTTCTTTCTTCGCAATTTAATTTTAGATTATATTACACAATATATCATTGTGACTGACAGTAGTTAACATTTAGATATTGTTGACCTATGTGATGTGTCAGGTTACAAAAGCCTCCCAAAGAAAGCAAGAAAATACTTCTACATAGTCAATGCAACCCAAGTAGTCAATCTGCCCTGTGGATAAATAAATATGGTATTAGCTAATGTTCTAAACTAACATGCATTAAATTTCCTGGGATGGTTGCTTGAAACATAAATCTTCCTGGCTGACAGATAATATTAATAACCTAAATTTTCAACCAACTGAAGTTATAAATCTTTCAATGGTTTGCTTGAACTACATTCCATAGACCTAACTCCAGAAGTTTCACTATCTTTTAGGATCAAGCCATTATAATTCCAGACACCACAGACTTTCACATGGTATGGCTGGTGACCATAAGAACTAGCTAGGTCTCTTCCTAATCTGTTTTCAAGGTATAAAGTTGCACACTGGGTATAAATAACATGAGATCATAGGTCTAGCAAAGGTTTTTATGTTCTCTGCCCTCTGCTCTTATCTCTGTGGTTATTGAATTAAAAATTCAAGTTTCCATGAAAACATTTATTTAAAGATTTGCAGTTTCCTATATATAAAAGTCATTTACAGAAATGCACATAACATATAAAATCAGTCATCTTTAGATTTGGTACTACTAGGAGTATAAAATTTGATTACACAGTAGAGAAGATAGAACAACAAGTCATATTATCTCCATAAAGATCTTAATGGAAATAAATGTTTGCTTCTGTTAGGACACAGAATGTTTCTGCTATTGCAAAAAGAGCTATGCATGAGATTGAATAAGGAAACAAGGAGAGATGAACAAGGGAAACATCAAAAGATCTGCAGGAACACAGAAAATTCAAATACCTGTTAGATTACTAAATTCTTAAAGAAAATAGGCCTAAGAACATAAAAACTTCAGTGGGAAGTGGGGATCATAGAACAATTAAAGAAATCTTTCCATTTCATTATACACAGCATTACCTACATGCAACCTGCAGGTAAGTAAATCCTCCCCGTTAAAAAAACAAAACCAAAGCAAAAAACCAAAATGACCACAAACAAAACCAAAAACCTCCAAGTCAAGCAGAACACGGATAACAGTAATCCAATTTATGGAGTCTACTGGGATTTCAGAGCAATTTCTGAAGAAGTCATTCAACAAAAGCTTTTAACTAAGCGCCAGTGAGGTGAGATGGAAGGTCCAGGCACAAACAAATAGGCAATCAAAAATTAAGAGAGGAGCAAGAGCCAACCATCTGTTCCAGCCTGAAGGGAGGTTACTGCAAATTCACGAACTCTGCGCTGGTAAGTAAAATTCAGAAGTGATCTAAAAAGGACAGCAAGTTTTCACCAGGTTTGCTCAGTAAAGAGATATGCAGTTTAGTAAAAACAAGAGTTGGCAAACATGAACTGACAGAAACATCATATGAGACTGAGTATCTATGTAACAAGAAAGCTAAATTCAAAACTGCTATGTGTACAGTGAGGTCCATGGTGGAAAGCAACTCTGGAATTTATAGAAAATGATGGGCACCAAACTAACTAGCATTATTCGAGACTTCAAATTTATAGCAGATGGTTCCATGAAAGTATCAGATCAACACATGAAGCAGAATCAGTTAAAAGCAGAATAAAACAATTAAGAAGGGAAGACAGAATGAAAACAGAAAATATTAGTATAGCATAACAGGGTAATTCAGCTCAGAAGATATTGATGGAAGTCTCTTGTCAAACCTCGCACTTGACCTCACAGGAGGTCACCTGTGAGATCAGACCAGGCTACTCAGGGCTTTTTTTCAGGCATCTTAAAACTTTCCAAGGTTTGACGGGCCCTGCAAAGCCTCACTGGGCAACCTCCACTGCCTACTTGTCTTCATGGGAAAAAATGCTTCTTATATCCAGGCCTAATCTTCCGTATCTCAGTGACTCCTTTTGCTTCTCATCCTTCTAAAAAGCCTGGCTCCAGTAAATCAGAAACCTCTTTTATTCTCCATGACTTTTCAAAAATGAGATAGTTGCCTTGCTAAGACTTTTTCCCACTGTCTCTGATCACCACTGGACACAGCTCAGTGGGTCCTGTGGACTTATATATGAGTCAAATTAGCATCTTGAACTCTACTATTTCATGGTTGCTGCAGTCAAGAGTACCCACATTACTCTAGTTCTCCCATTTTTGGGGAACAGCAGATTCAGCTGTGCATCGCCCCTAGTTGTCCCATCAGTGCTCATACCAAGAAGTGATTCCTCATATCCTCCAGAAATCTGGTTTGCCTGTGTCCTGCTGTGTTGGACCCAGCAAGGGTCAGGATGTTTATTAAATTTTCCCATGGGAACCACAGACTCTAATCCAGAGACTTTCAAGAAGGCTGTGTGCACATCCTCATCCTGAGGACACTAGTTTGCAGCAGACTAATCATGGTGGCACTTCTACCAGCCTCTTCTCTGATCCTGATCCACAGACTCTCATCTTAAACTATCACCTTGTCCCACACTAGTACCACACACATTTGAGCTACTCCTTCAGGAGGAATGCAGTGCCCCTCCTTGTCATCCCTACTTGTCTTTCCTGAAGAGCCTGTATCTCTCCCTCATACCACCCCCAATTCATAGCACACACATCTTAAGAGCTTTCCTCATCCCCCAACTAAAATGCTATTAGAGCTAGAAAAGATCTGGAGAACAGCAACAAAGTGGATCAGAGCTATAGAACAGATTCTACAGGTGGCAAATGCGCATCCATCCTGGAAAAAAGAGACCACTGAGGTGTTGAAACAGAGTAGGAAAGCAGCCCACAGAACTGTAATGGCAATCAACTTCTGTCTGGTCCACCAAGACACATGGAGGCTACTGGACAAAGATAGTGGGAGCCAGGTTCAAAAAACCACACAAAACCAAGGCAGTTCTTTATGCAATAGGAAGCACAGCCATGGAACTCCTACCCAAAGGACCCTATGGGTTCAAGAAGTCTGCAAGGTTCAAGGCAGACAAATACAGACAAGGGAGGTCCCCTGGGGTTTACCAACTAAATAAACTGCAAAGGATTAAAAAAACCTTCTAAGATAAAAGCAGCAGGAAGCTCAGGAGTGTTTTACTAGAGCAATATCATGTGTACTGTTTGTACTCCGCTGTAAGCATCCGCATTTGTGGAAATTGCTGGGCAGAACATTGATCTAAATGGACTCAGCCTGAAGTACAACAGCCATCTTTCAACAGCCAGTATGAAACTAACAGTATTAGTTTGCCTGAAGTGCTTCAGCCTGACAGTAATTTGTTAAAAATGGGTATTAAATATTTTATTTTCTTCCTCTCAAAACCTCAGACTACGAAAAGTTACAATACTCCGCATTTGTTTCTTGTAGACTAAAAATAAATTTCCCACTATTGTATTCCAGTTTCACCCCCAGTCTTCTGTAGGCTAAAATGCTTTTCAGTAGATCTACAGATTATTTACAGAAACATACATCTCCTAAAAGATGGATTCATAAAGTTTATGTACATCAATTACTGATATTAGAACATTAGCTCAGTAGGCAAGTTGAAGTATCTGTACTCATTTCCCTACTCACCCTATCTTTAAAAAAAAAAACAACACACACTGACTGTATTACATAGAACAATCAAAACCAGTTGTAATTGCATCCATATCAGACTTTCCCCTTCATTCTTCTTATGTTTCCTTCTTTGTCAGTTATTCCTCCTTTTACCCCACCCAGCTATGTATCTCCTTGCAGCCATTCGAGTAAGCACTCCATGACTGCAGGTGTCTCAGCTCCTCTACCTACCTCCATTGTCAGCCACCCACATTTTCAGTCATTTGCACATGCTCCTCTTAATATAAAAAGTCAGTTCCTCATCTGTAACCCAATTTTCCCATGTTTTTAGGCATCCACAATTGTCACTGATGTCAGCATGAGCTGCACACACCCAGGACATTCAGAGCGCCAACTCCTTGTCTTTAACAACTTCTTAATAAGAAACATTTAGAAGCTTCACTTAGATATGCTACCAGCAGTTTCTACACTTCAATCTGACTTATGGACAGATACATTAAGAGATACAATAAATAAGTAATGCCCAAAAACATCTCATGCAGTGGCCTAAACTTCCCAGGGAAAGAGATTATTATAAGCTATTCACTTAAAATGAGCTAACTCACCTCCCAATAGATACAATGAAGAGTGCACACAACTAATTCAAGAGCGCTTACCTGAATGACAGCACTAAACCAGCACGTGTTGCCAACATTCTTTAATCCTACAGGGCAGTTGTCTTGCCGCTTTCGATCATAAGGGTTTGGAGAGTCACTCCATACCTCAGGATGCGTCCTTTTTAAACTTGCTTTATTTTCTGCAATACTGGCTTCTAGAACTCTTCAGGAACAGAAGGGAGGGAAAAATGTGAGAAAAAACCAAAAACCTCAGAAAAACAAACAATCCCCCCCCACCCCCAAGTAGTAAAATACATTCAGGTAGTAATACAGACATGATAATGATATCATTCACTTATTGCTGCTGAGCAATATATGCAATATATTATATTATATGCAATAACATATCTTTAAAAATGCTATTTTACTTTTAGCTATGCTACAGCAATTCCATTACCTTTTGGAAAATGCTATCAGTGAGTGCATGAATCTCCTGTGAGAGCTCTAGATAGAAGAGCCATGTCTACAAGTCATCAATTATTTAAGAACCAGATTCAAAGAGGATGGACAAATTTTAGGAAGCACTAATAGTACAGTGCTTTCATCTACAAATGCTTTTATTGCTATGCGAAGCGCAAAGTCACCAATCTTTCGTTTACTGACAGGAAGCCAAAGCTAGCTCGGCAACTTTCAAAAATAAGCACAGTTTTCTTAGTTTCCATTTTTGCAACTTATGCAACTGTGTTAATCACTTTACATGGCAAGTAATTACTTTATGAGCCATGGAAAGACATTTCCCCGCAATTTTTCAAATGCCACCCAACACTTTATTTGTATGCTTCAATGACCACTTTCTTTGCTGGAAACTGTTCCTATGTGATTTATGCTGTATTTCACATGACAGTAAGATCTGATGGGTGTGAAGCTCTCCAATTCAAGCTTCACTCAACACGTTTTTTCTGTATCAGCACGTATGTTCAGCCTGGTGACTGAAACCAGTCAAAAAGTACACCTTAAAAGTAGTTTGTGGTAGGTATATTCTAAATAGCAAGATGAAGATGGATGCATTTAAGTCATGTAACAGTGGCTCTAACTCATAAGCCAAGAGCCTGGCATGTGCACTACTGACACAGTAGTCACTGTCCCCAGCCATCCAGTCCAACTCTCAGACAAAAAAAAGGCTGAGCTGCTCTCCAACACCAAGCACAGGATTTCACAAACTGCATCACAAGCATCTAAGCAGTCTGAGCAGCATGAAGAGTTGCTGCCTTTCAGTTCTAGACTCACTAAACACCAAAGAAAGGCCAGGCTTAGGTTGGTCTGTAAAGGGAGCTCCTAAAAGGATAAAGTTTGAACACCCTAGAAAAAACAGAAATGGACAAACCCACTGCCCCATAATCCCTCAGTTTCCTAACTACATCCTTATTTCAAGCTATGTTCCTGTCAAAGAAAGAAAAGCTATCTTACCAAGAACTATGAAGCATCACAGGAATTTACTGCAGATAACTGCTCTGGGGAACATACTAATTTGTCATTGATACTTATGTTGGAAAAAATACAGTAAAAGAGAGGCATTCTAAATTTGAGAGACCATTTGATACAAATACCACTTTTGTATCCAACTGTGTCAGAAGAACCTAAAACTGGTAATTTCCTAAGGACTAACCAATTTAGTTTTTTACACCACCTTGTAAACAGCACTGAAAGGACAGGCATATAATCCACTAAGACTTTATTGTTTTGACATCCCTTTGACTGCACAGGGATGGAACCCGACCCTGATTGCTCTAAGAGTCTTTCCAATAGTGTTTTTTATTAAGAAAACCCCAAAATGTAAAGAAACTTCAAATTAATTTCCCTTTTCACCAATACAGTCCTTCAAAAGTGTTAGATGACCTGTGTATCTCTGCTTTGAGAGCAAAAGTTGGTCAATGCAGACATTAAAAAGCAATTAAAAACTACCATACATAGTTCAAGTAATTTCTCATGCAGGTAGAATTGCTTAAAATCTTGTTTAAACTAAATTGAAGGGACCTTTACAACTGACAGGAAGATTGACAGACTGGAATAAATTTAAATTATGTTGTAACAGGACTACAGTACCTACTTCATACCACTTGCGTTTCAGGTAAACAGTCAAACTTCCATTTTTTTATTCCCCCCACAAGCTCAAGAATATTTCAAGGTATTTCAAGATTCAAGTTCAGAGAAATAAATATTCTCAAACTGAAACAGTTCCCTGACCCCATGAGTATTACCATTCATCAGTTTAATTACCTACTAAAATTTCTTTCTTGTATTTGAATTTGTGTTTCTTTAGCAGGTAAGGGAATTACTCATCTCTAGCTCAACCTGAAATGTGTTTCCATGTGTTAATGACATATTTGATTCTGAAGGCATCATGGTATTTTTTCCTTAATTCTACTTATAACATTATCTCTCCTCAGAGAGCACAAGCAATAACTGCACATTCTACGTGCTGAGTTAATTTTCAGACATAATGATAGGTGTGATGCAGTTAAATCAAAAATGAAAAGTGAAATAAAGTGGATTGCGCACAGTAAATAGGAACCTAACGATCAGCTGGAAAACTACATAAGTAAATGTATTTACCAGCACAGTGAGGATATCTCATATAAAATGCTCACTGTCTTACATTCATAGAGTCACAATTTGGGACATCACCTGGATCAAGAAGCTTACATTGCTTGACAAAATGAGCATCCTTCCAGAGTTATTACAAGGATTTAGCAATTCTGATGACAGAGCTGAAGCCCCACTTGGTGACCCTTGGGGACAGCCTCCAGCACACAGCCATGTGCAGGGTTTGGCATACCCCCGGACACACGGGACCTACCGCTTCCCCACCTCGGAGGCTGGAATCTTGTTTGGAGGGAAACGCTGTAGCAAGGGTTAGTTAGTGCCAGGCTTGGCATGAGACTTGAAAGCAGTGTTTTATTTCTCTGTAACAAGCTGGGCACAGCCAAGCAGCTTTGCAGAACTGCACTGGGCTCACCACACAAAGCAAAAACCCCAGGGCAAGGCGAGTCCACAGCACAAAGATTCAGTCAAACCACTCCAAGGAAGCCCACTCAACATGCTGCAGAAAAGCCCACTCTGTCAGGTTACTCAGCTAAAAGAGCATGGGAAGGTATTTGTACTGTGACTGTCTTACAGCAGGACATCCAGGAATATATCCCTGACTCTACAACATTCCACGATCCCACCTTGGATCTACAAGCACAATGCTTAACCACAGTGCAGAGTCCCCAGCAGTTTCAGAGACCGTGATTTAAAAAAAAAGCCCAGTGGCTGTGCACATCCTTTATGCCCTGACAGCATGGACTCATTTTTACATGTGCAGTACCACAGGCACAACACAGGCCAGCTGATTTCTCCTTCCAGTAATATCTCACGGCCTTCCCTGGTGAAGCCCTATTTGGCCAGCTTCAGAGCTATTGGCCTCCTTCAACCCAGGAAAAGTGATAGAAACAGGAGAAACTTTCTCACAATAGGAAATACACTGATCACGCACATCTTTCTGGGAGATTTAAAGAGGAAACAGGAAAAGACTTTAAGCGTGCCATGTACAAGATGTTCAGCTTGGACACTTGGACATTTCAGATGCACTCCTCTTAACACCTACACAGTAATCAGATCTGTCCTCATTAAGTAGCCTAAAGCAATTACATTCAGGAAGACAAATTCTACGTGCATTACAACATTAACTACACAAATCAAGAAATTCCATTAATTCTCCCTCGGAAACCCCAGCAAAATCCTTGCAAATTAGGTTCCAAACCACTAGGAATAACTTTGAAAAAAATATCCACCACACCAAAATCTATTTAAATACACACATGGTCTACATTTTTAAAAATGAAACATTTCCACAGTTTAAATTTGCTTATTACTGACCTCCTCTGCTTCTTTTTTAATCTACAAAGTCAAAAGTGAATAGCTGTAGCTTGACTTGTTTACAACCACAGTGTTCTACTTTTTGTTTTCAGAAGTTCTGCACAGATCCTGCGCTTTCTATTGGAATGCCAACATTCTTCTGTGGGGTGTTAACTACCAAGTGGGTTTTTTTTTGTTTTGGTTTGGGTTTTTTTGTAATAAAACCAGTCTGAAGTTCTGTCCTTAAGGACACTGATTGAACAGCTGGGATAAAGAATTCAAGAATTCTGAACTTCCTATATTTGTTCGACACTGACATAATTTGCCATCAGCTCAGGGTGCTTCCACATTGCTGAGCTGATCTAATGTCTCAATGCTGCCAAAACCTTCAAGATCCTCACTCTTCCCTGCCTCCATTCACAAGCAAAGTCCCATTCCCTTCCTTGTGTCATGAAATACTAAGGATCCTTCACTGATGGATTTTGTATGGCTTTATGAAATGAATTTGTGCAACACATGGTCCAAAGAACACTCCAGCAAGCATAGAAAATGTGGTGCAGTGCACCAAGGGGGATATGACCTGCAACAAGCTCTTCATTTGACATTGCACATGTTACTGTGTGCAATTTTGCCATTAGATGCAAGTCTCTATTTCATAAGACCAAAATTTTCTCTTCAAATAACCACAGATTGTCTACATGCCTCTGTACATACAGAAAAAAGACATATTTTGTTATATTCTGCAGCCAAAAAAATATATACTGTGATTTAAGTAGGTAATATTTATAACACTAAGTTATGGGCTAAGCAGGTAAGACGAAACAGGGGATTTTAGTTTCAAAAGTGAAAATCAAAGTCTACAGCAAAAATCCTAAATCTTCAAGACTCCCAAGAAATGAGCACAGCAGAAGCAGCCAAGGCCTGGGGAAGGAAAAAGAGGGAGAAAATTTTCCATCTCCAGAAATAGGTCCATCCTTCTGAGTGACTGCCTAAATCACAACTCTGTAATTACAACAATTCTGCCCTTCAAAAAGCAACATGCAAGAGCTGACCTTCTGAAAAAAAAAAAATGGACAGAACTTCCACCATCCTCTTGTATACATGCACATACTGAGGTCTTAGAAAAAACAACCCGTTAAATGCTTCTTCCAGTTATTAATGAGAATATAAATCCCTCTCATCCTACCTTTCCCTCCTAAAATATGTTATCTTACATTCATATAACAAGATGGTTTTTATCACAGATGGGGTGTGGGGCTGAAGGGTATGTTTATTCTCAGAATTAGCATACTTATTTTTCAAAAGGAGAAAGAAAATTACTGTTGATAAAGTAATTTAAATAAAGCAGTAAAAATATCTGTATTCTCAGAGATGGAATTTTCTAATAAGTCACTTAGCCTGTCAAGGAACTGAGAAAAAGAATTATTGTGGTTAATCTCCCCATCTAAATTATTTTTCTATAAAACTGGTCTTTTACAAGGAGGCAGTACTTTACCTCCTATCAAGGATCAAATGTTTCCCTTAGAACAAGGCCAGCCACAAATGAAAAACTCAGTATTTCTCCCAAGACCAGTTACAGATGGAAAAAAAGAAACAACATCCCTCCCACACAACCCTACACCAAGGCTTAGTTCAAGTCCCAAGTATTTCATAATTTTATCAACATTACCAAAAAACATACACTGTACAAAAAGTTATCATAAAATCTGATCAAAAGTTAACTCACAGACTCTTATCACACCCAAATGGAGATAGTTAAGTTTATAAAACTTTAAATCCAGAACTTCACTCAAAACTTATAAATCTTATTTGTTAAATAGGTTAATAACATTCTTCATCTGCTAAAATAGAGCAGCTGCTCTTAGTATACTCAAGTCATAATATTAATATCCACTCCCTCAATCTCAGCCTTAGCACAGAGGTAAGAAAACGTTATTGTAAAACGAACACTGCAAAAAACAGGACAAAGTATTTATTAGCGTCTTAATTATATTTTGGTTTGTTTCTTTTTACCTGGTACACAAGAGAAACTTCGGGGTTTAGGTCCTATTTAAATATGACCACATGTCCTCTATCGCCATCCACTTCCTCCATATTGAAACAAATACATCAATATGAAACATACTATTAAATCCTAGTCCACACATAATAGACTATTTTCCAGTGTAGAACATACAATACATTAAAGCAACATCCTGAAGCCAGGCATATCAGTAGCACAAGTAAAAGTAAACACGTTATTTGTTGTTAAAAGTTTAAAAAAGCAATACAGGCCAATCTCCAACTCTTTAATTTAATTTCTGCTTTATATAAGTTGGTTGTTTACCTGCTAATGGCTTGTTCCTCATCTGTTATTCCAGTCTCCCTGAATGCCCTGTTTGATTCCTCCAAACTCAAGGCAATTGCCCTCTGAAGATCATCTTTATCATCTCCAGTGAGATCAATCACATCTGAAAAGCAAAACTATCTTTCTCAAAATTAAAAGTGAAACAGAATGAAAGGTAAGTCTTACTGTAGAGGAGAGAGCCCACGTGGATTGCTGAGCACCATTCCAGTCCATCCCTCCTGTGCCCTATGCTCTTCCAACCACTAACCCTGCTAACAGCTCCCTTCTGCCTCCAAGCCAGATAAAAACCTCAGCAGCTTGCTCTTGATATGATGGGCCGTAGTTCTCCTTGCTCCTAATGTTCTTAAGTTTCACAAAGCTATGGGACAAATTTAGGAATCCATGTTTTCTGAAAGCCTTCTTAAAGCAATACACTTAAAATGAATGCATTACTTCAGCTACTGAGATCAGTTGCTTCAGGGAACACATGATGAAGAGAATCTTACTTAAAAAGGATACCTTAATTGAGCACAGTTGATTTTTCCTCCTCATGAAGGAACATGTAACAGAGTTTTCCCAACACAACCCCAAATTCTACAAGTATTTCTGTATCCGGGTGAGCCAAATACTTTCACACAGTTTCCTAACAAGTGGGAGAGTTCCTTACTCAACCTAATTATTTTCTAACCTGTTTGTGCATTCCTTTTCTGAACATATTTAAATCTGATTTCATCTACTGAAAGTATCACATCTCAACATGAAAAAAAACAAATACTGGAAACAAAATGAGAATGCATACTTGGATACATGGGGAATGCTGGATGGACTACTGACTGAAAACAGCCCTACTCTGCCTTCTTCACCAGCTCTTATTATCTACAGGATCAAATACTGATATCCCCCATAAACTTCCTTATTTCCTGAGGGCAGCAACAACACCCCTGCACCTGATTCAGGTGGGATCCTACTTCACACCACAGATCACGTCCCCATCAGGCACAGCCAAGCTTTCAGAGCAGCTAGAGCCTACAGGAATGTCCACCAGCTGTACAAGACCTTCAGAAAAGTCAAGATCACTGGTTATCACTATTTCAAGGGTTAAAAGTCTCATTTTCCAAGTCAGACGGACAGAAAGAGAAGAAAAGTACAGAAGAGACTTTTGTGTGCAATATCAGACACGTGCATGGAGCATTGGCTGGTTTAAGTCTCCCTCTTCCAAGGCAAAGTTTACCCAAAGAGTTATGAAAGGCACTTCTCTCAGCCTGGGTTTGGCCATTAGAAGCTGAAAGGCTCTGGGAGAAAGAGATACAGATTTGAAACTGGCAATTGCTCAACCGAGAGAGACAAGAGGTTTTTCGGCATTTCTCCTTCCACAGGCCAACCCAATTACTCCAAAGAGCTTGTCTGTCTATGTTCTGGCTTTTCTCCTGCATGGGCTGGCTCGCTGTAGAGACTGTAGCTTCCCCTATTTCCCTGGGCTTTCTTCTTTGGGATGTTTCTCATTGGATCAGAACAAAACACTGAACTTACTATACAAAAATCATTGCCATAGTCATGCATGAACAGAAAATGGGATGACTGTCCTTGCAGAAAGCTGAAGCAAGAAAGAAGTTGTAAAGAAACTTTTCTGTTAACACCAGCATCTTCAAAACCTAGTTTTAAACTCAGCCCTGTTTCCTCCAAATAATGGTTGAACTTTTATTTTCTTTAGTGGGCCTTTAAAGGGAGCACTCTTACCTGCAGAGTACACAGGGCAATCTGTCATGACACAGAAGTATGGAAAAACACTATTACTACAAAAGCAGCACTTCCTAATTTTATTCTTAGGCCTTCTACAGTCAGCTCAGATCTTCCAGCATAACAGAAATACTAAAGCAATTACAACCACCACCACCAGAAGTCTCCCCCAGAGAAGTTTTGATAAATAAGCTGCCATGCTGAGAACAACGTAATTTGGGCAAAAATACCACCTCTGCCTGGGTCACATGCAAGCCTGGCTCTGTCCTACAGCCTCAGAGCAGAAGGAGGCTAGAAAGATTGACAGAGGTAAGAGGATCCCCTCACCACACACACACACACTACTATGCTCTAAAATGCGGTGCTTGTGTTGTCTTTTCTGCACATTTACAAGGAGCCGCACACAGCACCTCACGTCCCCTGGAGCCAAGCTGCATTTCTCAAAGTAGGAATAGTGGTCACAACCCAGCAACCACACATGCTGATGGACAAGCATGGGACTGCTCTGGTCACTTCCTTACGGAGAGGAATGTTCCTTGAGCTACTCTCTAGTCAGGTAAGAGTGATGACATTTTTATATGACAATAAAGAAAGTTAGATTAAGAAGTCAGCTTCCCTCTATGGGGAATATTTTCCAGAAAAGAACTCTTAATGTAGGTGAAAATTATGTATTTAACAAAACCTCCCCCATTATACAAAAAAAAAAAATCTATCTGGATCAACTCCAACTCACACTTCCGTTAAAATATTCAACTTCTTTGCACCTCCCTAGCTCTCTAATTTTTATTAATCTATCCCACCACCCTATGTGTTTAGAAGTTTATTACCATTCATATTACCAGTGATTACATAATTTTAATATTAAAATCCAAAATCTTGTATTTCCATTTGCTTTCCAAAAGCAGATGAGCCAAAAGAGTTTGTTTAGGCATGCAAGGGTTTTGGAGTAGACCCTATAGGATTCTCTTTAAAAATCTTCTATTCATACCTTGGTCCTGCTCTGCGTGAAAAAAAAGACAAAAGAGTGAAGACCTGCTGCCAGATATTACCACGACACAAGTGGGGCAATTGATTCATGTCACAGCGGGTTTACCTAGCATAATTTATGTCAAAAAAATACATTTATAAATATCGGCTAATCCATGGTAACCTTCACGCAAGCTTTTAGTTCATAGCAAATGTAAAATTAAAATGGTTTTACAATTTAAGATTATGTATTTTAGCTCATGCTTGCTGTACTTGGAGCAGGTTCAAGGTCTTTTTCAGCATCTCAGCTGACACAGTAACTCATTAAGCTGCAACACCTCACATATGACTTGAATCCTAAATCATTACATGATAAAGAAGACTTCATTAGAAGTCATAAAAGAAGGGTAACAGTCTGAGACTAAACTCTTCTTTCTAAAATACCAAAAATAAATATATATATTTATATATATATATAACCTCGTCTGAACAGTTTGCATTCCTGTCAGATGGTTACAGATTATACAAGTGTACATATAATACATGAAGTTCAAGCAGGTTGTTTTTCTTGTTTTTGTTTTAAAATATCTTCATGTTTTATAAATACTTGCACGTTAATGTTACAGCTACTAATAGTAGAACTCATTCATGAAATGGAGCTACTGAAGTTTCCTATCTGACCAACAGATTTCTCTGAGTGTGAGTTTGAAGAAAAACAAAAAAGATGACTTCTTCTCAAAGTTTTTATCAGACACACAAGTTTTTTCTGTGATAGGCTGAAGGACGCATTTCAGAAAAGTGTAAGAATAATGCCACTTGTCCAAATTTAGTTACCTGACTTTAATTTACATATGCCAGTTTTGTAACACTCTTCTCATCCAGCCCACAGAACACTTCAGTTCTCACTGGGTCATCCTCATAAAGGTACTTATTATTGTAGTGTCAAATAGCCTTAGAAAATGCAAATATTCTTAACCAGGCCATGACTAGTAAATAAAGTTTGCTTATGAAAAAATTCTCTATGAGCGAAGAAACTGCTCATCAACACAGTCTGGCTTAGTGCATTCCTTGTTTATTCAACTAAAATTAGCATTCATAATTAATCACTTGTTTTACTAAGAAATGTATTCTTGGTTTACAATATTATTATAAAATAATGTGTTCTTCTGATCCATAAGATTCAGAGAGTTTGACATTGTTTGTAATTCTACAAAACAATTTTAAATTGTATATTGCAATTAGTGGCAAATATAGTAGTGTATGTATAATAAATGCAAACACAATATCTATCCCCATAGATCTTCCCTTTTTTCTAAAAACTTATTAATATGTTTCCTTAGGAAGTTTCTATCATTTAAATAAATGGTTCTTACGTGGTTATTGCCTGGGTCACTAAAATAATTACTGTGTTGTTGACTTGGTACTTATACGAGGAGGAGGCAGAGAGCAGGAACTTAGAACTTAAGTAGGCTGGGAAACTCAGCATGAGGGACAGATCAGAAGTAGCAATTGAACTCAGGGACAGGCAACAAACATCCACAGTGATGCAACAACTGCAACAGGGGGGAGAAAAAATGAAGGGGCAGCCTTGATGGGTTCAACAGAGTGGTGCCAAGTATGAAAATCCAGCAGCAAGATTCTAATTTCAACACATCAACAATATAAAAATGTAAAAAAGGAAGTTGAGACTACGTTTGCTTTATTTATTACAAGCAGAGCTAAGCAAGATCCTATATACTGCCAGCTATTCTGTGCTGCTAAATTCACCGTGGTCTCAGGCTCCCAACGTGAAGATTTAAAGGAATTTAGGTGGCTGTATATGCCAATTTTGGTTAAAACTGGATGGGGGGAGAGCACCCAGCACCCCTCCAGCTATTCAGCCAGGTCAAACTGCTGTACTGGTGCAGGAGCTTGTAAATATTAGCCACCACTATCCCACAGCTTCTCCTCTCAGCTGTATTTACAACATCCTATGATTATAACACCTTAAACTAACCACTCTCACACCAATGGGGGAGAGGTAATCATGGCACAAAGCAACAAGTGAATCTGTAACATGAGAAGAGGACCTTAAGATACAAGACTCCTGACATTTTGAAGCAGGGACCTTGACGTACCAAGCTGGCTAAACTCCCAGGGACCTGGATGGAAATGACAGAAATAATCCCTGAAATACAATGTCATGAAGACATAGCAATGGCTGAGTTAGGTAAAGTGACAGAAGAAGCCACTGTCAAATTCTCCTCGCAGAAACAATAAATGAACAGCTAGAGAATGAGGACTGGCTAGGACTTGTGCCAAGAAGGATCCAAGAGCTACAGCCAACTCATGTTCAATCTGCAATTCACATCATCACAGCACTGAAGAAAAGAGGAAGTGTTACACTTCCGTCAGAGTACTACATGGATATTTATAGAGATTCACCTATTCTTCTTTAGAACTAAGCTGATGTCTTCATTATTGTTTCAAGTGCCACAGCTCAGAAAAAAAGCAGACTAAAGAAGACCTAGAGGAGAAGAAAAAAAAGTGACAACAAGTATAGGAAATGCACCCAAATACTTGGAAGGAATTTAGGCTGTTTCATTTAGATCTGAGCAAGCAAAGTCTTACGATACTGTCTTCGAGCACACAACACTTCATCAGAGATAAAAGGAATGAAATTTACTGTAATTTCCACAGGGGACACACAAGGAGTAAAGGACTTAACCTGAAGCTAAAGGAATTTAGGCAAGACACTAGGAGTCTAAAAGTAGGGACAGTGAAGCTCCAAAACAAATTACCCCGTAAACTTTTCAGTCTCTAGAATGGAACAGTAAGAAATGCTTTATGAAAACCACTTCAGAAGGATTTAGGTACAGTTGAGTCTAAACTTTACCTCACTGGAAAGGGCTGACTGAATGATTTTTGAAACATGCAAAGGCTCAAACTAAGAACAGGAAGATATAAAAAGCCAGAAGCCGTGAAGTCTACAATCCTCTAATTGCTGTGTGTGGCATTTCATAGTTACACTGTACTATGCCCTTCTAAAAGGGCTTGAAATCTTTTGTTTTGGCTATGGAATGTGCAACTGCAAAGACTAATAATTCAGTTTTAATGAAAAAAAAATAACTGAGTTTTCAAAAGAAGGGAGGGAGAGAATTTGTCCTGACAGCTGTTTCATTGGAACACAATACAACTTCCAAAATCCTTCTCTACATCTGCTGCTTCCTTTAACCCTGGGTTCTTCGAGTTCCTTCAATAATAAGAAGAAAATGGATACATTCTTAGCAATCCAGCAGTTCTGTTGTGCAGCCATAGATGAAAACACACAAAATTACTTCAAATGGGAATAAAAAAGTTTCTAGAGAAATCAATAAAGTGAAAATAATTGAAAGTACTACTAAACTTCTTTTGTTTTTCTTTAAGTACAATGCCTAGGATTTACTCTACCAAGTGGAACGTTAAAATTACCTTAGATTAAAAAGTGTCCATCTGTACACTGCAAGCCTAATGTTTAAGCACTTTTTCCTCACAGATTGCAGGAAGGAAAAAAAAGTCAAAATATTAAAACCACCTTTGCAAACGGATCAGATTAAGCTCACATCACTGTTGATGTGAAAATACTACATTTGAAGGTGCTTGCACATGCCATTTCGAACAGACAAAAAGGCAAGCATCATGAGTAACACTGATTGTGCAAGTCGGTCTTTGTTTAAAAGATGGAGTATATTTTATCCAAACCCATTAATATTTTTGCAACTGTTGAAATGTTGCATTTTGTAATAAGACAAACCAGCTTTCCTTATACCTCCTTACCATCCAGGATGCAACTCTCACAAGCACTTATGACCACTGTCACTTTTGGAAGAGCCAGTGCACAATTCAGGCTAATCACTGGCTGTTAGGGTACACATTAAAATTTTCATTTTACCCCTTAACTAAGTAACCATGTCAAAGAAATGTAGTCAGTCAAGCTCACAGAACACATCTGGTTTATCTTTATGCAAGGAATACATTCAACAGCCTTTGTAAATGGCTGGAGGTTTTTCTGTGGCACAAAAGACAGCCGTGGTATTTATCTGTGACTCTCTCATTCCCAGTTTGGATGCTTTAACTTGGTGGGACCGCAAAGCTCGGTGACTCATAACATCCTAAGTTCCAAACACACAGAGGTAGTTAAGCAGTGAGGAACAGTAAGGGTGAGTTATAATTAATTCATGTAATTATACCTATGTGGGATAATAAAGGGAGTCAAATTTGAGAGACGAGATCCTGTCAGCAACTCAGCATAGCCACTGAGAACTGCTAATAAGTGTTCTTTTGCAGAAGGGAGCACTGATGGTCAAAGCCATCATTGCTGAAGGTGTTCCATCCTATGCCCACCCTTCCATTCTCTCCTCACAAGTCATTGCTCTTTCATATTCCCTTGCACAACAGTGTAACACAGGGCCCTGAGATTTGGCCTTCTAGGTGCACTGCATTTTTTAAATCTAGAATCCAAATAATTACAGGCAAGCACATTACAAGGAAAGTGTGGGTTTCTTCCAGAAGCTTTCACTAGAGCTCTGTGGGAGCCTGGGGGGGGGCTCCATGATCACACTGCTTTAGGCTTTTGTTCTGCTGTAGGTGTTCAGTTCTTGCCTTGTAAGACCTCCAATATGATGAGAAGTTGACAAAGATGCCTTTATCTCATGATGTGTTTTCAGTCTAACTAAAACACCAAAGGATGGCCAAGGGCTCTCATCTTTGTTGCCAGTGAGGACCTGACCAGACACTAAACATGTTAAAAAAAAGTTTAAAAATCTACTTTTTCTATAGCAGTTGGTGCTTTGTGATTACTGACTCGTCATACTGTATGACTGTAAGGAGTCTGGGTCTGCCTTCAGCCCTCCAGTAAAGATAAGAGAATCCTGAAATTCTCTCCAAAAAGTTGGAATGTACAACTCAAGACCTATTCTTCTCAGTTTGACCATCAGCCATGGGTAATGTAGGCTCTTGCAGGTTTGATCCATATCCCTTGTCACCTCATTTCTTCAGTAAGGTTGTAAAGCACAGTAAGTAAGAGCAAAACTAAATACTTCTATTAATGGGATTGCTATTAAATCTGATTAAAACACAGACTCCAAGAGAATCCAGCTTACTATTCCACTGCCATAGTAGGTTGTCAGTACTAGAAACCATGACACAGTGGTGAGTTTATTCTTAATAGCTTTCATTTCCTCAGTGGCAATTTTCTGACATTGAAAATCAAATACATGGGGAAGCTTGTGTGTGTTTTCTTTCCAAAGGAGTGAAAAGAAAAAACACACAAAAAACCCCAAGCCACCCACCATAACTTAGCGCAGGGATAACACAACTACCTATAATGCACTCGGGACATTTTATACAGGGTTGCTTGTAATAGCAAGGATTTAAATGCAGTTTTCAGATCTGACATGCTGAGAAAAAAATCATCACTAATTAAAAAAAAGTTTAAAAAGTTCATGTCAACGTTCTACAGACAAAAGATAACTGTACAATTGATAAGGACATCTAACTAAACTTCTTTACACTGGAGCCACCATGAGCAAAACAAGGGGGAAAAAATCCTGCTGCATGAGACACTAAATAATTCTACTCTTTTAATAAAATGTACATAGATGTACTACATATATGGCCAAAGAACTGATATGTAATCAAAATATTCTCCACCTGCATTGTGAATGGTGTAAAGTAACTATAGCATCA
Source organism: Gymnorhina tibicen (assembly GCA_013399875.1). NCBI lineage: Eukaryota > Metazoa > Chordata > Aves > Passeriformes > Artamidae > Gymnorhina > Gymnorhina tibicen. Next base: position 783,018 of record VXAZ01005119.1, read on the forward strand.
AGAAACTCAGATTTTACAGATATCAGTCCCACTACAAAACTTCCTTTGACTTTTATTTCTATGTTATTTCCTATATTTATTTGCAGAACATATTTAATTTTTTCTCCCATAAAATAACTGTACACTAGCAGAGGACTAGAACCTGCAAGACTCAGAGAAATGCAGGTTGTGAGACCTCCTGTATCAACTAAATGAAATTGTTTAAAATCAGGTATATTTAATGCTAATTTCATATATAAAATACCTACTCTTTTATTACAAAATTCACACTTAACCTCCTACTTCTCCCTTTGGGAAAGTCATTCCTGTCAGGGAGAAGCTACTCTTAAGCTCATCAAGCTTTAGCATATTAAAACAGACAATGACAGATTCTTCTCCAATTTTGTTTTGACAGAGGACTATCCAGCTTTTGCCTTAAATTATTTACTGCATGACCCCAAAATAAATCCTGTAATATGGGGGGGGAAAGGGGGGTTGGAGGAAAAAAAAATTGAAAGCCCAGTTATTCACCCTTTGATCAGTACCATACATACATGTAAAGGTAATGCTTAAAAACAGCTCAAATTAAAAAACAAACAAAAGCCCAACAAAAAACCCCCCACTGAAATAAGAAAAGAAAGAATACATATTAATCTAAGAATTGATAAGTAAGAAAGAATTATCTGCAGATTAACAGTTATGTCACAGGCAAGGTTTTATTTCCCATGCCTTTAAACTAAACTTCTGAAAAGAAAAAATACCTACTGGTGTCTGCCTGGCTGCCCACGCTGATGTATCTGTCATTCCCAGGAAGGGCTGTTTGGTAGTAAGTTGCCTCCTCTAGCTGGGGAACCTTGGCATTCTTCGCAGTGAGAAAAGCCACAGCCAACTCCAGATTACCATTGCTGTCCTTTAAGCATAAAAAAACCAAGAAGTGAGAGTCCCCTCACCCTTTTTGTAATTTTTCTTAAAAGCAAATGACATGATTAGCAACTTCAAGTCAATAGCCATTGTACTGTCAGGTTAAATACTGACTAGAAAAGAAAGTTTCCAAACTTGACGTACTCTGCATATTTCACTATTTTTAACCAAAATAAAGATAAAACATCTTACAAAAATTTGTTTTGGTGAAGTTTAACTTATTTCAGGAAAAAAAAAAGTTTTGTAGTGTAGGTCAACCTCTCAACAAACATAACCAGCACATTCACAGACTTCTCAACAGGAGTCAGATTAATTCTTCTGAAATTCTACAGTTTCATTTTTAAAGCCAGAGATCCTGGCTTTGGAAAAGCAGTTGTGCACACAACTTACACTAAGAAAAACTATCTATTTTTTGCATGTATATGTTTTTCTGATTTAAATTACTAAATTCTCATTTACCATGTATAAATGGCTAAATAGTTCTGCTTGAGGGAGACAAAGCATTTTTAAATGTTTATATATATTTATGTACACAGAAATAGAATACAGAGACACCTGCCATTCTTTACTTGCATCAAAGAACTCTTCTGTGCTGTGAAATAAATTACAATGGTTGAAAAAACAGTGAAACAATACCAAATTAGCAAAAACTGGCAAGTTCAGGCAGAGTTCCTCATTCTGCACAACGAGCAAGGCCTGTGCATGATAGAAAACAACCACACCTTGACAAGAAAACACCACTTGATTCCTCGGAAGCTGACCAGCTGTAGTAGCACCAATGTATACCAAAACAATTCACACAAAGGTTAAGGGCAAGTCATAACATTCCTGTCTTTTCATTTTTGAACACTGGATTAATTTTTATGCCAGTACCAAAAGAGAACAAGATTCCTTGTAAAGTGAACAAGCCATCATTATTAGCTTTTTTTTCCCCTGAAATAAATTCAAGCTAGGAAGGGAAGGAAGGGAAGGACAAGAGTAAGAAAGGGTGGGATTTATGGCTTTCACAGGCAGTTAAGATGCATTCAGGTGCATTCAGCTACAAGTCAGTTATCTTACCTTCAGTGCCTGTTGCAGTACCTGGATGTCATTGATACCAGTGATCTCTCTCAGCTGATTTAAAAATGTTTGCTGGTGCTAAAAGAAAAAACAGATCATTGAAATAAGATTAGAGCCAAATAACCGCAATGCCAATTACTTACAAGAGTACCTTCTTCCACAAACATTAAAAGCTTTTCCGTATGAGGTTTATGCACCACAAAGAGGTAGAACCTTCATTACTTGAGTTTGTCGTAGTTTCTGCAATTTGGGCACTTTTAATTCTCAAATGTAATGATTTTGCATTTCAGTGGGTTTGCTTGGTTTTGGATCTTTTTAAACAAAGAAATGAGTAAGCTTAGGCAACATGGGTTTAACTAGCCTATATAAAGCCACAATTGGCCCTTCTAAACAAATAAAACTCCACAGCTTTGGTCTTCAAAGGCAGTAGGGGAAATAGCTGACTGAACTCCCACCAAAACCAACTTCTTTAACTCCCAGTTATTCTCAACCCCGTAATTTCCTTAACATAAATAATTCCTAGTCATTCCACCCACAAAACCAGGAAATTCAACTTTACTGATCACTGAGGTGTTTTAAGAGAAATACTATAAAAAACTCCAAACAAAACAGTTTCTTGATACTGAAACAGAACTTCATCCAAACTGCCCTCCTAGACCAGTTGAATCCAACTCTCCCAAATCACATCAGTCAGCATCCATGACTGAGTTTAAAGTAACATTTGGAATTAGAAAAAGAACAAGAGGTTCTGGATCTCTTAAATATTCACTTCGTAAGAATTTTGAGGCTTAGTTTTGTTTTATTTAAATAAAAATCTCGTCCCACCCCTGTTTAGAGCCAAGAGATGATTCACTCTGCTCATGCTCAGCTATCACATCACAGAAGCAAAAAGCAGGCACTAAGCTGGAACAATCCTCGACCTCCTGTTAACCATTAAAAGCATCTTAACCATTAAAACCATCAAAACACAGAGCACTGACCATTGTTCCATACTAACAAACTCAATTGTTCCTGTGGCAGATGGGAAATGAAGAAAAGATATTTTCAAGTGGTTTTGCTTTTTAATTCTTTGCCCACCACATCCTGAACTCAAAACAGTAATTTAATCTATGAAAGAGAAGATTTTTGTAAAGTACGGGGTTTTGTTTGCAAGACAAAAAGCGTATTTCCTTTTGGGAATAAATAAACATTCTCCTGCTACTCTCCAAATTCAATTTAAAATAGCAACTATAATTGTCTTGCAGCTACTTCTAAAATACTTATCTTTAAAGCAAATTATTTGGAATCAAATATTCAAATACCCTTATTCTCTCCTTATCACTGCTTTGTATAGAGGAGGAAATTAAGAGCTGCGTGAATGCTGAATTCCCCAGTGTGAAATTAACCTGGCAGGCACTACTTCATGCCCTAATAAGTTGAAATAGAAGGCGTATAGTTCAGGATGTTTATGAATTACACACACAATCTTCCCTTCATTTATGATCCTAAGAGACACTGCTAACAATCCAATTTGCCTCTTTCTTTTTTCTTTTCCTTTAAAAAACCCTTCTGTTGGCACAAGAGAAGTGAAGTGATGCAGGAAAACAAACTCCCACTATCCCCATCCCTCACCCCCTCGTTTGTTTACTCTGTGCATTTCATAGCACTGTACAAAGCTACGACTTGTTTCCCCTATAAAGTTGCTTTCCTGCCCCTAGGTCTGGCAAGAATCAAAGAAATTAAACAGAGTATTTGGGAAAAATAATTACAACAGCATTAAAACTGGCAGCAGCAAATCAAGGGCATGGCAATAAAGTGGATTTCTTCTTTTATCTGCCACCAACATGATGGTGAACAAAACAGAAAATACTTTCACTGTAAATCATTATAACAACAAGTTATAGCAGATTTCTGTATCTTCCACAATATATACAACACTTGGAAAGGCTGACTGGAGGATATTCATTGTTCACAGAGACTGGGAAAAGGCAGAAGAGACAGTTTACCAACAAACAATCTCTTAGCAGTTCAAAATATTGGCTGTTAATTTATGAGCACAGCTGTGACTTATAAACTTAGACATCTGTAGTTTATATCCACATTTCAGTATTCCAGTGTAAAAGCTGTGGTTCAAGGCCCCCTTCCCAAGGACATACACATTTAACAGATCAGAACCGGGCCCAGAGATGCTCCTTTCTCATCAAGAGATTATTTAAGTATCTAAGTATAGTTTTTTTTAAAGCCAAGAGTTTAAGGCACTCAGCTTCAGAATTTCTAACTGGTAATTAAAAGAACAACATGGAGAATCCATAAGCACCCTAGTTAGAAGTGACAGGAATTAAGAGAAAATTAGCAGTTCTCCTGAATACCTTAAATGAAGCTTCGGGGCATTCGTCTGGTTTAGACATTACTGTTTTTTCAGCTAAATGTGGACAAGTTGCCGTTAATTTCTAATTGACTTATTTCAAATCATGCAGAATTTAAAGAATGGATACATTCCCTTTCTAGAAGTATAACTGAAATTATTTCCACCTGATCAACATGCTCTTTTAATACCTGCTAAAAGACTAACAGATCTTCAGAAACAATGGTGAAACTGCGTAAGGGAGCTAAAAACTCAGACTGGTGCCTTCTCTTCCACAAATTCACCATCTGCCCTCATCCTCTCAAATCTGACACAACTGCATCATCTTTACTGTGTACTGACCTTTCTTGCAACTGGATGTTTAACTTGTGATTATTCTCCTTCACTGTTATAATATCACCCATGAAACTGCATTAACACAGGTAATTCTATTTCTTTTCACTACAAGTAACTGAGCAGGCAGCTACCATCAAACCCTTTCCTCACTGACTATCAGGGGATGAAATTCAATTTTCTTTTTGCTTTTCTTTTCACTTAAGACGCTTATGAAACAATTGCAACCATATTCAGAGAGCTTATATTACTTAATTCCTGATGTGACTTTATTTAGTGCATCTGTACTAGTCTGCAAAAGTCAAAATGGGTAAATTTTGTTTTGAATAATATTGCTTTAGCTCTGGTTATTGTGGCATAGAGGAAACTTATTTTACTATTACCCATGACTGAAGCTTGGAGATCAGTTTCTAAGGCAACTGCTAAACAGTTAAGTCTCTTCTGTATGATAAGAAATATTTAATACAATACTACAGACTTCTACATATGAAGCAAGCCACCCTCCTCACCCCTATTAATGCTCATTCTGATTACCTTTACCCTAAAAGCTTTATTTTTCATGAAGCTTGGGCTAACTTGAGCTGAAGTGACTGTAGCATGTAGAATCTCAAATGTCTAAAAACCCATATTAAACAATTATAATCGTAATTCATTCAAAGGCTATACCCAAAAATACCCAAAAGAGCTCACCCTACGCTAAAACAAAGATAAAAAATTGAGAAGGCAGCAGAAAGGTATTTACAAGTGTCTGAAGTACCTACACCAATGTATGCTCATGAAATCAGGTCAGTGAGGGAAGATTCAGATCACAACTACCAGTTCTAATGTAAAAAAGCTGCCATATTTATTCAATGCAGCTCTTTCCTGATTCCCTATTTTTTCCAACCTTGCCTCAGCAGAGGTTCAAATTCTGAATTATAACTCACTGTACTTTAACTCAGTTTAATAAGCAGCCTCTCTTTTCAAACGGAGACACAAACCAGATCATTCCAACAGAACCAGGTGCAACTACTGGTGCTAAGAAATCCACCTCCATTCTTTCAAATTTGCCTACACCCACTTCTGTTTGCCATCCTAGCCTCAAATTTACACGACTGATTCCGTATCTTTTCTCTAGCAGAGATCCTCCAGTTTAGTGAGTCAAGACTCCAGGAATATCTGCAGTGTTAGGACATACGTGCATGCACACAGGTCACGCACACCCCCCCATTCTCCACGCAGCCTGAACAGCATTTGATTCAACTCTAAAAAGCCCCCAGGACCTGATCTATGACACCAGACTGTGCTGGTACAGCTGCTGCAGGGTACCCCAAATCCTTGGCCACACAAAGGAGATGGTTCACTGATGCTATGGCTGCCCTGGGATCCAGCTGCTCACACCACTCAGTCCCACCACAACACACAGCAGTCTGTTCCCTGGGGCTTTCATGCACGAGCTATTCCCAGCCCTTCCCTTTCCTCTGGCTCCCCGAGGTATGCACTATGTATCTTCAGGCTTACAGCTCTTGGAAGATTATAACTAACAGGAAATTCTCCCATTTTCCTGGATGGAAGCCAAATTTGTGTATTTGGAATGCATGCCCTTATTTTCAATTCTCTCCTTTTTCAGCCATCTCTTCCTTGCTCTCAGGAAATGCCAAATTAAGATTATCTGGTTTATAACCTCACACAATAGCATATTCAGCAGCTGTGCCAGCACCAGTGAAGCAGAAAAGGATCTACACTACTATCAGCTTAGGAGATACTGTGCCCAAATTAGTTCCACGACAGTACTGTAAACTCTGATAACTTCCTACAATCAGAGCAAAAAAGCTAAATTACGCAAATGCTTTTTTTGGACAAGGCAAATCTCATGAACTGACTAATACTGAATTATAGCGAAGATAAATTTGGGGGGAAAATTAGCCACCTTTTGATCTGTTTATTTTCTCCTCTCTGTAGCTTCTGAAGAAGCACATGTAAACTTTGGCTTTATTCATGGCAACATCCAAATATTTGCATTTGCAACACAAGCATTTACAAACTCGGAAGATAAAACAACTCTTTTCCATTTCCAAGCACAGATAAAGTTGTATGTTCAGGAATGAATGAGATGATCTAACCATTAGCAGGAGAAAACAGGATCTATGGCCTCGCTACACAGTTCATATATTAATAGTACATAATGAAAATGTACTAGGGGCACCAAGCTGATAGAACTATGGAGCACCTCTCCTATGGGGAAGGGCTGAGAGAATTGGGATTGTTCAGCCTGGAACAGAGATGGCTTGGGGATGACTTGCAGCCTTCCACCACATAACAGGAGCCTACAAGAAAAATGGAGAGATTATTTACAAGGGCCTGCAGTGACAGGACAAGGGGGAACAGCTTCCAACTAACACAGAATAGGTTTAGATTGTATATCAGGCAAAAATTCTTTAGTGTGAGGCACTGGAACAGGTTGCCCTGGGAGGTTGTAGTTGTGGATTACACATCCCTGGAAGCGTCCAAGGCCAGGCTGGATGGGGCTCTGCGCACCCTGGTCTAGTGGAAGGTGTCCTGCCCATGGCAGGGGTGTTGGAACCAGATGAACTTTAAGCTGCCTTCCAACCCAGGCCGTGATTCTGATTCCTGAGGGATGAATACTTTTATTAGAGGCAAAAAGAAAGAAAGAGGAAAATACAAATGCTGAGAATGGCATCTTGACTCAGGCCCTCCACGAAAGTCCCACTTTCTTTACTTTCTAGTGCAACACTGATTTATAAGACCTATTTGTTGGAGGAAAACTCAAATGACATTGTGCAAATATTTTACATTAAAGACAATTCTAATGAAGCCTGAGCAGCAGAGAACCTACTAATGGCATTGCCTGCAGACAAGTAGCTAATAAGCTGGTTTCCTCATATGATGCTGCTGTAATGAGAAGAACACTGAGAGCTTAGAGGAATGTAATCCTCTATAAAACAGGCTTTAAGTTTCTGCTACAAACAAACAAACAAATAGTTTAACATAAAAAGGACAAGCATACTAAAGACCTTCAATTACTACTGTGAATATCATTTTCTGCCACATTAATCATATCTCCCAGGAATAGTTAAAAGGCCCACAGACACTGCTGTACATTATAGCTTCCAGCAACACAGATACATTAACCATTTTCTAAATATGCTATGGGTCAAGTTCCAAATGGGCAAATAAAAACTAACTCCTTCCATGAAAATACTGAGTTGAAACACAGGGAAAAAATGCAGTCAGCTCCACAAGGCTTTGTTGAATGTCTTTGCTCTTCCCAGCTCTCATGGTTTTTTTCCATGCATGTGCGGAATAAATGTATTTATAAAAATGTATAAATTAGAAAGTGGTTATATGTATACATATATTTTTTAAAGTACTATTTTGCTAGTGCAAAGACGAAGTTAAATCTCTGCACCGGCTGTTAAGGTGTTCCTTAATGCACAGCAGAATTAGGTTCCCTTGCCCAGCATCTGCTAACTGGGCTTCCTTTTGTTCAGGTATGAAAAGAGAAACCTCTTACATGACATTGTATCCTGTAAGAAAGTAGGTAAAGATATATTTTTATACACGCACAAATGCAAAATGCACCTCAGCTTTGGCTCAGACAAAAATCACCTGTGGAGAGCAAAGGACATGCACAAAGACAGCAGATTTTCAGTCCGGGACTGCTCTGCACAGGCTGCCAAAATCTGACAATTACAGCAGCAGCTTGTACAAAGTGCAACCGGACTGAGAGCAAAAACTTACTTCAAGGAGGCAAAAGGACACAGTGTATGGCAGGAACTTTCAGCCAACCACAGACTGGCCAAAAAAAACTTTAAGGGGGAAAGGCTTGAGTGCACTACTTAGGTGTGTACACTCCTCTCTCAAAAATTAAATCAAGGATTCTACATAATCATAGCTTTATGTAACCTATAGCGATCCTAGACCACACACAAAAAACTCTCACTATATTTCTATGCTTTCCATGCTTTAATGACTGATTTGTCAATGAATTTCAGTGTTTGATATTAAGGTTTCTACACAACATGAGATCATGCATTCATATAAACACTCACTATTCTGAGCCTCATATGTGGCCAAAAAAAAGAAAATCTTTTTCACTCTCAGCATATACATTTGTCTTTATTCAAGCTAACAGTTAAACATTTTGAAATCAGACTAGGGAGACGCTTTAGGAGTTTGGTTTGTATTCTCTGACACTAAATATAAGGCAAACCCACCTCTGACAGTTATTTTCAAAAAAACACCCAGAAATTATGAGCCAAATCATAACCTGCACGGGGAATACTCTTGCAATGAGCAGGAAAACCACCTCTCAGTTCACAGGGGGGAATTTTAAAATTAGTCTAAGAACTGATTTATGAAAACTGTTGCTTGAGTCCATGTTTCTAGTTGTTACTGATAGCTACTGCTAAATGAGCCTCAGTGACAGGATGATAATCAAGAAAGGATAGGAGCCTTAGTACTTACTGAAAACAAAAAGGTGTCAGAAATGTAAAATTACTGAGAATTTTGAGGTCTGTGTGTTTTAAACCATCATGATTTCTCCATACCCTGCTCAGCATAACAGTGAGCTTCCCAATAGTAACGACAGCAGCTCTAAAATTAATTAACTACAGTAAAACCAATGAGATCTCCAGTTTCACTTCACTAGACACAAGTTAAACTTCAGGTTGTATTCGCTGGAACAGCCACGGGAAAACCTGCTTCACAAAAATTGCTTTTGATTCTTACATACTCCAGGTAACTGTGACAGTAATTAGCAAAAATCTCTCTGCTCCAATTCAAGTCTGTTGGGTGATTAGTTACTGGTGGCAGCAGGACAGGTCATTCAAAACACCAGCACATATTATCCGTACACTACATATAACATTCAGGAGGATTCCTCCGAGAGCCCACCCATGGACAACAGCTGGGCAGTGCCACAGTACCAGTGGCTCACAGCCCCAGTCCCACCTCAACACCAAGAGACCTGCCAAAAACATGCACAAGCCACAGCAAACTGAAGCCAGCAGGCTCAGTCAGAGGCAACGTTATACAGACAGAAAGGAGGAGGAGGCTGGAGGACGACAGATGCACAGCAAACTGCGTGTACATAAATCCACACATACAGAACCACAGGGGTAGGGGCTGGAAGAGGCTTCCGGAGATCATATAATCCAACACCCTGCTAAAGCAGGATACACATACACAGGAGAAAAGGTTGAGAGAAATGGGGCTATTCAGGCTGAAAAAGGCTTTGGGATGACCTAATTGTGGCCTTCCAGTACCTCAAGGGAGCCTATAGGAAAGATGGAGAGAGACTATTTGCAAGGGCCTGGGGTGACAGGACAAGGGGGAATGGCTTCACACTGTGAGTAGGTTTAGATTAACATTAGGAAGAAATTCTCTACTGTCAGGGCAGTGAGGCCCTGGCACAGGTTGCCCAGAGAAGCTGTGGATGCCCCACCCCTGGGTGTGTTCAAGGCCAGGCTGGATGGAGCTCTGAGCAACCTGGTCTAGTGGAAGGTGTCCCTGCTCATGGCAGGGGGTTGGAATAAAATGAGCTTTAAGGTCCCTTCCAACCAAGATAATTCCATGATGCTATGATATTTTTCCAGTCACTCCTGGCTACTTTCTGTTCTAAAAGTTTACTTCTTAATTTTTTTCTTCTGTTCACAGATATTTATCATCATGCATAAGCATCACCCTGATCTGCACAATACAGAAGAGGTCCCAAGGAAACACCAAGCTAGCCCCATTCCTCATCCTCACTCTGCCATTATGATAACAAGGGCAACTGTTCTAGGAGCAAACAAACCAACTCTGGAAAATCCAAGTGTCCTCAGATCAGCAGGATCCCAGGCTCTGTAATACTTACAAACAATAACACTCACAGCGGTTGTCAGACCACAAGCTGATTCTGAGGAGTCAGCTGTTCTTCCCAGGCCGTAGCTCCTGCCAGTGCTGGCCAGCCCAGGCTGGTGTTGCCAAATGCCACTCCTCCCTTGGATCAAGCACCACCACTCGCCCAAACCCCTGGCAAGCCAGGCCAGGCTCTCAATAAACCATCAGAGAGTTGCTCTCTGCATTCATTAATTTCCTGCCAGCTTAGTGAGAGCCAGGGGTGGGACAATGGGCAGGATAAGACAAAGACTGCACCAATTTCCACTGGATTCAACTGTTGTGGAGCAGCAACCTTTTAAGAATGAGTTGTTCCTCTGCCATTATTTTAATCCTTCTTTTATCCAGTGAGAAAAACTGACAGGGGAAGAAGCCTCCCGCATTCCCCATCCTACTTAGGCACCACTGCAGAAAACTTAGACCAACAGGAGATGAATTAAAATTCTCACCGTGACTGATGTGGTGCTCCTGGTGTACACTTCTCACAAATGAACATGCACAATCAGAGCCGCTCCTGCATGGGCCGAAATGCCATATACTGTTCTCCACTCCCTGCTTTAGGTGTGCACATCCAGAAGGATTTAATTTACTGCAGCTGTTGATGGCACAAAAATCAAAGCTTCCATTTCACCTCAAACAACTGCTACATGCCCTAGGTAAGTGATACCAGGAAGATTTCACAACTTTTCCACACAAAATTCAGCATAGCACAGCAGAGAAATTGTAAACAAAATTTAAATTGCACTTTTTTACAGACAGGTCCGTATTACAAAGAGTCCACTGTATTCAATAGAAGGGACACATTTGGGGAAAAGAGCTCAGCTGTCTGTTTTGAATAGGAAGGGGAAAAAAAACCAACCAAACTTAACAGAAAGCCTTTCAATAAAGGCTCTTCCGTTTAGTCCCATTAAAAAAAATTAGTAACATAATTTCCTACAGAAACAGGCCTTGTAATAACAGAGTGGGCACGCGCCCAGGCATGTCTGCCCTCCTGTGTCTCCAAAGCAAGAGCCCTGACAGCTCAAAGCCACCTCCAGCAGCTTGGCCTGACCCCAGGGATCCCCAAAAGCCTCTGCAGCACCCCTGGGCTTCCTGGCACCTTGGCCAGCCAGTGTGTAGCTCCTGATCACACGGCCTGCTCTTCCCCAGGTCTTGGGCCACAAGAAGTTAAGAGACAATACAGCAGGCTTGGGAAGAAGAACAGAGGGGGAGCACCTCCACTCTGCTGCAATGAGGTCTGCCAGAGGTGAACTCATCCCACAGCCTCAATTGGTCACCCCCTCCTCAACTGTTGGTGCATTAGAAGACAAAATTACATCAGAAAAGTCACACGCCACTATATTTGCAGCATTCAGTAAAATTATTTGAGAGCCCACACTAATCATTTAAGAAGAAATCGTGTAAAGAGACACATGTTTTTAGCCTGGGGAGGGGAGCATGGGCAGGGAAAGACACAAGGCACAACTCTGCAGAAGAAGGAGCCTACAGATAACATTAAGCCACGTGAAATCTGGGGCAGTGTTTAACAGGTCACCTGGAAGGTGACAGGCTTCTGACAGCAGTTCCAGCTTCTGGGGCGAGACAGCCTTTCCTGGGTCAAGCACAGGGAATGCGCTGCCACGTGCTGTGTCCCTGAGGAAAGGCCACTGCCACACCACGGGCCGTGAAGGGCAGCCCAGCAGCTTTCACTTGCACTGGGTAATAACCTCCATGGATGCAGGTGATAGTAGAATCGAAATGAACCTCAAACACAACAGAGACACTACAGTATTCAAAGACGCAGTGAGATTTGTACCAGGGATCAGCACGTAATTTTACTACCTCACAATTAAAGAAATAGCAAATCCAGCATTGCACTCCACAGAGAGCAACTGAAATTTTCTAGGCCATTTTCTTTCAAGGAGAAAGAACAAAAAGATAACGTTTAAAGTTTTCAGGTTTTTTTAATGGACTTTTGAATTACCTTATATTGACACACACATTTGCCTCACCTCCCACAGAAAGCTGAGCGTGTTGTATTTTAATACATTCGGACATAATCTCAAGAAATTTGCAACAACTTTGGTTCATAAGCACAATTTGCTGTAATTTAGCCCTGCCAGTTTTCCCTGTCTCAGTGGTGTCATAATAACATCACCAAAAAATGACTTTCTGCCATCACCACATACCTACCTGAAGCTTCACAAGCTGACTTAAATAAAAGGGGTACGAAATACTCCTCTAATGAGTTCATATTTTTGGAAAATTATTTGAAACAAGAACTTAAATTCTGTGCTGCCTTCCTAGCAGCAGCATTATGCCAACACATTTTCCATCAAATGACAGAGATGATAAACTCTTGATAGTAAAATCTTCAATCCTTTTCTCCTCAGGTCAAAAAGCACTCGGTACCTTCCCATGCCTCTAACAACTCAACAGAGCCTGTGCACTGCACACACCCTCCACTCAGCACTAGCAGCAGGTGGCACATTTACCAGTCACCCTAAAATCAGCCCCAGAAAAAGCTTCGAGCCAACACGGCAACTTAGCAAGAGCTGGAACTGGTGATGATGGGGAAATCTGTCTATCGTTACCATTAATAAATACAGAAGTTATCCTGCAGACCAGCAGACTGTACCCAAAAAGGCAGCCCAAGCAGCTTCAGGTCATGGGACAACTGTGATCCAGACAGGGCTGTCACAAGATATGTTCTATGGCTTTCAGCAATAAATCCCATAAAACGTGCAAGACCAGAGGGAACTTTTAAAAGTTGCCAGTAAGCTGTTGGTTATTTTTTAATTTCCAAAGAAGTAATGGAATATAGACGGAGAAGACTTAATTTTAGTACCCAATTAAAAAAAAAGTTATAAGCTTAGATGCCAGAATTAAAAAGAACTTGCCAATTACTACCACCAAATAACTAAAAGGTTCTTAAGTAAGAAAACTACCCAGCAGTGGGAAAGTCTCTAAATAAAAAAAAAAAAATGGTCCTCAAACAGGTGGGACATTGTGTAAGACATACAAGCAGAATTTGAAGAAAAGAATGACAGATGGGAAAATAGGTAATACCAAGATGGGAAACCCCTGTACAAACTGTCTAAAAAGCTATTTAATTTTTAAAACAATTCATATTTACAAGCTTAAAAACATTCTGATCTATTTCGCCATGGTTCTATACCAAAACAAAGAAAAAGTTAAAATCTGCAAAGTATAGGAATGCTTTCTCAGTCATAACCTAAGATTTCTGGGATAGAATATAGTATTCAGTCCTTTAACCAGGCCATTTATATCTAAGCACTGGGAAGTGTTAAGGGAAAAAAAGAAAAGTACTCCTGCAACAGCTGCGGTCCCTGAAGAAATCTCTTTTTCAAAGTAACGAACTTTCAGAAGAATAAAATGAAACCAAAACCAAAAGGAAAGTGGAGTAGGAGTCTGTTCCTGCCATCTCTTCTTCTGAAAAGAATGAGGAACGTCATGTGCCAATGCATACCCAGCCTTTTCCAGATGCTTACTTTAAAGCACTCTCAAAGCACACACCTGAATGTAAATGAATACTATTTTCAACTTCCATGTGACACTCTCCTTTTTTTTTCTGGCTTAATCCCAGTAAAAACACAGCTAAATTCAACTTCTCAAAATGGCTTTATGTTTTAATTGAAATTTGATTGAAAATTAGAAAGTGTCACTTTTGGTTTGAGAATAAGAATAGAAATTTCAAGCACAGGTATCTAACTTTCCTTGGAGTCACACAGCTTTGAGACAGACAGTTATCACATAAACCATGTGTGACCTCAAGCCTACCATTTACTATTCAACAAAAGTAAAGGTTGGCATGAAATACAGCTACATAATTCACAATCCAAAAGTTTTAAACCTCAGACCCTAATGTCAAGTGAACATCCTCTTCTAAAGGGAGCCCTCTGGATTTTGGGGTACAACACCAGTGAAATGATGACAATTGGCAAGAAGAAGCCACAGGGGGATAGAATGCCATTATATCCCGTGCATTCATTCCACAAATTCTGTGTATGGTAAGTAAGATACAAGGGTCAATTAGATTTAAATAGCTCCAGATCATGCCTTGAAAACACTAATGCCTCTCTGACAAGCTTTTATTAAATACATTGTTCTGTCTACCTCTGCTTACCGTAAAGCTGAAAATATGCCTTCACCTGATGGCTAAAAAAGCTTTAGTCAAGGATATTTTAAGCACAATCTGCATTTTCTTGACACCTAAACTTTGATAAGCTTGACTGTTGCCAATTAGTTGATAACAGAAACATTTTAAAAGAAATGCTGTGCAGAGTATAATTTTTTTCAGCAAGAATCCACCAGGTAAAATAATTCAGAAACCAGCTGTAAACAAAAGCATCAAGTCAAAGCTGTGAATCTCAGAATAAAACCTGTTAGAATTTGCATACCAATATTTCTGATGCCCTTAAAAAAAAGTGGTTTACATACACAAATCTGTGCCAGGCGATGTTTTCAAAGTTAACCTAATTGCACTCCCGCCTGCAAGCTGTTCCACATCACATGTCCTTTGGATTCCACCTGTCCAACACTCTTAGAAGGAGACGTACCTTAAAACTGTGGACAGTCAGTGGTGCTAATGCTCACAACAGTGCTGTTCCTGTTAAAGTCCCATCAGCGGGTAACACCAGATTTCAGGGAAACTCTCATGCTGATGGCTTTCAACGTGCTCCTGAATTTCATCCTTTATGGCAAAGAAAAGCTAATGACATTTACAAAACAATGAAAACTACAAAACCCAACTGAAAAAAAAAAAAAAAAATCAGTGCCGTCTTAAATTGCAAGAGTCTAGTCTGAAGAGATTAAATATTTTCATTGTGATTTTCAAATGTTTGGAATGAATGATGTTACTAAATACACAGAAAAACCACTCTATAATTAAACAGACAAGAACTCAGAAAGCCTCCCACCAATGACTGAAGTCATCACAGTGTCCAGCTCATGACATTTTGTGTTAATATGCCCTTTACACCATCTTAGGACCCAGCTTCACAGCATTTCACAGCAACCTCAACATTTTGAGTCAATGTTGCTTAACATTTCATTCATGTTAAAGCCCAAACCCACAGATTGTGCACCACACTCGCCAGGAAAATTACTGTGTAGTTCAGTATGCTAAAACCACCTCTTTACCCAAAGACAGGGCCCTGTGAGTGTCAGCAGGAGTTGGCACACCCCCACAGCCACTCCAGAACACAGACTGGTGTACTCGCCTCAAATACTGAGGCAGGGAGGCGTAACCCTCTGCAGCCAAGAGACACTTTATCCGCTTCTGAAAAATGGGGTGATAACAGAGCACAAAGGTGGTATGGACAGGATCATTCAAAAATAAGTTTCATGAAAATTTTCCACTAATGGTCTGTAGAGCTCTTAGTCAATTTCAAGTTTTGAAGTCCTACAGAAATCTAGCAATAAAGAAATGTAAACCCTGCAATACAATGAGAGAGAGCAAATTGCAATGCTGGAAGAAAGCAACATTTTAGATGGTCACCACAGCACACACTACAGCTGCTCCCCATTTTACCTGCAAGTTTGGCTGAGGTGTGCAGGCACAATACAGCTTATGATAACATCTATATTCAGCACAGTATTAATGTAAGGTAACATGGAAAAATCTGACATGTGCTGTTCAGAACACATTGTGTTGCCAAATTAAGAGATACAAGCGTTCACAAAAAACAGCAAGAAATGGCATTTGCCCACCTGAGGAAACAGGAAAAACTATTTCCTTTTGCTTGGCACAAAGCCTGAGTTTGTACCTTTATTTGGCACAAAGCCTGAGTTTGTACTATCATGCAAGGTATGCTCTGTAGGAGGGCATCTCACCACCTCATCTTTCCTTCAGCCCCATAGCTTTAGTATTCTCTCCCTTTTTTAAATAATAAAAAATATGAGCTTATAGAAAGCTTTCAACTTGCACGGTTTTGTGTGCAACTAACTCCTGTGAGTCACAGCATCAGCTTTTCCCTATTAATTATGCTTGATCACCCATTAACATTGGACATATCACAGTCCCAAAGGGAATGGAGGGAGCTTTCATCCCATGTATCACACACTCAGGTCCCTGGCAGAAGTCACACGTGAGTGACATTCATTTCACTCAACCACTGAAACTGAACCCATGTTCACTCCAGTCTAATTTTTCCACTCTTGGCAGATGTTGACTTCTTTAACAGCACCCCAACTGATAAAGTGTAGTCATCAGCAAACAGAAGCCATCTCTATTTCATAATGTGAATAAAAGACTGAAGTCTACCCTGAATTCATAAAATCCTTTTGAAGTACATTGTCACAACAGCCTCTCCTACATTACTCACCTAATACTCTAACTTTTGACTTGAATCATGATGCTACACTGCTACCCCAGGCACGAGTGAACAGGCCCCTGCTGAGAACCTGAATTCCCTCAACTTAAAGATGTCTATCTGCTGACTAATGACCATTACATTGGTAACTTAGTCACCAGGGTTTGATGGGGAAGTTTAACAAAGCCAGCTAAAAAAAACCCAAGCAAACAAAGAAACAAAAAACAACTATACAAAATAAAAACAACACACATACAACCCTTCACTGTGACTCAAGGCAACCTTTACCCACTTTAAAATAATCACTGTGGTTAACACAAGAGAACTAGAAAGTGAAAGCACTCAGGATACTTTCATTTCCAAGAAAATCTGCTCCCACACCTGTGGCTATTCTAGTCAGAGGAAGCAGAAAAGACTTTTCTCTCTCAGTCAGGTCCCAGCAAAACACACATGCACACACACACACATCCCCCTCAAATTTTTAAGAACTCTGTTCCATAACAAGTACAGAAAACCAATTTTAAAAAAACAAGAACACAACCAACTAAACAAAACCAAAAATTCAGGCCTTTAAAGGAATTTGTTCCTACACGAAAACATGTAAGTGAAGACATAGCTCTTAAGCTTTTTGTTTACTTTTTATGCTAAGGAATACCAGGAATGTCACATTTGACTCTTAGCTTTTGCCAGATGATCAGCTGAGAACTGCAAATCAGTATCTACAGAAAGTGAAGAGCAATATTATTTTAATATATCTTTAGGCAGCTCTGGGCACCTCAGTAATCCCCTCATCAGTGGTACTGCCAGCAATGGCTATAAGGGGGTGACTGATGCAGCTCCCCAGACAACTCCTGGCACAGGTGAGGGTCAGAGACCTCCCTGCTGGTTCTGCAAAGATCTCAGCCCAGCCTGAAAAGGCATCTTCCAAGTCCACTGGGGCCTCAGGTTGATTGACCAACCTGGCCACTTGGTCCCCAGCACCCAGGACATCCCTCAGCCTCACCATTCACATCACTGGAGCTATGGAGCCAGCTTCTCGGGGACTGAAAAACTGGGCTGTTGACTCTTGACTGGCTTTTTGGCAAGGAAGAAGAGAAGATTTAGCCAGAAACAGAAAAGAAATTCCATCTTTTATTCTACCTTTCATTCCCCTTCAGTTACCCAAGTCCACGAACACCAGCTGAACTCACAGAATTAAGGAGATGCCAGCCACAACGTATCTTTCCAGGCTCCAGTGTAAGAAAAGCAACTGTTCAATTATCCTTCCACTTATCTTTATGAAACACTTTAAAAAATGTGAAATACTTTTCTATTTTAAGACATGGGTAATTTGCTTTTTTGACCTTTTCATAGAAGCTGATGGGTTTTATCATCTTTTGTTGCTGCTGCTCATAGTAACTGTGAATACAGGGTTAACCTAAAAGTACTGGGGGGGGG